>CM073742.1:0-534515 GCA_037127355.1 Schoenoplectus tabernaemontani
CTAACGAAGAATGAAGTGTGTACCGGCCCATGCGTCTCCTCTCTCTGGACTTTGCACGGCGGGGAGTGTTGGCTCACATGCACGCGCGCGGCCGAAGATGATCCTCCCTCGTCCCATTCTCTTCTTCCTCTCTTCCTCTTCCTCCCGCCCGACCGTGAAGGTGCCATCAATGGGAGACGAGTCTACACGATGCCTTACTCCGATCCTTCTTCACGAGGGCTTCCGGACACTATTGAGATCTCATTCAAGCAGTCAATTGAAGGAATTAGCAAGAGAAGAGATAGCATTGGACAGAAGCAATTGATCGGCTTAAAAATGGAAATTACCTTTGCAAATGCTTGTGAGTTCAATTGATCATGCAAGCTCACTTCTTTTACATACACGACGCTAAGGCAAGAGCCAGGGTGAATGTTTGAAGCCTCTAGGTCGATGTTCCACCGATTCACAAACCGGCCGTGGGCATGGGTGCTTGAACTCAGTGGAATAATGCTCAATTGACTAGGCAGGGATGCTAGATCGACTCCAGGGGGTAAGGAGAGGTTGAACAAGCTGTCAATTGGAAGGGCAGATGAAAGAAAGGTGATGATTGAATGGATAGGCCGATTATGGGGCTTGAGAGAAGAAATGAACTTTCAAATCGATTAATTGAAATTACAAGGACTTGGAGGTTATATAGGGAATATACTGGGAGTGATCAAGTGCTTAGAATGTTCTAGAAGACTCTGGAAACATGGGAGACCCGAGTGATAGGGGTGAGTGGCAAAGGAGTAAATAGAAAGAAGATTTAACTGACTCTAACAACCTAGAACTGTCAAGGGTTGACTCAAGTCAATGGATTAGCTGAAAAGAAACACAATTTGATCCTAACCATTGAATAAGAAGCAATCAAGGGATGAGATTAATTGAGAAGCATAATCCGGCCACTAATGATGGAACCAATCACAATTAAGCAAAATGTCTATATAAACCTTCTGTTAACACTGAGAGAAAGGGAGATTAAAAAAAAAGAAGCGAAGAGAGAGAGAGAAAGAACAGTGGTAAAAAGAGAAGAGTGATTAGTTGTTCTTGATCCAATTTCTTCAACCATACAAAGCTTAGACCTTTGGCCAGCAACTAGTTCATCTCAAGAATCATCAGAGATTAGGTAATCATGGTCAATCATGTACAGATTCTAAGAGCATTGGTGCAAATGGTGAATTAGCAATAAGATTTTCTGATTTCTTTCATTATTTCAATTCTTTCTGTTTCTCCCTCTATCTCCTTCATCTTCTTTTACTTTCTTTTGTTTTCTTGATACTGGTTATGATGTGAGATGATATAGGATAGCATGAAACTTGGTTGAAGGGTTTTTGTAACCCTCCCAAGTACTATTCAATAGGATGTTGATGAATAATTGTAATTGAGGTCAGTTGAAGGGTTTGTGTAACCCTCCTGATGTCATTGCAAGATTGATTGATCGGTTGGGCCTCAATTGAGTGTAATTGATAATGAAATCTGTGATAATTCAAATGAATACACTCTGGCCGCGCATCCCTTCTCAGTACAAAGAACATGAAATTCACCATTAATTCATGATTCTAACTACCGATAAGTCAAGCAAAGCATGTACAAAGGGGTGGTGAGTATATACAGCTCATATCCAAGGCTCAGCAATCAAGATTGCAATTGATTCTTTAACCGGTACGAAACCGTATAAATTGCTTGAAGATACTCGTCATAATTGGAGTTAATTACTTAAAAGCAAGTGGATGAACATCTTGATTATGTCATGGCGATGGGGTATAACGCAAGAATTGCAGGAATTAACGATCAATTTGATCGATAAATCCATTTAATCCAACTCTGATCGAGCGGTGTCACCGTATCGAAATCGACATGCGGCTCTACCTCTTGATTCATCGTGTGAATTCCCAATCGAAGGTATAGGTGAACTCTTCCCATATAGACGATGCTCAAACTGTCGTACCGATCACCGGACGGAGTTCTTGATCACCGAAACGCCGTATCGCACGAATCTCGAGCGTCGGGAAGCGAAAGGTCAAGGGATCTTCTCAAAGACGACTATTGAGGCGCTTGTTAATCTTTAAGGACCATTAGCGGGCGAGATTCATCAGGGGTTTAAAAGAAATAAAATGGAAGAAGATCTGGGCCGTAGAATCATTAAACACGCATCTTAATTAAATCAAGCGGCCCAGATATGTTTAAACATTTGAATAATAATTCTGCACTAATCTGGGCCGTAGATCCATTAAACACCTATCTCAAACTAATCTGGCGGCCCAAATGGAGAAGAGAGTTAGAAAGATGCGCACCAATCTCGGCATAGATCTGACGGCCCAGATTAAGCCCATTAATTAAATAATAACAGAATAGTGATAATATGGAGTAAATAAATAATTTGAAAATGTTCCTGAACTCCAAATTGACTCAAATTTGTTTCTAAAATTTTCTTATTTCTCATACTATTTTTCTATATGATAATATTCCAGTTTTAGAAATATAATCATGATAAAACAATTTAAAAGCAAAATATATCACATATATTGATATAGTTGACTTAGCTTTGACTTGTCATTTTAAATACTATAAAAATTCCAAAAATACAAATAAAAATCATAAATAATAACTGGATATATTTTAGTGATTTTCCAAGTGATTTTTCATGAAATAATAATGATGATAGTAATATACTATAATAAAAAATGAGATTAGCTATATTCTTTGATAAAAAAAAATAATAATAATAATAATAGATATTATATTGATATTTTCTATAAAAAGAATAAAAAAATAATAATAATAAAAAATATAATAATAATAAAAAAATATATACAAAAATATACTACTATACATTTTCTATTATAATAAAAAAAGTAATAATATAGTCTTATGATATGAATTGTATTTCTTTTGTTATTTCTATGCAAATATACAATAAAGATACTTTTGATGAATAAAATGCAAATAAAATAATAGTTATAATAAAAGTATAATAAATTTCATCTCTTATGACCATTTTCAACTAATAATAAAAATCTTATACCTTTTTATAGATAATAAATAGAAATAATAAAAATAGATATAATGAATAGTATAATAAATAGAATAGAATATTAGTAATGATTTCTTTTAGCTATTATAGATATAAAAAAAATAATAATAAAAAAATAATATAATAATAATAGAATAATAATAGTAAAATAGTATAGCTAACCATCTTTTAATTTTGCAAATGATTCTTACATAATGAATAGTATAATAGATATATAATAATAAAATTCTATTACTTTGGCTATTATAAACATTTAAAAAAGAATAAAATATAAAAATCATAGCCATTTTATTTTCTATTATTTTTGTAAGAGATTTTCTATAGAATAAATAGAGTTTAGAAATAATAAAAATAAAATTCTACTATTTTAGCTATTATAAAAAATCCCAAAAATATAAATAAAGTTCTAAGTTAATAGCTACCCCTTTTCTTATTATTTTTGTAAATAATTTTCTACATAGATAAATAGAATAAATAAAATAATAATAATAATAATAATAATAATAATAATAAATAAATGTATCTTTATAATAGAAATAATAATAAGAGATATTATATGGGCTTTGTGTATTTTGAGATGAATAAAAAATGCTCACACAAGGAGTGTAGAGTCACATGAGAATATTTGCACAACATTTAGAAAGATACGTCGAGACAAGAACATCTCGACACTTGATGAAGAATAATAAGATACGTTGAGACAAGAACATCTTGACGTGGGATGATTAAGGCTTCGATAGCAATATGAAGAAGATGCGTTGAGACAAGAACATCTTGACGTGAGAAGATTAAGGCTTCGATAGCAACTCCGAGAAGATACATCGAGACAGAACATCTTGATGTTTGATGAAGAATAACCGAGCTACGATACTAACATGAAGATATACGTTGACTCGAAGAAGAAGAACATTAAGATGTCCTGTAGAGGTGACATCTTAATGACTCGCCGCCATGAGCAAGTAACTCATGATTGAATATGCTCACACAAGGGGTGTAGGGCTACATAGTAATTTTGCACAAGTAATGCAACCCATAGAATGATTAGTCGAGACAAGAACATCTTGACGTTCGCCGAAGAATGACCGAGCCACGACATCGCATGGAGAGATATGTCGACTTTGAAGAAGAAGAACATTAAGATGTCCGAGCGAGCAACATCTTAATGACTCCTGTCATGAACAAGTAATTCATGACCATTTGAGCCGGCAAGACCGAACTCGTCCGTCGATGAGTTTGTCTCCCGGCTCATTTCCCGAGAATGTGAGATTGAATCGGCCTTTGGTAGATTCATCCACAAAACAAAGAATGCGAACCGTTCGTAGGTAGGTTCCTTCACTAACACATGCTTCAATGTTGAACGGCCCGCCGCTTCATGTTTGACATTGTGTGCAATTGTGTTTCCTAGGTTTATGAATCGGCTTAGTGCTACGAATTCATGATCTAGAAGATCGCTGAGAAGAAAAATACGTGAGCCATAGCCACCCTTCTCCCCGATTCACCAACCTCAAGATCAACCGCTCGTTGCTTCGAGTTGTATTTTGTGTGATTGGTTGTTGACTAGTTAAGATTGAACCTGGCCGTTTGTAGGTTTATCTTCTAGATCAACGGAGGTCGAGCCTGGCCCGTATGTAGACTCACCTCAAGCCCCCTATGAAGAGATTAACTCCGGTCCGTTGGTAAGGTTACATCTCGAGGAGGCATGGACCGAACCTGGCCCGTTTGTAGGTTCGTCCCCCATAGGATAAAACCGATCCGTTTGTAGGTTTTGTCCCCCCCCTAGATTGAACCGATCTGTTTGTAGGTTCATCTTCCGTAGATCCCCTTTTTATAAACTTAGACGACCACTTGCCCATCTCTTAACTATACTATTTGCTTCTCTCTTTCAAAGATCCAGAGGTGCCTCGAGGTTCGTAGCCTAGGGTAATTAACGGTGGGGGCTTGCGCCCACCGGAATCTACAAGAACTCACAATCACTAAAAACCCCCCGAATGTGCATCCAAATATCTCTAAACGGCAGACCGGCCGACACCCAGCGATGCACGCTCGGGAGGGATCTCCGTGTCCTTCTTCCGCAACCCATCGCCCGGCGGCGGCGCGCGAGCGCGCGAAAAGGGTCGCACAGATCTCGGCACGCCCAAATGGGGACCTAGATTCTCCTCTTATCTCTCGAAAGAGAGAGGCAAATAGAATAATTAAGAGATACAAGTGGTCTTCTATGTGCTAAAATAACTAATAATTTTCAAGTGTTTTTGTTTTGCAGGAAATGGCATACTTTGGAAACTTCAACCTTGCTCCCTACACCGTCATGCCTGCACAGAGCCCAGAGGGCAAATTGTTCATGTTCTTTGGGACCATCCCACAAGAACTGACTGTCTACGGCCCAGCTCCAAAGTGGCCGCCTTCACTCCCGCGACCGTCCAGATCTCCATCCCGGACGAGGAGGAAGAATCGATCACCCTGACTCCCAAGGGGATCTCAAACAATGTCATGGCCTCTCCTACTACCTCCCCAAAGAGGAGAAGGCGACCGTCTAAGAGGACAGCCCCAACGGCCGCAGCCCAAACTACCCGCAACTCTCAAGCGTCCAGGAAGAGGGCCCTGGATGCATACCAAAACCAGCTGGTGGCTAGGCCGCCATCCCGCCTCCAACAAATTCACGCCCTCCGAATAGTGGCCAAGAACTCGCCACGGCCGCCTCCGCTGTGCATGGGAGTTGCCTAAGCCCACACCTCGCCCAACTCAAAGGCCTCGCCGCCGCCAGACAAGTCTCAAACCCCCGCGTAAAGCCATCTACAAGGCTCATAGGGCCCTCAAACGAGAGGAAGAGCGTCAAAAACGCTAGGTCGAGACAATACGTCTCCCGCTCCGGTCAATCTCAAGACATGGCCCGGCCGCAAGCCATTGTCTCCACTCCGAACCCGAGGAGGTTTACACCAAAGGCAACACCTAGCACCCACCAGGTGTGGGTCCCTAAGGGTTCCCAGCCAACAAAACCCCAATCTCAAGCCCAGCCCAGCAAGGCCGGCAGATCTAACGCTCCGCCCGAGAGCGTGTTCAGCCGTCTAGGTCAGAAGAGTGTATTCAGCCGATTAGGCTCGAGAATACCACTCAATAGTCTAAAAATAACTGCCCCTGACCAAACGAAGAAGAAGAGAAGAACCGCTCGCTATGAAGAGCACTTCTCGGTCAACACCATCAGTATAAGCTACGACACTGATCCGGACACTGATGCTGAGGTGAATATGACCCAGGATGACCAGTCTCCGCCTAATCAAGCTCACGTCACAAACACCAACAAAAATAATGGTAGAAAAGGGAGACCCCCAAAGAGAGTCAACCCCGAAGGCAATAGCAGGGAAGGGGAAGACCACAACGAAAACCCTGATCTCTTCGATAATGAAGATGACGTTGAAACACGTCCCGAAATGCCTATCGATGAAATAGAAATATTGAAAGGCCACATCGAGGCACGGGACGAAGAGCTGATTAGGCAACGGGAGCTAATCGCTACCATGCTGAAGCAAAATGAAGAATTGATTAAGGCGGTCAAATCCTTACAAGAATCACAAGACGCCAATTTCAAAGCTGGTAGTTCCCGTCAAGAAGGGGTCCACAGTACCAAAAGCAATCATAAGGGAAAACAACCCGTCGATTCTAAACCCCATCCACATAGAACCATAGAAGTGGAGGTCGAACCAACGGAATATCCCTAAAGAGATTCAAGCCATGATTGCCCAAAGAAATGCAAATAGCCGGAGGTGGATACGCTATCCCTCCCGTTAAAAACCGTGGACATCCATACCCCGCCATATATGATTTAGAAGAATATCCTAAAGGGTATGTGATCCCCGTTTCAGACCTTCTCCGGGAAGGCAACAAAGACACGAACCCCGAACAACACCTGGCCCACTTTGTAGCCTCATGCGCAACACGGCGGCAATGATGCACCGTTGTTAAGACAATTCCCTCAAAGCTTGGTGGGAACCGCCTTCCAATGGTACTATTCGCCGGAAAACAACAAAGATCGGGACTGGGACGAGATGGCGACTCGTTCGGGGCGCGATTTGTCATGGTGTCTGACAAAATAAACATAGCCGATCTGGCAAGCACTAAACCCAAGAAAGGGGAGTCAATGACAGATTTTATCAATAGATGGCGGAACCTCAGCATCAAATGCGACCGCACATTAACCGAAGATGAGGCCGTCAACCTAATCATGAAAAACATTGACGGGTGGATGGGCATGCTTCTTGGTGTGACAAAGGTCAACACATTTAAAGACTTGCTCAAGTCGGTATCCAACATGGAAAGAATGTCACCACACACCGTGCCGAACTTCATGAATAATAGGCCGCAACGAGGAGCCCGAGCTGAAACCAAAGTGGCATTCACCTCGCTAAAGGATAAGATGGTTGCCAACGCAGACACCCAAGACGGCGGCATAGCAGTGGCACAAATGGCAATAATTACAACAAGGGACCCAGGCCCAATCCGGGAGGGAGTTCACGGAGTTTTGAATCCCTCAAACAAAAGAAGACTAAACCGTACTCCTTCAGGAAAGATAAAGTTGCCCAAATCTTCAGAGGGGCACTGAAGAATGGTCTAACCCCCGCCGCCAAGAACGCCCGAAGATGCCGACAAATCGACGAACCCAACTTTTGCCCATACCACAGAGTACTAGGGCACTCAATTGAAGATTGCTGGGTCTTCAAAGATTGGGTCGAGAAGGCGTATAAAAACGGTGAAATTACTTTACCTAAGGGGTTCTTGCAAAGCCCATCAGCCCATGAGCAGGCCAACACGATCTCTCATGAGGAAGAGAAGGTCCCGGGCGAGTCATGCGAAGACCAGGAAGAACAATGGACTACGCACTTATCGAAGAAATCGATTAAAATGCTTAAAGCCCTTAAGAAAGAACCCGGCATGAAATGGAAAGACGACATCACGCCAGTGGTCCCACCGAAACCCAGAGTATATTATAAGGTGGACCAGAGCCAAGACCAGGTTCTTAAGAAGAAAAAGAAGCATAGAAATAACAAGTCCAGAAAGAATAAAATTGAAGAATGCGAGCAAGGCAGTCCCGAGGCGATCACTCTCCAACACTTCATCTCCAAAGAAGACTGGGAGAAGTTAACCCTAGGTCAAAGGAAAGAAGACGTAGATGAAGAAATAAATAAAGAAGAAAGCGAAGAGATCTGGGGTGCTTCGTGCAACATGGTATATTCTTCTCACGAAGATATGCCAACTTTAGAGGAGATGTTCTTCCCAAATGATGAAGGAGAAGCAAGCACCTCTGGGACAAAAAATGAAGAATGCAAAGCCGTGCTCCGGTCCGGGACTTACGTACCCGAGAGACAGGCTCCCAAGGATTCCGATAAGGGAAAAGATAAGGCCCTGAATAAAGGCAAAGAGGTCGAGAACCTAAGCAAGAACCCAGAAAAGACCCGGTCGATGGGCGAGGAATATAACGTGTTGGCACATCTGCGTAAGATTCCAGCGCTATTAAGCATATTTGACGCGTTAATGATGTCACAAGACCTAAGGGAGGTGCTAATCCAGGCCTTGCAAGATCCCGAGAAGTACAAGTCATATTTCATCGAGCAAAATATGCAGGAAGCCCTATTCACCGCCAAGCGGGCCGCCTGCATAAATTTTACAGACGATGACCTCTTAATAGGCACCGTCGACCATAACCGCCCGCTATATATCACCGGAAACTGTGGAGGGCAAAAGATTGGCCGCATCTTGGTCGACGCAGGGTCTTCAATCAATATCATGCCGCTTAAAACTCTGAAGACCATCACCTTAGACGTAAAGAACCTATCTGACGAAAAGGTGATCATTCATGGCTTCAATCAAAACTCCCAAAAGGCCCTGGGAGCTATAACTCTGAACCTGCAATGCGGAAGCCTAAGAGCGCCTACTAAATTCTATGTCATTGACGCCGAAACTTCTTATCGAGCGTTGTTGGTCGCCCGTGGCTTCATAGTAATCGTGTCATACCTCTACTCGCACCAAAGGCTCGAAATATATTGAGAATGGTAAGCAAAAAGAATTGACGGAGATGTCAAACCATTCGGGGTGCATGAGATTAAATTCAATGACGCCGCATTTTCTCGCCTAAATCCGCCGTGGCGCCAAGCCGGCCTATAACAAAAGCAGGTCAGAAACCCTTCAATAAAGGCCCTAAATTTGATACCTCATCTGGAGAAGAAGAAGAGGTCAAATTTAATATTAAACCCCGAGGCGTTCGAGCCCAAAGACCCGAAGAAAGTCGGGTGAAGAAGCAACCTTCCGCTTCAAACAAAGTGGTGCGTATAAGGCCCAAATAAAACCGAACGAAATCAATGCAAGTGATTCTGAAGAGGAGGTCATTTTCAATTTTAAACCTGCCAACACCCCTCAAATTCAGATCATAGAGGCAACTTCGGGAGAAGACTCCGAAGATTCTAACAACTCGGGCGATATCGCCTCGGGAGAAGAGTATGGCCATGATCGTCAACCCTGGGAAGAAGAATCTGACGAAGAGATCATTTATCACATCCTCAAGAAGCCATACAAAGGGCCCGAAACAGATAATGAAAGTGAGGAGTCATATATGATCAACACGGGACCCGGTAGCGGAAGGGATAACCCGGTTAGGCCAAGGCCTATAAATGAAGAACGCTCATGGCGGGAAAATTTCGAAGGACGCGTCCGGAATGCGATCGATGAAATAAGGCACCAAGTTGAAAATAATAGAAGGGAGGTGTCTGAACAATGGGAAGTGATGCAGGATATTAAAGTGCAACACAATGAAATCATGATAATGATTGAAAACCTGCAAACCGCAATTTATAACTCCGAGCTACTCAAGGAGGTGACGAGCGAACCCCGTTCCGGAACCCCCGAAAGACAAGCACCCGATAGCGGCAAACGGGTAATTGTAATAGTAGATGAATCAAAGGGGGAAGAAACGAAAGCTAAGCAACCGACCGTCATGCAAACTCTCAAGGTCAAGAAGAGTAAACCATACTCTTTTCTGAGAAATAAGACAGCTCGGATATTTGAACAAGCCCTAAAGAACGGATTAACACTTCCCGTCTGTAAAAGACCCACTGACATAGAAAGAGCCGGTGAAGGCGAATTCTGCCCTTATCATCGCATACTGGGCCATACAATTGAAGAATGCTGGGTATTCAAAGACCTAATAGAAGAAGGGCATAGAAACGGGACGATCCAACTCCCGAAGAGCTTTCAACAAGACCCAGCTCCGCATAACTTGAATAACAAGGGCAAAGGGGTGGCTTATACGATCTCGCACACTCCCGTATCTAGTAAACCTAAGGTTGCGAGACGTAAGCCGATCAAAGAAATCTACCGCTCCAACTCAGTCATGAATATTGAGATAGAAGAGGAGATGGCAGCGCTGGAGATTACTGCGGTTCCCGAAAAGCATTTTAAAGACCTTATACCAAGGGAGGTGAACCACATACAAACCCTAAAGACCTTTGTTGTGCCGGCAAAGGTAGAGCGCATCAAAGGGAGAACTATCATCCACAAGGCTATAATTTTCTATCAGAGCGATTCAACCCAGTCTCTGAAGAAACCTGATCACAACACTTGGAAGAAATGGGTGATAGAACAAGAATCAGAGAATGCAACGAGCGGTGACGCTGCATCTCATCCCTTTGGAAAGGAGCTATATAAATTGGCGAAAAGGGCAAAATGTCTGAGAGACATATCCAAGGCCGAGGCCAAGCCTTTGATGAACTTCGGAATGGCGGCCGAATAAGGTCCCGGGCCTGGACGGTAAGATAAAATACACCCGGGGATTAGGGTATAACTGCGATGACGCAGCATGTTTTGAAGGGTCTCTCAACGAGTACCGTATGGAAGAAAGCTGTTGCATGACTTCTGTTGAAACGCCGGATAATGAAACAGAAGAGGACAATACCCCAGTCCTGAAAAATGCTTTGAAACAGCTAGAAAAGGAACCTAACACGGTCGATGAGTTAGCTGAAATCAATCTGGGGACGGAGGAAGACCCACGACAAACTTTCATAAGCGCGTCATTGCCAGAAGAGGTGGCTGACAGGTTGAAGACATTCCTTAGAAGCTATATGGACTGCTTCGCTTGGAGTTATAAAGAGATGCCTGGATTAGATCCCAACGTGGCGGTCCATTACTTAAAAATCGATCCAACCTTCAAGCCGATTAAACAAGCGCCGAGACGAATGAGAATAGAGCTCGAAGAAAAGGTCGTGGAAGAGACAAAGAAACTCATCGACGCCGGTTTCATACGGGAAGAAGAGACGCCAGAATGGGTGGCTAGCATTGTCCCGGTTAAGAAGAAAAATGGGCAAATCCGCATTTGCGTAGATTTTCGGGACCTAAACAAGGCGTGCCCTAAGGATGATTTCCCGCTCCCAGTAACCGAAATCATAATCGACCATACATCCTCCTATGAAGTCTTCTCCTTCATGGACGGTTACGCGGGCTATAATCAAATTAAGATGGCGCCAGAAGATGAGAGGCACACGGCATTCCGCACGCCGATTGGCATATATTGTTATAAAGTCATGCCGTTTGGGCTCAAAAATGCGGGAGCCACTTACCAACGGGCAATGACGAAAATATTCGACGATCTGATCCACAAGATAGTAGAGTGCTATGTGGACGACCTAGTCATCAAAGCCATGTCATATGAAGAACACCTCCAATACCTCGAGGTCGTTTTCAACCGCCTGAGAGAACATGCGCTCAAATTGAACCCGTTGAAATGCGCATTTATGGTATCATCTGGTAAATTTCTGGGGTTTGTGGTACGCCACAGGGGGCATTGAGATAGACCCGGCAAGATCAAAGCAATAACCGAACTATCCCCGCCAAAGAATTTAAAACAGCTTGCGATCTTTGCAAGGGCAATTGGCGTACATCGGGCGGTTCATAGCCAATCTATCGGGTAAAATCCAACCCTTCACCCGGCTAACTAAGAAGAATATCCCGTTTAAATGGGATGGCGAGTGTCGCCGAGCCTTTGAAGAAATCAAGGCCTATCTACTCAACCCTCCAAAGGTGTTGGCGGCGCCCATACCCGGGAAGGAGCTTATTCTATACACGACCGCCCTAGATGGATCCTTGGGAGCCCTATTGGCCCAAGAAAACCAGGATGGTAATCAAAATGCGCTATATTACTTAAGTCGCATGATGGTAGGGGCAGAACATGGGTATTCACCGATCGAGAAGCATTGCCTAGCCCTAATCTTCGCGGTGAAGAAATTGAGGCATTACATGCTAGCCCACAAAATCATATTAATATCCAAGGTGGACCCTCTCAAATATCTGATGACTCGGCCAATGCTAACGGGGAGGCTGGCCAAGTGGGCTATCATTCTTACCGAGTTCGACATCACCTATACACCGCAAAAGGCGATAAAGGGGCGGCGCTAGCAGATTTCCTGGCTGCACACCCGATCCAAGATGACTCCCCATTAAAATGTGACTTTCCTGACGAGGAAACTCTACATATTGAAGAAGGAAGTCCTATATGGGAGATGTACTTTGATGGTGCTTCTTCAATCAAGCCGATCGCGGGCCCGGGAGTCCCAACTGTGCGAGCTGGCGCAGGACTAGTCTTCGTAACCCCGGAAGGCGGGATAATACGGCATTCTCTGGGCTTTAACTAGAACCATGTACAAATAATGAAGCAGAGTATGAGGCACTCATCGCCGGACTAGAGCTATCACTGGAACTAGAGATCAAGGCTGTGCGCATCTTTGGGGACTCACAGTTGATTATAAATCAAATAATTGGCGAATACAAGGTCTTGAAGCCGGAACTAATACAATATCATCGAAAGGCCATGGAATTAATGAAGAAAATCCCGTACGTGTCCATCGAGAAGGTCACGAGGGCTGTGAATGGTGAAGCAGATGCGTTGGCCAAACTCGCCAAGGAGCTGGGTGAACCAACAGAGCCGGAAATCCACATCATCGTCCGCAATAGGAGGCCATTATCATTGTGTCAAACAACAGATAAGGTGAATAATGAAAATGCTGGGCTAGAAAAAGTAGAATGCCAAGAAACAATGATAACTGAAGACGATGATTGGAGACAACCGTTCATCGAATATTTCCGGCATGGTACCCTTCCCAAAGATAAAAGGATGGCCGATCAAATAAGAAAGCGGGTACTACGGTATGCGTATGTGGGCAATACGCTATACCGTAGGTCTTATGATCGCCAGTGGCTAAGATGCGTATCGTGGCCTGAAGCGAGCGGGGTTATGAAAGAAGTTCATTCCGGCTATGTGGAGCGCATCGATCCTGGGCCAAAAATGAAGCTAAAGATCAAGCGAATGGGATATTATTGGCCCACAATGGTGGCTGATTGTGAAGCTCACGCAAGGAAGTGCCGCATGTGCCAGATACACGGCCCTTTTATACATCAAGCGCCAAACCCGTTGCACCCCACAGTAGCATCCTGGCCATTTAATATGTGGGGTACAGACATAGTGGGGCCCATAGACCCTCCTACGTCGAGAGGTTACCGGTTCATCTTGGCGGCAACGGATTACTTTACAAAATGGGCTGAAGCCATCCCACTCAAAGAAGTTAAAGCATCCGATGTGGTTAAATTCTTCAAGACGCACATCCTTTACCGATTCGGTACCCCGCAACGGATAATATCCGATAATGGGACGGCCTTCAAGAGCTCCAAAGTCTATGCCCTGGCGGAGCAATTTAACATTGACTGGAGATTCTCGTCCATTTATAATCCGAGAGCCAACGGCCTGGCTGAAGCCTTTAATAAAACCCTAATAAATATCATGAAGAAGACCGTGGACGGCAACCAACGAGACTGGGATAACCGTCTACAGGAGGCATTATGGGCTTACCGGACCACGTACCGAACGCCTACGCAAGCTACCCCGTATTCTCTGGCTTTTGGGGTTGAAGCCGTTCTCCCTCTTGAGGTGGAATTACCGTCATTACGGGTGGCTATGCAAAATGATATGACCATGGACGAATGCCAACAACTTAGACTGGACGAGTTGGATGCCATGGACGAAAAGAGATTGATAGCCCAGCAGAACCTTGAAATATATCAGGCAAAAATGGCAAGGGCATATGATAAGATGGCGCGAGTCAGGGCATTTCAACAAGGGGAGCTTGTTCTTGTCCTTAAGAGGCCGATCATTGGCGGCACATCGGCCCAAAATTCTCTCCGAATCGGGAAGGGCCATACGTAATTGAGAAGGTATACGGGGCGGCGCATACCAACTCATAGACCATGAAGGTGAAAGGCCCATGCCACCGATTAATGGGCGATATCTCGAAGAAGTACTACACCTAGCCCGAGAGAGGGGCCAACCGAGTAGTATCTATTGTAAATAAATAAGGAGGGAATAAGTGTTCGCTTACACACACGTGCACGAAACACAAACCCATGTCTAACCTCCACTTTTGCATAAAAATCCCAAAAACCCTACTTGTGCATCTCGTAAATAGAATGCATCTAAAAATCCAAAACCACACAAATACATTTAGCCCTATAACAAAATAAAAAATAGAACAAGGGAATACAACGCCAAAACCACGCGAGAATGTAAGGCGAGAGCTTTGGTGTTTGGGCTCACAATACAAATACCACTTTGGGTTTGTCCATTTGATACGAAATAAACACAAAAATGGGCGGGGTTTGCGGTTGTCCCTCAAACTATCATTGCCCAATGACGAAAGTTGCTCATATTGGTCGCCCGCGGCGCGAGCCAAGGGATAGGTCGAGCAAATTGGTGGCTAGCAAATAGTCACTTCTGAGGGCATGTAAATAAATAACTCTCGTATTATTAGTAGCATGTATCACTAATAACAAAAAATTGCCCTCTTCTGATAAAATAAAAGGATATATATGTAAAACAATAAAAACCTACTTTCCTACTCATAAAAAAAAAAATGATGATAATAAAAATAATAAAATCTTTTCAATAAGGGGTTGCCACCTTTGTCCCCGACACCACGAGTGTTATACAAAGCCAGGTTGGGTGCATTCATCCGTAAAAGCACCACACGCCCGAAGAAATGGTGTGTCATAATCCCACGACATATCATGGAGGGGTCAGATCAAGGGTTTACGCTTGTACCCGACATTTCATGTTAAACAAAGCGGCTCGCTTAAAGAAGTGACCCAGGTCATGGAAAGCGAACCTACCCGATGAAAGCCTGTCTCGCAGGGATGCGTGATGGATGTTTGAGGGTAGCTAAAATATAAAAAACAGGTTGGGTACATTCATCCGCAAAAGTACCATACGCCCAAGGAGGTGATCTGTTTCTAATCCCAAAATAGGTCATGGAGGGGTCAGACTAAGGGTTTATGCTTTTGCCCGACATTCAGTGTCAAATAAAGTAATTCGCTTAAAGAAGTGACTCAGGTCATGGAGAGCGGACCTACCCGATGAAAGCCTGTCTCGCAGGGATGCGTGATGGATGTTTGAGGGTAGTACCCCACAAAACAAATTGAGTGGAGATGAGTGAATGTGAGTTTCCACTTCTGCACGCAACGGTGCACAAATGAGGGGAGAGTGGGTGAGCTTCCACAAATAAAAGTCAATTAAATATATAAGGAGCATCCACAAAATGGTGTTATCAATTGCATCCATAATCCAATTGATACTGGTAAGTTTATCCATCAGTAATAAAGGGATAAACGGGTTTATTCTGTACCCGGCCTAGAGGTCAATACAGACAGGTTCGGTATCCGTAAAATACCACGGTTACTTGAGTTTTGTATTGCCATAAATAAAGAGAAATGATGTATAGAATCAATGTAATAGGATGTTGTAAGATTTTCCTTTTATTATGATTAGACGCTGCGAAAGAATGAAGCAGTTGTAATAGGGCGCTTTTGCAAATAAGATTGGAGGTGCATAGCATGAAATCAATGAAATATTTCCTCGCGCTGCAGGGGAAGCGATAAAAGGATAATAATAGAGGCAAGCATCATCCACAACAAGAGATCAAAATGATAAATGTCAAAGCATCCTATATCAAGTATAGCAAAAGAAAAGGAGAAAAGAAGAAATGAAAAGTACAGTCTATGGGCCCAAAAAGCGGGACTCCAACTCTAATAGCACAGTACTAATAGTCTCTAAATGAGTATGGAGGGAGTGTCTATCCTCCTCCGAAGCTGCCTCGAAGTCCAAGAACTGAGCGAAGGCACTATCCCGGGCGCTCGAATGAATCTGCAACTCCGGAGACGTCCCGCCAAATGTCGAGAGAAGCCCTCATCGATAATCCGTGGTCCTCTAGCTCCCGCACGAGCAATCGAGCGGCCCACCACCGACTCCCATGGAGCGGAGAGTGGCACAAGAAGAGAGCCGCTGAAGATAGCGGAGTCGAGCAGCCTCCAAATGCCTGCGTAGCTCATGAATCTCTAACTCGTGCTGATATACGAGAGAGCTCGCATCCTGGTAAGCCCTGAGCAGCTCCTCACACCTCCTAGAAATGAAAGTGCTCTCGAGACGAGGTGCAATGAGTAAAGCTGGCGCGATGGTATCCCGCATCAGCCTATACCAATCGAAAGAGAAGCCGCTGGGCAGAGAGTCCAGGATCTCGAAATCTAGCGGATAGCCTCCGAAGAAGGTATCCCGGAGTGCATCCGCCAACGCGGCCAAGGCGAGCTGCACATCCCTCGATGAAACATCTGCAAATAAAATAAATGGGTTAGACAAATTGTTATAACCAAAGAAGAAATAGAAGGAAGAGAAGATCTAACCTATCGCCTCGTCGCCTGAGACAGGCGGGACTGAGTCAGGGATAGGGATGTCGGTCGCCTCAGGAGGACCCATAGGTGTACTAGACTCGGCTACAAAATAAAATGAAGAAGCATAAGTACATGAAAAGTAAAAATACGGGCAAATGACAGAAGGAAATGTAAGGTACCGGGAGAAGCATGAGGCTCGGTGAGACCCTCGCTAGCCGGAACCCCCGTCTCTGGGCTGTGGAATAGCTGCTCCACCAGCCAACTCTCATCCAACTCTGAGTCATAATCGACTGCAACCCGCTCAGTCGAGACTCTGCTATCTGTGGCCATGAGAGGCTGCCCGTCGGGAGATGAAGAAGCATGAGATGGCCCTCCCTCAATCAATAATGGCTCGTCGCTCGCGGCACGACAGCCCAATGGACTCCCCGCTCTAAAGAAGCCTCCTCTCGGTCGTGCAAGAGTGAGCACCGGCCCCAAAACCACATCGAACGAGTCACCATCCCCGTAGGCACCAATAAAATCGACGGTGAAGCAGACCCGTCATGAAAGAAAGGCTCCGAGCGGTGTGGAGATGCCATGTCATCGGCCTCGTGGTCTCGTAAAATATACATGTAAGAATGAAAATACTAGTGCATGCCGGCAACTAGGTATTAAATGAAGCACACGAACCTCGCGACGGCAAGGTCGGTGCAAAACCCCGGAATAGCAAGAGCTCGCAGCGCCGATAAATCTGCTATGATATCGTCTCGGTAGCCTCCACAGGAGATGTCCCATGAGCTGAAAAATAAACCCTAATCAGAGATGTAAATGAAGTGCGCCCGAATAAGGATAGGCGAGTCAGTAAAGAAAATCACCCGGAGTGGGAGAAGGAAAAGAAGATGGAGAAGATGGCTGAGAGGCGCCGTCTCGATCTCTCCCCGTGGTAGCTGGAGCCGGTGGCTCGACATGTGGCTGAGAATGAACGCCAACTACTCGTGGACGAGGGACCGAGAACCCGGGCTCCGCGTGATCATACTCATAAGCCAAGCCTCGAATCAAAGAAGAATTGGTCGAAATGAGATGAGGCTTATCGAAAAGAAATAACCTAAAGGGATGATGAAGCATACCTGTGAGAATGGTCCTAACAGGAGCATGAGAAAACCGGCTATCTAAACCCCGAAAGTCGACAGCTCGCGCAATGGCCGGAAAGGGTCGCGATCACGCGAAACGGTGCCATCTAATAAAGGCCGGCCATCTCGCGGATATGTACTCCGACGACCACCGGAGGGGTATATGACTGATAAGAGCGAATGGTCTCATAATACCACTGCTGATAACGCCTCGTGAAGGTGGAAGTCCTAGAGGTGGATACCATCTGATAGCGAGTGCCCGTGCCTAGTCGGAAGAGGTGAGTGTAGCACCATCCGATACCCTCCAAATCAGCCGCCAATGATATAGGGCGGAGAAGAAGCGCTGGAATATCCTGATCCAAGCCGAACTGATGTGCACATCTATGTGGCGAATAGGGCTCGATGAACATATAATCGCCCAATCTGAGAGGAAGAAAGCCCTGACGAATACTGATCAGGTACTCCAAATCAATAGGCCTAGCTCGAATGCTAGAAGAGTCGAAGAGGGAACTCGCTCGTCAATCACCATCCCGTCGCCAACCCTAGATGTCCCACGGCCACCGATCCGTCTCGGGAGAAGCGTAGATGGTCTCGACTCTGAAGAATCTATACCGGCACCTCCGGAGTCAATGAAGCCGGGCCGCACCCCGCCCAAGTCACTCAATAAGGGTAGACGATCTCGTAGCGTGACCGCCATGCCGGGATCATATGAGCCGACCAATGCAAATGGAGCCATCCGCTAATCGATGCCACGGGATCGCCTCCACGCACCGTGAAGGACTACGAGATGAAGTCGACCGCGGAGGCACCTATAAATGTTGGCCAATACAGTACGCCAAAGAAATCCTGTCGCCACGCGCGATCGTGCTCGCCATAATGAACACCGAAGGCCGAATGGTGTATGCGGGGGAGCTAGGTAATAAGAAATAGCAAATCCACCAAGAGATGAAGGCGGTCAGATAAGTCTCCCGATCCACGTCATGTGAACACAGGGTATCCTGAGATGGGATAGGGCCGTCGTAGTGAATCTCGAGCCGACCTGTACCAAATGGATCTCTGGTGGAAGCCAGACCCGTAGGGCGAGTGTGGACCCGATCGGTGAAATAGGCAATCCAATGTCTGAACGGAACTCCGGGATGCCCCCTCCGTAGATGATGGTAAATCTCATAAATCCTATACAAAGAAGGCGGGAATCGAGTGAAGTCCCCCGAGTCAGCGGGCGAGACCATGAACTCGTCATAGAAATGACCGAAAATCGGCAGCCCGGTCAACTGCTGTATCTCTAGGAGGGTCGGAGTCAGCTCCCGATCGTCGATGAATAGAGTGTTGGTGGAATAGTTCCACCGCTCACAAAAGGCCCGTAGCCAGGGTGTGTCGATATGATAATGAAACATCGACAAGAAAACCGAGTCATATATCCCGGCTCGCCTAAGCAGGGTCCCCTCCCGCATGAGCACGTACCGGGTCCACTCTAGCTGATATCCATGGCACTCTAAGGAAGTGATGAAAGGGGCAGTGGTCCATCTGTGAGCCTCCCCGTCTATAATCTCCTTGCCCAGGAGATGTGTCAAAGGAACCGTAGAAGCGACGCCTAAAGGCTGAAGGGGCATGATGTCATGAGGCTGATCATCCCTGAAGAATAAACCGCCGCCTCGCGGGTAGACAGGAGTCGCTCGGATGGCTGAGACGAGAGGAGTCCAATCGCTAGGATCCTCATAAAAAGAATGATAATGACCCAAGGGGCGACGCGGAATGGCGTCATGAGAAAGAACTACAATACCCGAAGAAGAGAAGACGTCATGAGAAATGAAGTGATGAATAATAAGGAATAATGCACCAAGACAAGCCTTTCGAGCGTTCAAGACTCGTCTTGGTGGGTGGCTCTTTGTTTACCCTTGAAAAGTTTCAAGGATGAATAAATGAATAAATGAAATAAACTGATGATTAATGATGAATCATAAGAAAGGGGGAGAAGAGAGAGAGCAGTGGAAAGGTGGCCCACTGATCAGGAAAGGTCGCTGCATAACCCCGGAACAAATCCATTAGTCCCACAATGGAATGTTGGGCATGAAGTGAAGAGTATAAATACCCCGCTATTCTCTATCCACTCAGCATGAGTGACACCCAAGAAGATCGAGGGAGAGAGGAGACCTCTTGGGTGTCACCATGTGATTATATCTTTTCTGACAAGAGGGACCCACATGGCGATCCCTTATGAGCGACCCCACGATATGGACCTAGCCTATTTTGCTAAGAGAGCTAACCAACCGGAACGAGAGGTTAAGCATTAATCCCACAATGGAATAATATGGTGAAAGACGAGGATATAAATACCCCACCACCTCCTACTCATTCGAGGTGGGCGACCCTCGGGAGATTTAGGAGAGAGAAAATCTCCCGATGGGTCGACCATTTGATTATATTTTCTCGACAAGTGGGACCCACTGCGGATCCCTTGTAGATGAATCTAACAACATAGCCTATCTAATGAGTCACCATGTGACCATTTTCACCGACAGTGGGCCCCACACCTCGGTGACTATTCAAGAGTCGAAATTGAACCCTAGAAATCGCCTTTGGAGCTAACCCTAGAAAGGAGTCAAGCAAGTATAATCCCTATGCTACATGAAATGATGTCAATGCCAAGCTAGCATTTTGATGTAACTAGTCATGAGAAATTCCAAATGTGATTTTGCTTTCAAGGTGACGACAGTGGTGCCA
The DNA here is from genome assembly GCA_037127355.1 of Schoenoplectus tabernaemontani. Classification (NCBI taxonomy): domain Eukaryota; kingdom Viridiplantae; phylum Streptophyta; class Magnoliopsida; order Poales; family Cyperaceae; genus Schoenoplectus; species Schoenoplectus tabernaemontani. The sequence goes on from CM073742.1 coordinate 20,626, forward strand.
AAGTGCGAGCAACCACCTAACCATGCTTTGATTTGTGTCAATTATCGATAAGTAGTCGTTCTTTGACCAAGTCACCCTCATGTTAAGGGATTGAAAGTCAATTTCACAAGACCGATCAGTGCCAAAGTGGGAGCAACCACTTTGATCAAGTCTAGATTTGTATTAATTGCGATAAGTAGTCCGCATTTGATCAAATCAAGCCCTAATGGATATCAATATAAGTCTAATTGGTATTTAGTTAGGGTGGTTTCTGCAAGAGAGAGATTATTGGCCAGAGACATTGAGCTATAATTGAGATCAGGGATTAATTCATAAAGAATAATAGGGTTTTATGAATAAAAGAATTTTTAATCCAGAGAAGGAGGGGTAAAAATGGAATTAAAAATTACAGGGATGATCATCATGATTTTAGGGATTTTTGGTGAAATTTTCATGATTTTTGGATAAGTGGAGCTATTAAAATAAATTCGGGGAAAATAAAGGCGAATAAATGAATTAATCAAAGGTGAGATTTGATCGAGCAATTAAGGGTGCAAGTTGGGGATAACAGCAGCTCTGGGTACAAACTGGGTATAAGAAACACAGGAGGTATAAAATAATCGAAGAGAGAGGGTGTGCCACGTGGCAGCCTCTCATTGGGCCATGTCGTGACAGTGGGCCCCCTTTGGTATGAGTCCACGACAGGTGGGCCCCACTTAGTGCCACGTGGCGGGCGACCGATGGGCCACCTCACCACCTTAGTGCCACATGGCACCACACCGAGGTCCACTTAACCCAACCTTATGCCACACGGCGCGCCGGCAGGGAGGAGGCCACCTCACTACCCCAGGTGCCACGTGGCTCTACCACGACAGAGCCCACCTCATCTCTACACTTACCACATGGCGGCACACAACGAAGACACCTCACTCCCCATATGCCACATGGCAATGCATAGCGAACACCTCGGCGAGATCATACTAAACCTATTGCCACATGGCTGCATGTTATTGGTCCACCTAGGTAACACGGACCCCGAGGTGACACATGGCACTACACTACGAGCCACCTCAAGATACTATAACGGATGATTAATAGATTGATTAAACAAGTGGACCTATCGGGATGTGCCAAGTCGGATCAATTAAACCTAAGCAAGGGATTAACTAATCCATAACTAGACTAATGGGCCGAGACTCGGATGCTTACACATGGGGCCCATATGTCGGGTTTATGAGAGTATAGCACACACTAGCGGACATACACCATGTCTATGCACATTCACGATCGAAATTTAAATCTAACGAAGAATGAAGTGTGTACAGCCCATGCGTCTCCTCTCTCGACTTTGCACTTTTTGGGAGTGTTGGCTCACATGCACGCGCGCGCGGCGAAGATGATCCTCCCTCGTCCCATTCTCTTCTTCCTCTCTTCCTCTTCCTCCTCGCCCGACCGTGAAGGTGCCATCAATGGGAGACGAGTCTACACGATGCCTTACTCCGATCCTTCTTCACGAGAGGCTTCCAGGACACTATTGAGATCTCATTCAAGCGATCAATTGAAGGAATTAGCAAGAGAAGAGATAGCATTGACGACGAAGCAATTGATCGGCTTAAAAATGGAAATTACCTTTGCAAATGCTTGTGAGTTCAATTGATCATGCAAGCTCACTTCTTTTACATACACGACGCTAAGGCAAGAGCCGGGGTGAATGTTTGAAGCCTCTAGGTCGATGTTCCACCGATTCACAAACCGCCGTGGTGGGCATGGGTGCTTGAACTCGGTGGAATAATGCTCAATTGACTAGGCGGGGATGCTAGATCGACTCCGGGGGTAAGGAGAGGTTGAACAAGTCATCAATTGGAAGGGCGAGATGAAAGAAAGGTGATGATTGAATGGATAGGCCGATTATGGGGCTTGAGAGAAGAAATGAACTTTCAAATCGATTAATTGAAATTACAAGGACTTGGAGGTTATATAGGGAATATACTTGGGAGTGATCAAGTGCTTAGAATGTTCTAGAAGACTCGGAAACATGGGAGACCCGAGTGATAGGGGTGAGTGGCAAAGGAGTAAATAGAAAGAAGATTTAACGACTCTAACAACCTAGAACGTCAAGGGTTGACTCAAGTCAATGGATTAGGCGAAAAGAAACACAATTTGATCCTAACCATTGAATAAGAAGCAATCAAGGGATGAGATTAATTGAGAAGCATAATCCGGCCACTAATGATGGAACCAATCACAATTAAGCAAAATGTCTATATAAACCTTCGTTAACACGAGAGAAAGGGAGATTAAAAAAAAGCGAAGAGAGAGAGAGAAAGAACAGTGGTAAAAAGAGAAGAGTGATTAGTTGTTCTTGATCCAATTTCTTCAACCATACAAAGCTTAGACCTTTGGCCAGCAACTAGTTCATCTCAAGAATCATCAGAGATTAGGTAATCATGGTCAATCATGTACAGATTCTAAGAGCATTGGTGCAAATGGTGAATTAGCAATAAGATTTTCTGATTTCTTTCATTATTTCAATTCTTTCTGTTTCTCCCTCTATCTCCTTCATCTTCTTTTACTTTCTTTTGTTTTCTTGATACTTTGGTTATGATGTGAGATGATATAGGATAGCATGAAACTTGGTTGAAGGGTTTTTGTAACCCTCCCAAGTACTATTCAATAGGATGTTGATGAATAATTGTAATTGAGGTCGGTTGAAGGGTTTGTGTAACCCTCCGATGTCATTGCAAGATTGATTGATCGGTTGGGCCTCGATTGAGTGTAATTGATAATGAAATCGTGATAATTCGGTGAATACACTCGGTCGCGCATCCCTTCACGTACGCAAGAACATGAAATTCACCATTAATTCATGATTCTAACTACCAGATAAGTCAAGCAAAGCTGTACAAAGGGGTGGTGAGTATATACAGTTCATATCCAAGGCTCAGGCAATCAAGATTGCAATTGATTCTTTAACTGGTACGAAACCGTATAAATTGCTTGAAGATACTCGTCATAATTGGAGTTAATTACTTAAAAGCAGTGGATGAACATCTTGATTATGTCATGGCGATGGGGTATAACGCAAGAATTGCAGGAATTAACGATCAATTTGATCGATAAATCCATTTAATCCAACTCGGTACCGAGTGGTGTCACTGTACCGAAATCGGTACAGCTCTACCTCTTGATTCATCGTGTGAATTCCCAATCAGAAGGTATAGGTGAACTCTTCCCATATAGACGATGCTCAAACTGTCGGCCGATCACCGGACGGAGTTCTTGATCACCGGAAACGCCGTATTGCACGAATCTCAGAGCGTCGGGAAGTGAAAGGCTGAAGGGATCTTCTCAGCACGACTATTGAGGCGCTTGTTAATCTTTAAGGACCATTAGCGGGCGAGATTCATCAGGGGTTTAAAAGAAATAAAATGGAAGAAGATCTGGGCCGTAGAATCATTAAACACGCATCTTAATTAAATCAAGCGGCCCAGATATGTTTAAACATTTGAATAATAATTCTGCACTAATCTGGGCCGTAGATCCATTAAACACCTATCTCAAACTAATCTGGCGGCCCAAATGGAGAAGAGAGTTAGAAAGATGCGCACCAATCTCGGCATAGATCTGACGGCCCAGATTAAGCCCATTAATTAAATAATAACAGAATAGTGATAATATGGAGTAAATAAATAATTTGAAAATGTTCTGAACTCCAAATTGACTCAAATTTGTTTCTAAAATTTTCTTATTTCTCATACTATTTTTCTATATGATAATATTCCAGTTTTAGAAATATAATCATGATAAAACAATTTAAAAGCAAAATATATCACATATATTGATATAGTTGACTTAGCTTTGACTTGTCATTTTAAATACTATAAAAATTCCAAAAATACAAATAAAAATCATAAATAATAACTGGATATATTTTAGTGATTTTCCAAGTGATTTTTCATGAAATAATAATGATGATAGTAATATACTATAATAAAAAATGAGATTAGCTATATTCTTTGATAAAAAAAATAATAATAATAATAATAGATATTATATTGATATTTTCTATAAAAAGAATAAAAAAATAATAATAATAAAAAATATAATAATAATAAAAAAATATATACAAAAATATACTACTATACATTTTCTATTATAATAAAAAAAGTAATAATATAGTCTTATGATATGAATTGTATTTCTTTTGTTATTTCTATGCAAATATACAATAAAGATACTTTTGATGAATAAAATGCAAATAAAATAATAGTTATAATAAAAGTATAATAAATTTCATCTCTTATGACCATTTTCAACTAATAATAAAAATCTTATACCTTTTTATAGATAATAAATAGAAATAATAAAAATAGATATAATGAATAGTATAATAAATAGAATAGAATATTAGTAATGATTTCTTTTAGCTATTATAGATATAAAAAAAAAATAATAAAAAAAATAATATAATAATAATAGAATAATAATAGTAAAATAGTATAGCTAACCATCTTTTAATTTTGCAAATGATTCTTACATAATGAATAGTATAATAGGATATAATAATAAAATTCTATTACTTTGGCTATTATAAACATTTAAAAAAGAATAAAATATAAAAATCATAGCCATTTTATTTTCTATTATTTTTGTAAGAGATTTTCTATAGAATAAATAGAGTTTAGAAATAATAAAAATAAAATTCTACTATTTTAGCTATTATAAAAAATCCCAAAAATATAAATAAAGTTCTAAGTTAATAGCTACCCCTTTTCTTATTATTTTTGTAAATAATTTTCTACATAGATAAATAGAATAAATAAAATAATAATAATAATAATAATAATAATAATAATAAATAAATGTATCTTTATAATAGAAATAATAATAAGAGATATTATATGGGCTTTGTGTATTTTGAGATGAATAAAAAATGCTCACACAAGGAGTGTAGAGTCACATGAGAATATTTGCACAACATTTAGAAAGATACGTCGAGACAAGAACATCTCGACACTTGATGAAGAATAATAAGATACGTTGAGACAAGAACATCTTGACGTGGGATGATTAAGGCTTCGATAGCAATATGAAGAAGATGCGTTGAGACAAGAACATCTTGACGTGAGAAGATTAAGGCTTCGATAGCAACCTGAGAAGATACATCGAGACAGGAACATCTTGATGTTTGATGAAGAATAACCGAGCTACGATACTAACATGAAGATATACGTTGACTCTGAAGAAGAAGAACATTAAGATGTCCTAGAGAGGTGACATCTTAATGACTCGCTGCCATGAGCAAGTAACTCATGATTGAATATGCTCACACAAGGGGTGTAGGGCTACATAGTAATTTTGCACAAGTAATGCAACCCATAGAATGATTAGTCGAGACAAGAACATCTTGACGTTCGCCGAAGAATGACCAGAGCCACGACATCAGCATGGAGAGATATGTCGACTTTGAAGAAGAAGAACATTAAGATGTCCGAGCGGAGCAACATCTTAATGACTCGGTGTCATGAACAAGTAATTCATGACCATTTGAGTTGGCAAGACTGAACTCGTCCGTCGATGAGTTTGTCTCCTGGCTCATTTCCCGAGAATGTGAGATTGAATCGGTCTGTTGGTAGATTCATCCACAAAACGATGAATGCGAACCGTTACGTAGGTAGGTTCCTTCACTAACACATGCTTCAATGTTGAACGGCCCGGCGCTTCATGTTTGACATTGTGTGCAATTGTGTTTCCTAATATATTAGAATCTGCTGTTTAAACAAGTTGTTTAAGATTTTTAACATTATTTTATCTCATAACTGCATATAATTTCATAAATATTAATATAATTACTCCTAGTTATACCTATTAGAAGATTATCCAATTAACACTTCAATATGAACATTGTACGACACAAATTTTGCGCAAAACATAAATAAGATTAATTAAAAACGGTTGTTTAAACAAGTTGTTTGAGTTTTTTAAATTTGTTGGCCGCATAACTACATATAATTTCATGAAAATTATTATAATTACTTCTAATTATGCATATTATATGATTGTCCAATTAAAAGTTAGAAATGAATATTCTATGACCCTAATTTTGCACAAATATAAGTAAGATGCATTAGAAACTGTTGTTTAAACAAATTGTTTAAGATTTTCAACATTTTTTGCATGAAAACTACACATAATTTCGAGCGAATTAATATATTTTCTCCTAACTTTGTCTATTATAAGATTGTCAAATTAACACTTCGATATGAATATCAGATGACACTAATGTTTCATAAGACATAAGTACGATACATTAGAAATTGTTGTTTAAACAAGTTGTTTAAGATTGTTTTACATTTTTTGCCTCATAACTACACAAAATTTCAAGAAAATTAATATAATTACTCTTAGTTATGCCTATTAGAGGATTATCCAATTAATAGTTTGATATGAACATTCTACGACACAAATTTTGCAAAAAAAATATGTAAGATGCATTAAATACAGCTATTTAAACTAGTTGCTTGAGTTTTTTAATTTTTTTGTCGCATAACTACATATAATTTCATACAAATTTATATAATTAATCCTAATTATGCCTAATATAATATTATCTAATTAAAACTTCGATATGAATATTCTATGACGCTAATTTGGCACAAAACATAAGTAAGATGCATTGAAAACTGATGTTTAAACAAGTTGTTTGACTTTTTAAAAAAAATTGACCCCATAAATACCCATAATTTCGTGCAAATTATATAATCAGTCCTAATTATGCCTATTATAAGATTGTTCAATTGACACTTATATGAATATTCGACACTATTTTCTTCAAAAACATAAGTAAGATGCATTAGAAACAGCTATCAAAATAACTTATTTGAATATTTCAATATTTCTAGCCCTATAACTACACATAACTGAGTGAAAATTAATTTAATCACCAATAATTATGCCTATTAAAAGATTATCTAATTAACACTTCAATATACACATTCTACAACACTAATTCTACACAAAACATAAGTAGGAAGCTTTAAGAAAATTAGCTATAATTACTCTTAGTTATGCCTATTAGAGGATTATCCAATTAAATTAATATGAACATTCTACGACATAAATTTTGCATAAAAAAATAAGTAAGATGCATTAAAACCAACTATTTAAACTAGTTGATTGAGTTTTTTAATTTTTTTGTCGCATAACTACATATAATTTCATACAAATTTATATAATTAATCCTAATTATGCCTAATATAATATTATCTAATTAAAACTTCGATATGAATATTCTATGACGCTAATTTGGCACAAAACATAAGTAAGATGCATTAAAAACAAGTGTTTAAACAAGTTGTTTGACTTTTTAAAAAAATTTTGGCCCATAAATACCCATAATTTCGTGCAAATTAATATAATCACTCCTAATTATGCCTATTATAAGATTGTTCAATTGACACTTCGATATGAATATTCCGCGACACTACTAATTTTTCAAAAACATAAGTAAGATGCATTAGAATCTGCTATTAAAATAACTTATTTGAATATTTCAACATTTTTAGCCCCATAACTACACATAATTTCAGTGAAAATTAATATAATCACTCCTAATTATGCCTATTAAAAGATTATCTAATTAACACTTCAATATACACATTCTACAACACTAATTCTACACAAAACATAAGTAGGAGGCTTTAAAAACAGCTATTTAAACAAGTTGTTTGAGTTTTTAAAAAATTTGGCCGCATAATTACACATAATTTCTTATAAGTTAATATAATTACTTCTAAGCATGCCTATTATAAGATCTTCTAATTAAAAATTCGATATGAATATTCTACGACACTAATTTTGCACAAAACATAAGGAAGATGCATTAAAAACAACTGTTTAAATAAGTTATTTGAGTTTTTTTAAAATTTTGGGCTGCATAACAACACATAATTTCTTATAAATTTATGCAATTACTTCTATATATGCCCATTTTAAGATTTTCCAATGAAAACTTCAACATAAATATTCTACAACACTAGTTTCGCACAAAACATAAGTAAGATGTATTGAAAATTGCTGTTTAAACAAGTTGTTTGATCTTTCCAAATTTTTTGGCCGCATAACTTCACATAATTTCATATAAATTAATATAATTTCTCCCAATTACGTTTTTCATAAGATTTTTTCAATTAACACTTTGATATGAATATTCTACGATACTAATTTTTCACAAAACATAAGTAAGATGCACTTGAAAACTGCTATTTAAAAAACTTGTGTGAGTTTTCAAAATTTTGCCCTCATAACTACACATAATTTCATGAAAATTAATATAACTAATCCTATTTACGTCTATTATAATGTCGTCCACTTAAAACTTTGATATGAATATTCTATAACGCTAATTTTATAAAAAAAAATATATATAAGTAAGATGCGTTAATAACTGCTGTTTAAACAAGTTTGTGAAAATTTTGGCCGCACAACTACACATAATTTCGTAAAAATTAAAATATTTACTCCTGATTACGCCTATTATAAGATTTTCCTATCAAAACATCGATATGAATATTCCATGACGCTAATTTTGCGCAAAACATAAGTAAGATGCATTAAAAACTGCTGTATAAACAACCTTTTTGAGTTTTTCATAATTTTTGGCCGCATAACTACATATTATTACGTGAAAATTAAATCAATTACTCCTAATTATGTCTATTATAAAATTGTCCAATTAGAACTTCGATATGAATATTCTATAACGCTAATATTGCACAAAACATAAGTAAGATGCGTTAAAAATAGCTATTTAAACAAGTTGTTTGGCTTTATGAAAATTTTTGGCCGGATAACTACACATAATTTGGTGTAAATTAATATAATTACTTTAATTATGCCTATTATAAGATTGTTCAATTAACACTTCAAAATAAATATTTTATGGCACTATTTTTCCTCAAAACATAACTAAGATGCATTAGAAACTGCTATTTAAAAAAGTTAAGTTTTTCAACATTTTTGGCCTCATAGCTACATATTATTTTGTAAAAATTAATATAATTACTCCTAATTATGCCTATTAAACTATTAGCCAATTAACACTTCGATATGAATATTCTACGACACTAATTTTGCACAAGATATAAGTAGGATGCATTAAAAACAGCTGTTTAAACAAGTTGTTTGTGTTTTTTCAAAAATTTTGGCCGCATAAGTACACATAATTTCATGCAAATTAATATAATTACTCCTAATTATGCCTATTATAAGATTGTCCAATTAACACTTCGATATGAATATCCTACGACACTAATTTTTCATAAAACATAAGTAAGATATATTAGAATCTGCTGTTTAAACAAGTTGTTTAAGATTTTTAACATTTTTTTGTCTCATAACTGCATATAATTTCATAAATATTAATATAATTACTCCTAGTTATACCTATTAGAAGATTATCCAATTAACACTTCAATATGAACATTGTACGACACAAATTTTGCGCAAAACATAAATAAGATTAATTAAAAACGGTTGTTTAAACAAGTTGTTTGAGTTTTTGAAATTTGTTGGCCGCATAACTACATATAATTTCATGAAAATTATTATAATTACTTCTAATTATGCATACTATATGATTGTCCAATTAAAAGTTAGAAATGAATATTCTATGACCCTAATTTTGCACAAATATAAGTTAGATGCATTAGAAACTGTTGTTTAAACAAATTGTTTAAGATTTTCAACATTTTTTGCATGAAAACTACACATAATTTCGAGCGAATTAATATAATTTCTCCTAACTTTGTCTATTATAAGATTGTCAAATTAACACTTCGATATGAATATCAGATGACACTAATGTTTCATAAGACATAAGTACGATACATTAGAAATTGTTGTTTAAACAAGTTGTTTAAGATTGTTTTACATTTTTTGCCTCATAACTACACAAAATTTCAAGAAAATTAATATAATTACTCTTAGTTATGCCTATTAGAGGATTATCCAATTAACACTTCGATATGAACATTCTACGACACAAATTTTGCATAAAAAATAAGTAAGATGCATTAAAACCAGCTATTTAAACTAGTTGATTGAGTTTTTTAATTTTTTTGTCGCATAACTACATATAATTTCATACAAATTTATATAATTAATCCTAATTATGCCTAATATAATATTATCTAATTAAAACTTCGATATGAATATTCTATGACGCTAATTTGGCACAAAACATAAGTAAGATGCATTGAAAACTGATGTTTAAACAAGTTGTTTGACTTTTTAAAAAAAATTGACCCCATAAATACCCATAATTTCGTGCAAATTGATATAATCAGTCCTAATTATGCCTATTATAAGATTGTTCAATTGACACTTCGATATGAATATTCCGCGACACTATTTTCTTCAAAAACATAAGTAAGATGCATTAGAAACAGCTATTAAAATAACTTATTTGAATATTTCAATATTTTTAGCCCCATAACTACACATAACTGAGTGAAAATTAATATAATCACCCATAATTATGCCTATTAAAAGATTATCTAATTAACACTTCAATATACACATTCTACAACACTAATTCTACACAAAACATAAGTAGGAGGCTTTAAAAACAGCTATTTAAACAAGTTGTTTGAGTTTTTAAAAATTTTGGCCGGATAACTACACATAATTTGGTGTAAATTAATATAATTACTTTAATTATGCCTATTATAAGATTGTTCTAATTAAAACTTCAAAATAAATATTTTATGGCACTATTTTTCCACAAAACATAACTAAGATGCATTAAAAACTGCTATTTAAATAAGTTAAGTTTTTTTAACATTTTTGGCCTCATAACAACATATAATTTCTTATAAATTAATATAATTACTTCTAATTATGCCTATTAAATTTTAGCCAATTAACACTTCAATATAAATATTCTACAACACTAATTTTGCACAAAATATAAGTAAGATGTATTAAAAATTGCTGTTTAAACAAGTTGTTTGATCTTTTTTCAAAAATTTTGGCCGCATAACTTCACATAATTTTCATATAAATTAATATAATTACTCCTAATTATGCCTATTATAAGATTTTTTCAATTAACACTTTGATATGAATATTCTACGACACTAATTTTTCACAAAACATAAGTAAGATATATTAGAAAACTGCTATTTAAAAAAGTTGTTTAAGATTTTTAAAATTTTTTATCTCATAACTACACATAATTTCATAAATATTAATATAATTAATCCTAGTTATACCTATTATAAGATTATCCACTTAAAACTTTGATATGAATATTCTATAACACTAATTTTGCGCAAAAAATATATAAAAGTAAGATTAATTAATAACTCATTTGTTTAAACAAGTTTGTGAAAATTTTTGGCCGCACAACTACACATAATTTCATGAAAATTAAAATATTTACTTCTAATTATGCATATTATAAGATTTTCCTATTAAAAGTTAGATATGAATATTCTATGACCTAATTTTGCACAAAACATAAGTAAGATGCATTAAAAACTGCTGTATAAACAACCTTTTTGAGTTTTTCAAATTTTTGGCATAACTACATATTATTACGTTTAAATCAATTACTCAATTATGTCTATTATAAAATTGTCCAATTAGAACTTCGATGAATATTCTACACAAAACATAATTTGCGTTAAATTAATATAATTTCTCCTAACTTTGTCTATTATAAGATTGTCAAATTAACACTTCGATATGCATATTGTTCATGACACTAATGTTTCATAAGACATAAGTACGATACATTAGAAATTGTTGTTTAAACAAGTTGTTTAAGATTGTTTTACAGTTATTACCTCATAACTACATAAAATTTCAAAAAAATTAATATAATTACTCTTAGTTATGCATATTAGAAGATTATCCAATTAACACTTCGATATGAACATTCTACGACATGAATTTTGCATAAAAAATAAGTAAGATGCATTAAAACCAGCTATTAAAAAAAGTCGTTTGAGTTTTTTTTCATTTTTTTGGCGCATAACTACACATAATTTCATACAAATTAATATAATTACTCTAATTATGCCTATTATAAGATTATCTAATTAACACTTTCGATATGAATATCTATAACACTAATTTTTTATAAAACATAAGTAAGATATTTAAAACTCGTTGTTTAAACAAGTTGTTTAAGATTTTTAAAATTTTTTTGTCTCATAAGTACATATAATTTCGTGAAATATTAATATAATTACTCCTAATTATGCCTATTAGAAGATTATCCAATTAACACTTCGATATGAATATTCTACGACACTAAGTTTTACTTCAAAAACATAAGTAAGATGCATTAAAAAACAACAGTTGTTTAAACAAGTTGTTTGAATTTTTTTTAAATTTGTTGCATAACTACATATAATTTCATGAAAATTTATATAATTACTACTAATTATGTCTACTATAATATTATAGATTCATACGCGCGCGTCAATGTTCGTGTTGTTGCGATTCTCTGACTCTCCGGTCAATGGAAGCTTCAAGATTCGTGCTGGTGGCATTTCTGACGATTGAGACCGCCGTTTCTGATCAAATGACTCCCCCAGAGTTGCCCTACTATGGGGAGTCTTTCTATGTTGCCCGATTAATGATCCATACGGTGAGTCGTGCTGTGTATTAGTGCCGAATGAGTCGATTTGGTACCGATCGGTACCGAGTCTCAAATCTCGCAAATTCAACACAATTGAGTATCTTTTCTAGCAATCAAGCACTTAATTGACATCGCATAGGCATGTAAGTGCATTTTAACATGATTAGAACAATTCAAATAGAGGTATGCCTTCACTGTTTGAGATGATCACTGACACGGGATGGAGTCAAGTGATACCGATCGCGATTCATCTCAAATTCTTATTATTTATTGATTGATATTGACATTAACGTGCTCAACAACATTTATAACATCTATTTGGATCAGAATATGCTTAGACATACTCACAATTCCCTTTAATCTTCAATTTGGAACTCAATTCTGTTAACGGGATGCGATAACAGTGAATTAACTTCAAATTAATCGAGTTCTCAAGTAAATCACCGAGATTAATCGATTTAAGATGAATGTACAGACCTTAACTCATATAGTATGCACAATAATTGAAACAATTAAAGCTTGAAAGTGGAAGATTGGATGAAGAACTCCACTGTTATTGAGTTCTTAACTAGTTAAGATTGAACTGATCTGTTTGTAAGTTCATCTTCTAGATCAATTAAGATTGAGTAGATCTGTTTGTAGACTCATCTTCTATCTCTTCGTAGAGGTTGATCTGATCTGTTTGTAAGATCGTCTCTCGGAGCTGCCATGATTGAACTGATTTGTTTGTAAGTTCATCTTTCTCTACCCTAAAATGAACTGATCTGTTTGTAAGTTCATTTTCTACCAACCTACTTTGACTACTCGTCAAGTGTCAAGTGAAATTCATCTACATTAGTAAATTCATCTACATCTCTGTTATCTGAACTTAAGTGAACTGATCTGTTAGTAAGTTTATCTGCATCTCTGTTATCTGAAGTCAAGTGAACTAATCTGTTAGTAAGTTCATCTACACCCCTGTTATCTTTAATCAATGAACTGATCTATTAGTAAATTCGTCTGTACCCTTGTAATCTTGTTTACCCTTGAAAAATTTCAAGGATGAGTAAATGAATAAATGAAAATAAATTGGTGATTAATGACAAATCATAAGAAGAGGGAAGGAGAGAAAGCAATGAAAAGATGGCCCACTGATCAGAAGAGGTCGCTACTTAACCCCGGAATGAATTCATTAGTCCCACAATGGAATGCTGGGCATGAAGTGAAGAGTATAAATACCCCACTATTCTCTATCCACTCAGCATGAGTGACAGCCGAGAGGATCGAGAGAGAGAAGAGATCTCTCGGGTGTCACCATGTGATTATATCTTTTCTGACAAGTGGGACCCACCTGGCAGCCCCTTATGAGCACTCCAATGACATGGACCTAGCCCATTTTGCTAAGAAAACTAATCAACCCTAACGAGAGGTTAAGCATTAATCCCACAAGGAAATATCAGGGTGAGAGACGAGGATATAAATACTCCACCACCTCCTACTCATTCGAGGTGGCTGACCCTCGGGAGATTTCGGAGAGAGAAAATCTCTTGATGGGTCAGCCATTTGACGATACTTTTTCTGACAAGCGGGACCCACCTGGCAGTCCCTTGTAGATGGATCTAACAACATAAACATAGCCTATCTGATGAGTCACCCATGTGACCATTTTCACTGACAGGTGGACCCCACACCTCAGTGACCTATTATAGGAGTCAGAGTTAAACCCTAAAAATCTGCCCTTGGAGCTAACCCTAGAAAGGAGCAAGCAGTATAATCCCCATGCTACATGAAATGATGTCAATGCCAAGCTAGTATTCGATACAACTAGTCATGAGAAATTCCAAATGTGATTTTGCTTTCAAGGTGACTCAGGTGCCAAAGTCGTGAGCAACCACCTAACCATGCTTTGATTTGTGTCAATTCATTACGATAAGTAGTCAGTTCTTTGACCAAGTCACCCTCATGTTAAGGGATTGAAAGTCAATTTCACAAGACGATCAGTGCCAAAGCCGGGAGCAACCATCTGATCAAGTCTAGATTTGTATCAATCTGTTGACATGTAATCAACTGTTGATCAGATCAAGCCCTAATGAATATCAATATAAGTCTAATTGGTATTTAGTTAGGGTGGTTTCTGCAAGAGAGAGATAATTGGCAGAGACACAGAGCTACAATTGAAATCAGGGATTAATTCAGAAGGAATAATAGGGTTTTATGGACAAAAGAATTTTTAATTCAGAGAGGCAGGGGCAAAAATGGAATTAAAAATTACAGGGGTGATCATCATGAATTTAGGGATTTTTGGTGAAATTTTCATGATTTTTGGATAAGTGGAGCTATTAAAATAAATTCAGGGAAGATAAAAGCAGAATAAATGGATTAATCAAAGGCTGAGATTTGATCAAAGCAATTCTGGGTGCAAGTTGGGGATGACAGCAGCTCTGGGTACAAACTGGGTGCAAGAAACACAGAAGGTATAAAATAAGCGAAGAGAGAGGGTGTGCCACGTGGCAGCCTCTCATTGGGCCATGTCAGCAAGTGGGCCCCACCCTGGTATGAGTCACTGACAGGTGGGCCCCACCTCAGTGCCACGTGGCAGACAGCCAGTGGGCCACCTCACCACCCTAGTGCCACATGGCACCACACCAGTGGTCCACTACACTCCCTCTGTGCCACATGGCACAACCAGAGGAGGCCATCTCACCCAACCTTAAGCCACATGGCACAGTTACATCAAGCCACCTCAACTCAGCTGTGCCACATGGCATCTTTCTGGCCAGCCACCTCACCATTCGGATTACAACTATTAGACACATGGCAGCAAACCATTGGACCAAGGCTATACATGTGGGCCCTATTATGTGCCATGTGTCACTCACAGGTTAATACACAGTCAGCAAGATTAAACAAGGTGATTAATATAAACATTGCCAGATCAGATGAAACAACCAATAGAAATGTGCCACATTAGCATAATTAATCCTAAATTGCTGACATGGCTACTCCTAAGCCCATTTACAAAATCGCGGCACAGTCAAAATCCTAACAGAAAGCGGTTAAAGAAGAAGCACAACTCCATCCTGGCCGTTGATTGATTCAGGTTGAAGGGTATAGATGTATCCAAGGTGGCAATCCAAGTGGAAGGCAGCCAACCAATCACAATTGGGTTAATTGGCCGGTTCTAGCCTATATAAACCGAGAATTAGCAACAGTAGAGAACACACACATCCATTAGCAGAGCATCTAAAAGCCCATACACACTTATACACACTGGTGATCATCTATTATAGAGAGAAGGAAAATTTACAAGGAAATTGTTTGATTCAGATTAAGAGGTAATTGTTCATGCATTCAATTGGCACTTTCCTTTGTATTTTATTCTCTGTAAATGAATTTAGAACGTTTAACATAGCTAGTTAGGTAGTCAATTGATTTCTTTTCTGTTCTTGCTACTATTCTTTAAGAATTTGCTATATTCTTTCATATTTTCTTTTCTTCGTTTTGTTATTTCTTTGAATAACCCTAATCAATGGCAATTGACTGAATCCAGTGAGCCACTGGCCCAATCACAAAGTGATTGGTGAGCCTTTAGGCCTGGATCAGTCAAGAAGACATCAAGAATTTATAATTCAATTCCTATTACACTGTCTCTTTTATGATTTTTCATTTTCTATTCAGTCTCCTTGCTTGTATTTGTATAGCAGATAGGAGATAGTGATCTTCTGTCTTCTAGTCATATCAATTGTATAATTCCAGTTGGGTGCATTAGTTAATTCTTGTAATTGCTTTAATTCTGGCACAAATCAGTATATCGTTGATCAAATGGAGGAAAATCACCTAATTCTCAGTGAGCCACTGGCCCTAGCTTAAGCTGGGTGAGCCTTTAGGCCTGAGGAGGTATAATTGAGGATGTTAGTTCATTAAACATCAAAGAATCATAAAGGATTGAGCCGGTATCGACTGGTACCACACTACACTGAACAAAGCCGTGCTTCAGCATGCTAAAGGGCAAAGAAGAACCTCATTTCCTATATCAAATTGTTTAAACATGCTAAGGCGATGCTCAACAAGTTTGAAATTGTCAAGAATTTTGGTTAATTCTAATGAATTTGGAAGATAGATCATTTCGGTACCAATCCCGATTGGTACACCTCAACTGGTACTGTCGTGTGGCATTAACCATCATATAGATCTCCGATCGGATAGGATAAAGAAGTTTCACTCACTAAGGCGACTCTAATGTACTAGCTTGATCGGAGAAAAGGATCTCCGATCACCGGAAACACCATTTCGCGCGAATCTTGAAATACCAACGAGTCAGGTAAGCAAAGGAGTTCCTTGGCGCGACTATTAAAGTACTCGCAAATCTTGAAGTTCATCGGTGCGTGTGATCTGTCAAGAGTTTAAAGGGAAAGAAGATCTGGGCCTTAGATCCATTAAACACACATCTTAATTAAATCTAACGGCCTGAATACATCTAAACATTTAAATAAAACTATGCACTAATCTCGGCACAATCCAACGACCCATATTAATAGCAGAATCTGAAATGAAAAGAGCCGGCCCATTCACCATACTGGGCTTATTCACAGGAAAATAGGGAAATAAATAAACGAATAAACTTGGCCCATTCCAATTGAAGCCCATTAAATTAATAATAGAAATTAAAATTAAATAGTAAATAAATCATTTGAAGGCTTCCCAAACTCCAAATTAACTCAAATTTGTTTCTAAAATTTCCTTATTTTTCATACTATTTTTCTATATAATAATATTCCAGTTTTGAAAATATAATCATGTTAAAACAATTTAAAAGCAAAAGACATTACATATATTGATATATTTGACTTAGCTTTGACTTGTCATTTTAAATACTATAAAAATTCCAAAAATTCAAATAAAATCATGAATAATAATTAGATATATTTTACTGATTTTTCAAGTGATTTTTCATGAAATAATAATGACAATAGTAATATGCAATAATAAATAATGATATTAGCTCTATTCTTTGATAAATAAAAATAAATAATAATAGAGATTATGTTAATATTTTCTGTAAAAAATAAAAATATAATAAAAATAAATAGCACAAAATATACAAAAAAAATATATACTACCATGGTAATAGATAGTAAATGCATTTTCTTCTATAATAAAGAATAATAATAAAGTTTTATAATAAAATGAATTGCATTTCTTTTGTTATTTCTATACAAATATACAATAAAAATATTTTGATGGATAAAATGCAATAAAAATAATAGTTGTAATAAAGAATATAATGAACTCTATCCCTTATGGCTATTTTCAAATAATGATGATAATAATAAAATCTTATATTTTTTTCATAGATGATAAATAGAAATAATAAAAAATATATAATGAAAAGTATAATAAATAGGATAGAATATTAATAATGATTTCTTTTAGCTATTATAGATCCTAAAAAAAATAATAATAATAAAAATAAAAAATAATATAGCTAATCATCTTTTGATTTTGTAAATAGTTTTTACATAATAAATGATGTCTCAACATAATGAAATATAATAATGAAATTCTATTACTTTGACTATTATAAATATTTTAAAAATACAAATAAAAAATCATAGCCATTTTACTTTCTATTCTTTTGTAAGTGATTTTCTACAAAATAAATAGAGTTTAGAAATAATAAAAATAAAATTCTACTATTTTAGCTATTATAAAAATCCCAAAAATATAAATAAAATTCTAGTTAATAGCTAACCCATTTTCTATTATTTTTGTAAATAATTTTCTACATAGATAAATAGAGTTTAAAAATAAAAAAAAATAATAATAACAATAATAATAATAATAATAATAAATAAATGCATCTTTATAATAGAGATAATAATGGAAGATATTATGTAATAGGCTTTTTACATTTTGGAAATGAACAAATACGCTCACACAAGGGGTGTGGAGCCACATGAGGATGTTTGCACACATGATATAACATTTAGAACGATTAGTCGGACAAGAACATCTTGACGAAGAATATAAACCAAGGTTGCAACAAAGAACATGAGAAGATAAGTCGAGACAAGAACATCTTGACGTAGAATGACTAAGGCTTCGATAGCAACATGAGGAGATATGTCGAGACAAGAACATCTTGACGCTTGATGAAGAATAACATCGACATCAACATGGAGATACATGTCGACTCTGAGGAAGAAGAACATTACGATGTCCGAGAGAGGCGACATCTTAATGACTCAATACCATGAGCAAGTAACTCATGACTAAATACGCTCACACAAGGGGTGTGGGGCAACATAGTGATTTTGTACAAGTAATGCAACATATAGAATGATTAGTCGAGACAAGAACATCTCGACGCTCGCTGAAGAATGACCAAAGCTACGACATCAGCATGGAGAGATATGTCGACTTTGAAGAAGAAGAACATTATGATGTCCAAGAGAAGTGACATCTTAATGACTCCTGTCATGAACAAGTAATTCATGACCATTTGAGCTAGCAAGACCGAACTCATCCGTCGATAAGTTTGTCTTCCGGTTCATCTCCCGAGATTGTGAGATTGAATCGTTCGTAGTAGATTCATCCACAAAACAAAGAATGTGAACCGTTCGTAGGTAGGTTCCTTCACTAACACATGCCTCAATGTTAAGTCGGCTCAAAGGTTTCAGGTTTAACATTGTGTGTAATCGTGTTTCCTAGGTTTATGAATCGGCTTAGTGTTTTCGAATTCATGATCTAGAAGATCGGTGAGAAGAAACACGTGGGCCATATCCACCCTTCTCCCGATTCACCAACCTCAAGATCAACCGCCAAAGGCTTCGAGTTGTATTTTGTGTGATTGGTTGTTGACTAGTTAAGATTGAACCGTTCGTAGTAGGTTTATCTTCTAGATCAACCGAGGTCGAGTCGTTCTGTAGTAGACTCACCTCAAGCCCCTCTGAAGAGATTAACCTGGTCTGTAGTAAGGTTATATCTCGAGGTGGCATAGACTGAACCGATCTGTAGTAGGTTCGTCTTCCATAGGATTAAGTAGGTCGAGTCGTTCTGTAGTAGACTCACCTCGAACCCCTTCAAAGAGATTAATCTGATCTGTAGTAAGGTTACTCTTGAAGCGGTAAAGACTGAACCGATCTGTTTGTAGGTTCGTCTTCCATGGACCCCTTTTGTGAACCCGCACGACCACTTGACCATCTTTTAACTATACTATTTGCTTCTCTCTTTCAAAGATCCAGAGGTGCCTCGAGGTTAGTAGCCCAGTGGTAATTAACGGTGGGGCTTGCGCCACCGAATCTACAAGAACTCACAATCACTAAAAACCCCCGAATGTGCATCCAAATATCTCTAAACGGCAGACCACCAAGACTTAGCGTATGCACGCTCGGGAGGGATCTCCGTGTCCTTCTTCCGCAACCCATCGCCCAATGGCGGCGGCGTGGAGCGCGCGCGAAAAGGGTCGCACAGATCTCGGCACGCCCACGCTGGGACCTAGATTCTCCTCTTATCTTTGAAAGAGAGAGGCAAATAGAATAGTTAAGAGATACAAGTGGTCTTCTATGTGCTAAAAATGACTAATAATTTTCAAGTGTTTTTGTTTTTGCAGAAATGGCATATTTCGGAACTTCAACCTTGCTCCTTACACCGTCACACTCGCACAGAGCCCGAGGGCAAGCTTTTATGTTCTTCGGACCATCCCGCAAGAACTTACTTTCTATGGCCCACTCCAAAGGGCCACGATCACTCCCGCGACCGTCCGGATCTCCATCCCGACGAGAGGAGGACTCGATCACCCCGACTCCCAAAGGGATCTCAAACAACGTCATGGCCTCTCCTACTACCTCCCCAAAGAGGAGAAGGCGACCGTCTAAGAAGACAAATTTCCCAAAGGTCGCAGCCCCAAACGCCCGCAACTCTCAAGCATCCAGAAGAGGGCCCCGGATGCATACCAAACCACCGGTGGCTAGGCCGCCTATCCCGCCTCTAACAAATTCACGCTCTCCGCATAGTGGCCAAGAACTCGCCACAGTGCCGCCTCCGCCGTGCATGGGAGGTGCCTAAGCCCACACCTCGCCCAACTCAAAGGCCTCGCCGCCGCCAGACAAGTCTCAAGCCCCCGCAGGCCATCTACAAGGCTCACAGGGGCCCTCAAACAGAGGAAGAGCGTTAAAACGCTAGATCGAGACAATACGTCTCCCGCTCCCGATCAATCTCAAGACATGGCTCGCCCGCAAGCCATTGTCTCAACTCCGCACCCGAGGAGGTTTACACCAAAGGCAACACCTAGCACCCAAGCAGGTGTGGGTCCCAAAGGGTTCTCACCAATAAAATCCCGGCCTCAAGCCCAACCTGCAAGAAGGCCGCAACTCGAATGCTCCGCCCGAGAGTGTGTTCACCGCCTAGGCCGAAGAGTGTATTCACCGATTAGGCTCAAGAATACCACTCAATAACCTGAAAATAACTGCCCCTGACCAAACGAAGAAGAAGAGAAGAACCGCTCGCTATGAAGAGCACTTCTCAGTCAACACCATCAGCATAAGCTACGATACTGATCCGGACACTGATGCTGAGGTGAATATGACCCAGATGACCACCCCCGCCTAATCAAGCTCACGTCACCAATACCAACAAAAATAATGGTAGAAAAGGGAGACCTCCCAAGAGAGTCAACCCCGAGGCAATAGCAGGAAGGGGAAGACCACAAACGAAAACCCCGACTTCTTCGATAATGAAGATGACGTTGAAACACGTCCCGAAGTGCCTATCGATGAAATTGAAATACTAAAAGGCCACATCGAGGCACGGGATGAAGAGCTGATTAGGCAACGGGAGCTAATCGCTACCATGCTGAAACAAAATGAAGAATTGATTAAGGCGGTCAAGTCATTGCAAGAATCACAAGACGCCAATTTCAAGGCTGGTAGCTCCCGTCAAGAAGGGGTCCACAGTACCAAAAGCAATCATAAGGGAAAGCAACCTGTTAATTCTAAACCTCATCCACATAGAACCATAGAAGTGGAGGTCGAACCAACGGAATATCCCGAAAGAGATTCAAGCCATGATTGCCAAAGAAATGCAAATAGTCGGAGGTGGATACGCTATCCCTCCCGTTAAAAACTCGTGGACATCCATACCCCGCCATATACGATTTAGAAGAATATCCTAAGGGGTATGTGATTCCCCGTTTCAGACCTTTTCCGGGAAGGCAATAAAGACTCGAACCCGAACAACACCTGCCCACTTTGTGGCCTCGCGCGCAACACAGTGGCAATGATGCACCGTTGTTGAGACAATTCCCTCAAAGTTTGGTGGGAACCGCCTTCCAATGGTACTATTCATTAGAAAACAACAAAGATCGTGACTCCGGGACGAGATGGCGACTCTGCTCAGGGCACGATTCGTCATGGTGTCCGACAAAATAAACATAGCCGATCCGGCAAGCACTAAACCCAAGAAAGGGGAGTCAATGACAGATTTTATCAATAGATGGCGGAACCTCAAAGATCAAATGCGACCGCACATTAATCGAAGATGAGGCCGTCAACCTTATCATGAAAAACATTGACGGTGGATGGGCATGCTTCTTGGTGTGACAAAGGTCAACACATTCAAAGACTTGCTCAGATCGGTATCCAATATGGAAAGAATGTCACCGCACACCGTGCCGAACTTCATGAACAATAGGCCGCAACGAGGAGCCCGAGCCGAGACTAAAGTGGCATTCACCTCGTTAAAAGATAAGATGGTCGCTAACGCAGATACTCAGAGCGGCAGCAGTGGCACAAATGGCAACAATTACAATAAAGGACCCAGGCCCAACCCAGGAGGGAGTTCACGGAGTTTTGAGTCCCTCAAACAAAAGAAATCTAAACCGTACTCCTTCAGAGAGATAAAGTTGCCCAAATCTTCGTAGGGCACCGAAGAACGGTCTAACCCTACCGCCAAAGAACGCCGTAAGATGCCGATAAATCGACGAACCCAACTTCGCCCATACCATAGAGTACTAGGGCACTCAATTGAAGATTGCCGGGTCTTCAAAGATCGGGTCGAGAAGGCATATAAAAACGGTGAAATTACGTTACCTAAAGGGTTCTTGCAAAGCCCATCGGCCCATGAACAAAGCCAATATGATCTCTCACGAGGAAGAGAAGATCCCGACCAATTAAGTAAAGACCAGAAGAACAATGGACTACACACCTATCGAAAAAGTCGATTAAAATGCTTAGAGCTCTTAAGAAAGAACCCGCATGAGATGGAAAGACGACATCACGCCGTAGTCCCACCAAAACCCGTAGTATATTATAAGGTGGACCAGAGCCAAGATCAGGTTCTTAAGAAGAGAAAGAAGCATAGAAGCAACAAGTCCAGAAAGAATAAAATTGAAGAATGCGAGCAGGGCAGTCCCGAGGCGATTACCCTTCAACACTTCATCTCCAAAGAAGATTGGGAAAGGCTAACCCTAGGTCAAAAGAAAGAAGATGTAGATGAAGAAATAAATAAGGAAGAAAGCGAAGAGATCTGGGGTGCTTCGTGCAACATGGTATATTCTTCTCACGACGAAGATATGCCAACATTAGAGGAGATGTTCTTCCTAAACGACGAAGGGGAAGCAAGCACCTCTGGGACCAAAAATGAAGAATGCAAAGCCGTGCTCCGGTCCGGGACTTACATACCTGAGAGGCAAGCTCCCAAGGATTCCGATAAAGGAAAGGATAAGGCCCGTAATAAAGGTAAAGAGGTGAGAACCTAAGCAAGAACCCGTAAAAGACCCTGTCGACGGCGAAGAATACAATGTATTGGCACATCTCGCGTAAAATCCCAAAGCATTATTAAGCATATTCGACGCATTGATGATGTCACAAGACCTAAGGGAGGTATTAATCCAAGCCTTGCAAGATCCCGAGAAGTACAAGTCATATTTCATCGAGCAAAATATGCAGAAGCCCTATTCACCGCCAAGCGGCCGCCCGCATAAATTTCACGACGATGACCTCCTAATAGGCACCGTCGACCACAACCGCCCGCTATACATCACCGAAATTGTGGAGGACAAAAGATTGGCCGCATCTTGGTCGACGCAGTGGTCTTCGATCAATATCATGCCGCTCAAAACCCCGAAGACCATCACCTTAGATGTGAAGAACCTATCCGACGAAAAGGTGATTATTCATGGCTTCAATCAAAACTCCCAAAAGGCCCCGGGAGCTATAACTCGAACCCGAATGCGAAGCCTAAAAGCGCCTACTAAATTCTATGTCATTGACGCCGAAACTTCTTATCTAAGCGTTGTTGGGTCGCCCGTGGCTTCACAAAGAACCAGTGTCATACCCTCTACTCGCACCAATGCCTCGAAATACATCGAGAATGGTAAACAAAAGAGAATTGACGGAGATGTCAAACCATTCGGGTGCATGAGATTAAATTCAATGACGCCCAATATTTTCTCGCCTAAATCCGCCGTGGCGCCGAGCCGCCAATAACAAAAGCAGTCGAAACCCTTCAATAAAGGCCCTAAATTTGATACCTCGTCCGGAGAAGAAGAAGAGGTCAAATTCAATATTAAACCCCGAGGTGCTCGAGCCCAAAGACCCGGAAGAAAGTCGGGTGAGGAAGCAACCTTCCGCTTCAAACAGGTGGCTACGTATAAGGCCCAAACAAAGCCGAGCGAAGTCAATTCAAGTGATTCTGAGGAGGAGGTCATTTTCAACTTTAAACCTACCAACACCCCTCAAATTCAGATTACAGAAGCAACTTCAGGAGAAGACTCTGAATATTCCAACGACTCGGGCGATATTATCTCAGGGGAAGAATCTAGCCATGGTCGACAGCCCTGGGAAGAAGAATCTGACGAAGAGATCATCTATCACATCCTCAAGAAGCCATATAAAGGGCCTGAAACAGATAATGAAAGCGAGGAGTCATTTATGATCAACACGGGATCCGGTAGCGGAAGGGATAACCCGGTTAGGCCGAGGCCTATAAATGAAGAACGCTCATGGCGGGAAAACTTTGAAGGTCGCGTCTGGAATGCGATCGACGAAATAAGGCACCAAGTTGAAAATAATAGAAGAGAGGTGTCTGAACAATGGGAAGTGATGCAGGATATCAAGACGCAACACAATGAAATCATGATAATGATTGAAAACCTGCAAACCGCGATTTATAACTCCGAGCTACTCAAAGAAGTGACGAGCGAACCCCGCCCCGGGACCCCCGAAAGACAAGCACCCGATAGCGGTAAACGGGTAATTGTCATAGTAGATGAATCAAAGGGGGAAGAAACGAAAGCTAAACAATCGGCCGTCATGCAAACCCTCAAGGCCAAGAAGAGTAAACCATACTCTTTTCTGAAAAATAAAACAAATTTCTGATATTTGAGCAGGCCCTAAAAAGCGGATTGACACTTCCCGCTTGTAAAAGACCCGCGGACATAGAGAGGGCCAGCGAAGGTGAATTTTGCCCTTATCATCGCATACTGGGTCACACAATTGAAGAATGCTGGGTATTCAAGGACTTCATAGAAGAAGGGCACAGAAATGGGACAATTCAACTCCCGAAAAGCTTTCAACAAGACCCAGCCCCACACAGCTCAAATAACAAGGGCAAAGGGGTTGCCTATACGATCTCGCACACTCCCGTACCCAAAGTTGCGAGACGAAAGCCGATCAAAGAAATCTACCGCTCCAACTCAGTTATGAACATTGAAATAGAAGAGGAGATGGCAGCGCTAGAGATTACTGTGGTTCCCGAAAGGCATTTTAAAGACCTCATGCCAAGGGAAGTGAACCACATCCAAACCCTGAAGACCTTTGTTGTGCCGTGAAAGGTAGAGCGCATCAAAGGGAAAACTATCATCCACAAGGCTATAATTTTCTATCGAGCGATTCAACCCGCCTCTCGAAGAACCCCGATCACAACGCTTGGAAGAAGTGGGTGATAGAACAAGAATCGGAGAATGCAACGGCGATGACGCCGCATCTCATCCCTTTGGAAAGGAACCGTATAAACCGGCAAAAGGGCAAAATGTCCGAGAGACATATCCAAGGCCGAGGCCAAGCGCTTCGATGAACTTCGGAATGGCGGCGAATAAGGTCCTGGGCCGGATGGCAAAATAAAATACACCGGGGGTTAGGGTATAATCTGCGATGACGCAAGATGTTTTGAAGGATCCTTCAACGAGCGCCGTATAGAAGAAAGTCAGCATTGCATGACTTCGTCGAAGTATTAGACAATGAAACAGAAGAGACAAGACCCTGGTCTTGAAAAATGCTCTGAAACAGCTAGAAAAGGAGCCTAACACGGTCGATGAGTTAGCCGAAATTAATTTGGGGACGGAAGAAGACCCACGACCAACTTTCATAAGCGCGTCGTTACCGGAAGAGGTGGCTGACAGATTAAAGACATTCCTTAAAAGCTACATGGACTGCTTCGCTTGGAGTTATAAAGAAATGCCCGGATTAGATCCCAACGTAGCGGTTCATTACTTAAAAATTGATCCAACCTTCAAGCCAATTAAACAGGCGCCGAGGCGGATGAGAATAGAACTCGAAGAAAAGGTCGTGGAGGAGACGAAGAAACTCATCGACGCAGCTTCATACGGGAAGAAGAGACGCCGAATGGGTGGCTAGCATTGTCCCGTTAAAAAGAAAAATGGGCAAATCCGCATTTGTGTGGATTTTCGGGACTTAAACAAGGCGTGCCCTAAAGATGATTTCCGCTCCCAAGAATCCGAAATCTAATTGATCACACATCATCTTATGAAGTCTTCTCCTTCATGGACGGTTATGCGGGCTATAATCAAATCAAAATGGCGCGAGAAGATGAAAGGCACACGCGTTCCGCACGCCGATTGGTATCTATTGTTACAAAGTCATGCCGTTTGGGCTCAAGAATGCGGGTGCCACCTATCAACGGCGATGACGAAGATATTCGACGATCGATCCACAAGATAGTGGAGTGCTATGTAGACGATCTAGTCATCAAAGCCATGTCATATGAAGAACACCTCCAATATCTTGAGGTCGTTTTCAACCGCCTGAGAGAACATGCGCTCAAATTAAACCCGTTGAAATGCGCATTCATGGTATCATCCGGTAAATTTCTAGGGTTTGTGGTGCGCCACAGAGGGATCGAAATAGACCCGGGCAAGATCAAAGCAATAACTGAACTATCACCGCCAAAGAATTTAAAACAATTGCGATCCTTGCAAGGGCAACTGGCGTATATCAGGCGATTTATAGCCAATCTATCGGGTAAAATCCAACCCTTCACCCGGCTGACTAAGAAGAATATCCCGTTTAAGTGGGATGGCGAGTGCCAGCGAGACTTTGAAGAAATCAAGGCCTATCTACTCAACCCTCCAGTGTTGGCGGCGCCCATACCCGGGAAGGAACTCATTCTGTATACGACCGCCCTAGATGGATCCTTGGGAGCCCTATTGGCCCAAGAAAACCAGGATGGTAATCAAAATGCGCTATATTATCTAAGCCGCATGATGGTGGGAGCAGAACACGGTATTCGCCGATTGAAAAGCATTGTCTAGCCCTAATCTTCGCGCGAAGAAATTGAGGCACTACATGCTAGCCCATAAAATCATTTTAATATCCAAGGTAGACCCTCTCAAATATCTGATGACTCGGCCAATGCTGACGGGTAGATTGGCCAAGTGGGCGATCATTCTCACCGAGTTTGATATCACATACACACCGCAAAAGGCGATCAAGGGGCAGGCGCTGGCAGATTTCCTGGCTACACACCCGATTCAAGATGACTCCCCATTAAAATGTGACTTTCCTGATGAGGAAACTCTACATGTTGAAGAAGGAAACCCTATATGGGAGTTGTACTTTGATGGTGCCTCGTCGATCAAGCCAATCATGGGTCCGGGAGTCCCAACTGTACGAGCTGGCGCGGGACTAGTCTTCGTAACCCCGGAAGGTGGGATAATACGACATTCTCTGGCTTTAACTGAACCATGTACAAATAATGAAGCAGAGTATGAGGCGCTTATCGCCGGACTAAAGCTATCACTGGAGCTGGAAATCAAGGCTGTGCGCATCTTTGGGGATTCACAGCTGATAATAAATCAAATAATTGGCGAATATAAGGTTTTGAAGCCGGAACTAATACAATATCACCAGAAGGCCATGGAACTAATGAAGAAAATCCCATACGTGTCCATCGAGAAGGTCACGAGGGCTGTGAATGGTGAAGCAGATGCGTTGGCCAAACTCGCCAAGGAGTCAAAGTGAACCAACGAGAGCCGAAATCCACATCATCGTCCGCAATAGAAGGCCATTATCATTGTGTCGACGACAGACAATGTGAATAATGAAGGTACTGGGCCAGAAAAAGTAGAATGCCAAGAAACAATGATAACCGAAGAAGATGATGATTGGAGACAGCCGTTCATTGAATATCTCCGGCATGGCACCCTCCCCAAAGACAAAAGAATCGCTGATCAACTAAGAAAACGGGTACTATGGTATGCGTATGTAGGCAACACGCTATACCGTAGGTCTTATGATCAGTTGTGGCTGAGATGTGTATCAAGGCCTGAAGCCGAGTAGGTTATGAAAGAAATTCATTCCGGACTATGCGGAGCACATCAGTCTGGGCCAAAAATGAAGTTAAAGATCAAGCGAATGGGGTATTATTGGCCTACAATGGTGGCCGATTGCGAAGAGCACGCAAAGAAGTGCCGCATGTGCCAGATACATGGCCCTTTTATACATCAAGCGCCAAACCCGTTGCACCCCACGGTAGCATCCTGGCCATTTAATATGTGGGGCACAGATATAGTGGGGCCCATAGACCCTCCTACGTCGAGAGGTCACCGGTTCATCCTGGCAGCAACAGATTACTTTACTAAATGGGCCGAAGCCGTCCCACTCAAAGAAGTTAAAGCATCCGATGTGGTTAAGTTCTTCAAGACGCACATCCTTTACCGATTCGGTACCCCACAACGGATAATATCCGATAACGGGACGGCCTTCAAGAGCTCTAAAGTCTATGCCCTGGCGGAGCAATTCAATATTGATTGGAGATTCTCGTCCATTTATAACCCGAGAGCCAACGGCCTGGCCGAAGCCTTTAACAAAACCCTAATCAATATTATGAAAAAAACCGTGGACGGCAACCAACGAGACTGGGATAATCGTCTACAGGAGGCATTATGGGCTTATCGAACCACGTACCGAACGCCTACGCAAGCTACCCCGTATTCTCTGGCTTTTGGGGTTGAAGCCGTTCTCCCTCTTGAGGTGGAATTACCGTCATTGCGGGTGGCTATGCAAAATGACATGACCATGGATGAATGCCAACAACTCGATTAGACGAGTTGGATGCCATGGACGAGAAAAGACGATAGCCCAGCAGAACCTCGAAATATATCAGGCAAAAATGGCAAGGGCATATGATAAAATGGCGCGAGTCAGGGCATTCCAACAAGGGGAGCTTGTTCTTGTCCTTAAGAGGCCGATCATTGGCCGGCACATCGGCCCAAAGTTCTCTCCGAATTGGGAAGGGCCATATGTAATTGAGAAGGTATACGGAGGCGGCGCATACCAACTCATAGACCATGAAGGTGAAAGGCCCATGCCACCGATTAATGGGCGATATCTGAAGAAGTACTACACATAGCCCGGAGCGGGGCCAACCGAGTAGTATCTATTGTAAATAAATAAGGAGGGAATAAGTGTTCGCTTACACACACGTGCACGAAACACAAACCCATGTCTAACCTCCACTTTTGCATAAAAAAAAATCCAAAAACCTTATTTGTGCATTTGTAAATAAAATGCATCCAAAAATCCAAAACCACACAAACACATTTAGTCCTACAATAAAAATAAAAAAAAATAGAATAAGAGAATTCAATGCCAAAACCACGCGAGAATATACGGCGAGAGCTTTGGTGTTGTCCATTTGATACAGAATAAACACAAAAAATGGGCAGGGTTTGCAGTTTGTCCCTCAAACTATCTGTTGCCCAATGACGAAAGTTGCTCATATTGGTCGCCCACGGCGCAAGCCAAGGGATAGGTCGAGCAAATTGGTGGCTAGTAACTAGTCGCTTCCGAGGGCATATAAATAAATAACTCTCGTACTATTAGTAACATGTATCACTAATAACCAAAAATCTGCTCTCTTCTAATAAAGTAAAAGGATATATAAGTAAAACAATAAAAACCTATTTTCCTTACTCATTGATAAAAAAATATATAAATAAAAATAATAAAATCTTTTCAATAAGGGGTTGCCACCTTTGTCCCCGACACCATGAGTGTTATACAAAGCCGTGTTGGGTGCATTCATCCGTAAAAGCACCACACGCCCGAAGAAATGATGTGTCATAATCCCACGGCACATCATCATGGGTCGATCAAGGGTTTACACTTGTACCCAACATTTCATGTTAAACAAAGCGCTCGCTTAAAGAAGTGACTCAGTCATGGAGAGCGGACCTACCCGATGAAAGCCCTGTCTCGCAGGGGATGCGTGATGGATGTTTGAGGGTAGCCAAAATATAAAAAACCAGGTTGGGTACATTCATCCGCAAAAGTACCACACGCCCAAGGAGGTGATCTGTTTTTAATCCCAAAATAGGTCATGGAGGGGTCGACTAAGGGTTTATGCTTTTGCCCGACATTCAAAGGTCAAATAAAGTAACTCGCTTAAAGAAGTGACTCAAGTCATGGAGAGCGAACCTACCCGATGAAAGCCCGTTGTCTCGCGGGATGCGTGATGGATGTTTGAGGGTAGGACCCCCACAAAACAAATTGAGTGGAGATGAGTGAATGTGAGTTTCCACTTCCGCACGCAACGGTGCATAAATGAGGGAGAGTGGTTGAGATTCCACAAATAAATGTCAACTAAATATATAAGGAGCATCCACAAAATGGTGTTATCAATTGCATCCATAATCCAATTGATACCGGTAAGTTTATCCATCAAGAATAAAGGGATAAACGGTTTATTCTCAGTACCCGCCTTGAGGTCAATACGTAGACAGTTCGGTATCCGTAAAATACCACTTACTTGAGTTCGTATTGTAATAAATAAAGAAAAGCATGCATAGAATAAATGTAATAGGATGTTGTAAAATTTTCCTTTTATTATGTTTAGACGCCGCGAAAGAATGAAGCAGATGTAATCGGGCGCTTTTACAAATAAGATTGGGGGTGCACAGCATGAGATAAATAAAATACTTCCTCGCGCTGCAGAGGAAGTGACGAAGGGATAACAATAAAGGCAAACATCATCCACAACAAAGAGATCAAAATGACAAGTGCCAAGGCATCCTATATCAAGTATAACAAAAGAAAAGGAGAAAAGAAGAAATGAAAAGTACAGTCTATGGGCCCAAAAAGCGGGACTCCAGCTCTAATAGCACAGTACTAATAGTCTCTAAATGAACATGGAGGGAGTGCCTATCCTCCTCTGAAGTCGCCTCAAAATCCAAGAACTGAGAGAAGGCACTATCCCGACGCTCGAATGAATCTCGCAGCTCGGAGACGTCCCGCGATGTCGAGAAAAGCCCTCTACCGACAATCTGCGTGGTCCTCTAGCTCCCGCACGAGCAAGCCGAGCGGCCCACCACCGACTCCCATGGAGCGGAGAGTGGCACAAGAAGAGAGCCGCCGAAGATAGCGGAGTCGAGCGCCTCTGGTGCTCGCGCAGCTCATGGATCTCCAACTCGTGCCGGTATACGAGAGAGCTCGCGTCCCGGTAAGCCCCGAGCAGTAGCTCCTCACACCTCCTAGAAATGAAGGTACTCTCGAGACGAGGTGCAATGAGTAGAGCTGGCGCGATGGTATCCCGCATCAGCCCATACCAATCAAAAGAGAAGCCACTGGGCAGAGAATCCAGGGATCTCGAAATCTAGCGGATAGTCTCCGAAGAAGGGTCTCGGAGTGCATCCGCCAGTGCGCCAAGGCGAGCTTCACATCCCTCAATGTAACATCTGCAAACAAAATAAATGGGTTAGACAAATTGTTATAATCAAAGAAGAAGTAGAAGGAAGAGAAGATCTAACCTATCGCCTCGTCGCCTGAGACTGGCGGGACTGAATCAGGGATAGGGATGTCGGTCGCCTCAGGAGGACCCGCAGGTGCACCAGACCCGGCTACAAGATAAAATGAAAAAGCATAAGTACATGGAAAGTAAAATACGGGCAAATAACAAAGGAAATATAAGGTACCGGGAGAGGTATGAGGCTCAGTGAGACCCTCGCTAGCCGGGACCTCCGTCTCTGGGCTGTCGAATAGCTGCTCCACCAGCCAACTCTCATCCAGCTCCGAGTCGTAATCAACCGCAGCCCGCTCAGTCGAATCATCCACTCGAATATCTGATGAGACTCCGCCATCTATGGCCATGAGAGGCTGCCCATCGGGAGATGAAGAGGCATGAGATGGCCCTCCCTCGATCAAAAGTGGCTCGTCGCCTGCGGGCTCGACAGCCAATGGACTCCCCTGCTCGAAAGAAGCCTCCTCCGATTGTGCAAGAGTGAGCACCGCCCCGTAACCACATCAAATGAGTCGCTATCTCCAGTTAGGCACCAATAAGATCGACGGTGAGGCAGGACCGTCGTAGAAGAAAGACTCCGAGCGGTGTGGAGATGCCATGTCATCGGCCTCAGGGCCTGTAAAATCTACATGTAAGAATGGAAATACTGATGCATATTGGCAACTAAGTGTTAAATGATGCACACGAACCTGCGACGGCAAGGTCGGTGCAAAATCCTGAGAGGGCAGTGCTCGCCGGCGTCGACGAATCTGCTACATGTCATCTCGGGCTGCCTCCACAGGAGATGTCCCGCGAGCTGAAAAATAAACCTTAATTAGAGATGTGAATGAAGTGCGCCCGAATAAGGATAGGCAAGTCGAAAAAAAAAAATCACCCGAAATGGGAGAAGGGAAAGAAGATGGAGAAGGCGGCCGAGAAACGCCGTCTCGATCTCTCCCCACGGCGGCTGAAGCCGGTGGCTCGGCAGGTGGATGAGAACAAACGTCAACAGCCCTCGGGCGAGGGACTGAGAAGCCGGGCTCTGCCTCATCATACTCATATGCAGAATCTGATTAAAAAGAAATCTGTCAAAATCTAGCCTGAAGTCTAAGTTTAAAATAAGGAGGGGATGAATCTAGAGTGTACCAGTGAGCTGAGTCCTAGTAGATGAACAAAGGCAGCGGCTATCTAACCCCTGAAAATCCACTGGCACTGAAGAAAGAAGCGGGAAAGAGATGAAGTCATCATAAGAGAGGCTAGATGATGAACGCCTCTATCCCCGGGCAAATCGCGTACCACCACCGAAGGAGTGTATGACCGAGTACGAGCGAATGACATTATAATACCACCGGATGTAGCGTCTCGAGAACGTGGGTGTACGGGAAGCAGGTACCGTCTGAAAGTGAGAACCTGTCCCTAAGCGGAATAGATGTGAATAGCACCACCCGAGGCCCTCAAGGTCCATCGCTAAAGACTCAGGACGAAGGAGAAAGAGAGGCACGTCCTGGTCTAAACCAAACTGATGTGCACATCTGTGTGGAGAATAAGGCTCTATGAAAGCATAATCGCCAATGCGGAGTGGCAAGAACCCGTGGCGGAGGCTGATGAAATAGTCTAAGATATCTGGCTGATCTCTGAAAGGAGAAGAACCTCTAGAATGAAATGTCACATCAACTAGAGATCTGCAAGTGGTCCCAGCCAGATGATGAGTAGCTAATCTGGTACGAGCTAGCCTCAGATGATCATGGCTACGGTAGAATCTGAAACGAGCGTCCTCTGGAGTCAAAGAGGCGGTGCTCACGACGCTAAGTCGCCCAAGATGGGTAAGTGGGCTCTCAAATCTGATGATAAGGATGGGTGATACAGGCCAGACCAATACATATGCAACCACCCACTAATGAAATGCCAGGGTACCAACTCCCTACAGTGAGAAGGATCACGTGAAGATGTCAAACCTCGCAAACTCCTGTAAATGTTGGCCAAGACGGGTACGGCCAATGAGACTCTCTCACCACGAGCAATCTGACTCGCCATCACAAATACCGAGGGACGGATGGTACGAGCCCCCGAACTGGGGAGTAGAAAGAAACAAATCCACCAGGAGAGAAAGGCTCACAAATAAGTCTCACGATCGATCTCATGTGAGCACGAGTGTCCCGCGAGGGAGCGACCACGTCAACGAAAAAGACCGAGATGCCCTGGTACCAAAAGGGTCACGGGTAGAGGCACAACACTCGGTATGAGAATGTAACCGATCGGTAAAAATAAGATATCCGAATCGAAGGGGACGAAAGGTGCTTTGCCCTCTCAACCGATCATAAATCCCGTACACCTCCCGAAGAGAAGCCGGATGCGGGGAAGGGTCCCTCAAGTCATCCTCTCGATAGTAAGAACTCGTCATAATAATGACCGAATACGGAGTAGACCAGGTCGGTGACGAATCTCCCATAATGTGGGAGTCAACTCTCGATCATCAATAAAGAGGGTGTTGGTGGAGTAGCTCCACCGCTCGCAAAAGCACAAAGCCAAGGTGTGTCAATGTGATACCGAACATCGACAAGAAAATACAACTGTACACACTGAACTACAAAGAACATCCCTCTCCCCGTGTAAGGATGTAGCGAATCCGGTCCTAACCGGTGCCCATGATATCTAAGTGGAAGATCGAAGTCGATGCTAGCCCAACGAGAGGCCTCTCCATCGATCACCTCCTTGCCAAGGAGATGAACAGAGGTCTTTGCGGCCGAAAGATCTCGAGGCAAGAGGGGTGTAATATCGTGAGGCTGCTCGTCGCGAAAAATCAAACCACCAGCTCGAAGATGTATGGGGGTGCCGCGTGTAACCCTAACGGTGGGTATCCAGTCCTCCGGATCCTCGTAGAAAGAGAGATAATGACTCTGAGGACGTCTAGGAATCGTGCCATATGGAGAGATGGTCGAATCTAGAATAAAGGCGATAAAGTCAACAACAAAGGAAGGAGGGAGATAGAAAAGAAAAATGTGCGATGAATATATGCACCAGCAACCCCTTAATTTTCTAAAATCTTCGGGACCCGCTTTGGTGGGTGGCTCTTTGTTTACCCTTGAAAAATTTCAAGGATGAGTAAATGAATAAATGAAAATAAATTGGTGATTAATGACAAATCATAAGAAGAGGGAAGGAGAGAAAGCAATGAAAAGATGGCCCACTGATCAGAAGAGGTCGCTACTTAACCCCGGAATGAAATCATTAGTCCCACAATGGAATGCTGGGCATGAAGTGAAGAGTATAAATACCCCACTATTCTCTATCCACTCAAAGCATGAGTGACAAAGGAGAGGATCGAGAGAGAGAGAGATCTCTCGGGTGTCACCATGTGATTATATCTTTTCTCGACAAGTGGGACCCACTGGCAGCCCTTATGAGCGCCTCCAATGACATGGACCTAGCCCATTTTGCTAAGAAAACTAATCAACCCGGAACAGAGGTTAAGCATTAATCCCACAAAGAAATATCAGGGTGAGAGACGAGGATATAAATACTCCACCACCTCTTACTCATTCGAGGTGGCTGACCCTCGGGAGATTTCGGAGAGAGAAAATCTCTTGATGGGTCAGCCATTTGACGATACTTTTTCTGACAAGCGGGACCCACCTGGCAGTCCCTTGTAGATGGATCTAACAACATAAACATAGCCTATCTGATGAGTCACCCATGTGACCATTTTCACCGACAAAGCGGACCCCACACCTCGGTGACTATTATAGGAGTCGAGTTAAACCCTAAAAATCTGCCCTTGGAGCTAACCCTAGAAAGGAGTCAAGCAAGATAATCCCCATGCTACATGAAATGATGTCAATGCCAAGCTAGTATTCGATACAACTAGTCATGAGAAATTCCAAATGTGATTTTGCTTTCAAGGCCGACCACAGTGCCAAAGTCAGAGCAACCACCTAACCATGCTTTGATTTGTGTCAATTATCGATAAGTAGTCAGTTCTTTGACCAAGTCACCCTCATGTTAAGGGATTGAAAGTCAATTTCACAAGACCGATCAAGTGCCAAAGCCGGGAGCAACCATCCGATCAAGTCTAGATTTGTATCAACTGTTGACATGTAATCAATCGTGTTGATCGATCAAGCCCTAATGAATA
Organism: Schoenoplectus tabernaemontani; assembly: GCA_037127355.1. Taxonomy (NCBI): domain Eukaryota; kingdom Viridiplantae; phylum Streptophyta; class Magnoliopsida; order Poales; family Cyperaceae; genus Schoenoplectus; species Schoenoplectus tabernaemontani. The sequence continues at coordinate 56,376 of CM073742.1, forward strand.
TCAATATAAGTCTAATTGGTATTTAGTTAGGGTGGTTTCTGCAAGAGAGAGAGATAATTGGCGAGACACACGAGCTACAATTGAAATCGGGATTAATTCGAGGAAATAATAGGGTTTTATGGATAAAAGAATTTTTAATTCAGAGAGGCAGGGGTAAAAATGGAATTAAAAATTACAGGGATGATCATCATGAATTTAGGGATTTTTGGTGAAATTTTCATGATTTTTGGATAAGTGGAGCTATTAAAATAAATTCAGGGGAAGATAAAAGCGAATAAATGGATTAATCAAAGGCCGAGATTTGATCAAAGCAATTCACATGGGTGCAAGTTGGGGATGACACTACGGGTAATCTGGGTACAAAGGGTGCAAGAAACACAGAAGGTATAAAATAAGCGAAGAGAGAGGTGTGCCACGTGGCGGCACTCTCATTGGGCCATGTCGCACCCGACAAGTGGGCCCCACCAAGTATGCCACGTGGCAAGTCATGCCATATCACACCATCGTGCCATGTGCCCCACCCGGTGCCACGTGGCGGCATGTCGACAAGGGCCACCTCACCACCCTAGTGCCACATGGCACCACACCATGGTCCACTACACTCCTCCTATGCCACATGGCATGGCACAACCAGAGAGGCCATCTCACCCAACCTTAAGCCACATGGCACAGCTTACATCAAGCCACCTCAACTCAATGGTCCACCTCACCCAATCTCATGCCACATGGCATCTTTCACGCCCATATGGCCACTATGTAGCCACCTCACCATTGGATTACAACTATTAGACACATGGCAAGAAACCATTGGACCAAGGCTATACATGTGGGCCCTATTATGTGCCATGTGTCACTCACAGTTAATACACAACAAGAAGATTAAACAAGGTGATTAATATAAATATTGCCGCATCGATGAAACAACCAATAGAAATGTGCCACATTAGCATAATTAATCCTAAATTGCCGACATGGCTACTCCTAAGCCCATTTACATCCGACAATGGGGCCCAACAATGAGAGAGTACGTACAGAGGCGCATAGTTAAGCCATGCACCAAGTCTCGTATAGCCTATTCATCCAGCTTCAACGCAAATGAATTTAAAAGAAGAATAAGAAAGGGATAAACCTGGTGCATGAGCTCTATACCGCTTTTCTTCTCTTCTCCTCTCGCGCTTTGGATCACGCGCGCCATGTGCACCCAAACCAGTCGAAGAGCCTTCTCCCTCCCTCTTCTTCTCGCCATTATCCGATCCTAGTGAAGCTCGCGCCTTCCGTTTTCCTTGACGCCTCACCATGATTGAAGACGATCTAACGAATGGTGATGATTAGGCGACCGAATGATAGGTGTTATCGAATCAACAGATGAAAATAGATGAACAAAAGGTGAAGACGAGTTATTACCTGAAATTGAATTGATAGGAAGAGATGAATTGACACTACGGAGATCAAATTGTGTGACAAGATGGATCCTTTAGGGCAAGGCGACGCCAATGGAAGTAAATCGATGAGGCAATTCGAGGTATGAAATGCTAATTGATCAAAAGAAGAAAACGAGGCAGAAAAGGGATTAGTGAAATTGGAAATGGTAAATGAATGAAATAGCATTAAGAGTGGTCATGGAGTGTTTAAATAGCAAGTAATAACCTTGGGCCCACCCGTCGCTAAAGTACATGGGTAATCGAGAGTGTGAAGTCAAACAAAATCGCGCACGACAAAAATCCTAACAGAAAGCGGTTAAAGAAGAAGCACAACTCCATCCTGGCCGTTGATTGATTCAGGTTGAAGGGTATAAATGTATCCAAGGTGGCAATCCAAGTGGAAGGCAGCCAACCAATCACAATTGGGTTAATTGGCCGGTTCTAGCCTATATAAACCGAGAATTAGCAACAAGAGAACAACACACATCCATTAGCAGAGCATCTAAAAGCCCATACACACTTATACACACCGGTGATCATCTATTATAGAGAGAAGGAAAATTTACAAGGAAATTGTTTGATTCAGATTAAGAGGTAATTGTTCATGCATTCAATTGGCACTTTCCTTTGTATTTTATTCTCTGTAAATGAATTTAGAACGTTTAACATAGCTAGTTAGGTAGTCAATTGATTTCTTTTGTTTCTGCTACTATTCTTTAAGAATTTGCTATATTCTTTCATATTTTCTTTTCTTCGTTTTGTTATTTCTTTGAATAACCCTAATCAATGGCAATTGATCAATCCAAATGAGTTAATCGCCCAATCACAAAGTGATTGGTGAGCCTTTAGGCCTGGATCAGTCAAGAAGGCATCAAGAATTTATAATTCAATTCCTATTACACTGTCTCTTTTATGATTTTTCATTTTCTATTCAATCTCCTTGCTTGTATTTGTATAGCAGATAGGAGATGGTGATCTTCTGTCTTCTAGTCATATCAATTGTATAATTCCAAATTGGTGCATTAGTTAATTCTTGTAATTGCTTTAATTCTGGCACAAATCAGTATATCGTTGATCAAATGGAGGAAAATCACCTAATTCTCAGTGAGCCACTGGCCCTAGCTTAAGCTGGGTGAGCCTTTAGGCCTGAGGAGGTATAATTGAGGATGTTAGTTCATTAAACATCAAAGAATCATAAAGGATTGAGCCAGATCGACCGGTACCACACTACACCGAACAAAGCCGTGCTTCAGCATGCTAAAGGGCAAAGAAGAACCTCATTTCCTATATCAAATTGTTTAAACATGCTAAGGCGATGCTCAACAAGTTTGAAATTGTCAAGAATTTTGGTTAATTCTAATGAATTTGGAAGATAGATCATTTCTGGTACAAATCCCGATTGGTACACCTCAACTGGTACTGTCGTGTGGCATTAACCATCATATAGATCTCCGATCGGATAGGATAAAGAAGTTTCACTCACTAAGGCGACTCTAATGTACTAGCTTGATCGGAGAAAAGGATCTCCGATCACCGGAAACACCATTTCGCGCGAATCTTGAAATACCAACGAGTCGTAAGCAAAGGAGTTCCTTGGCGCGACTATTAAAGTACTCGCAAATCTTGAAGTTCATCGGTGCGTGTGATCTGTCAAGAGTTTAAAGGGAAAGAAGATCTGGGCCTTAGATCCATTAAACACACATCTTAATTAAATCTAACGGCCTGAATACATCTAAACATTTAAATAAAACTATGCACTAATCTCGGCACAATCCAACGACCCATATTAATAGCAGAACTGAAATGAAAAGAGCCGGCCCATTCACCATACTGGGCTTATTCACAGGAAAATAGGGAAATAAATAAACGAATAAACTTGGCCCATTCCAATTGAAGCCCATTAAATTAATAACAGAATATTAAAATTAAATAGTAAATAAATCATTTGAAAATGCTCCTGAACTCCAAATTAACTCAAATTTGTTTCTAAAATTTCCTTATTTTTCATACTATTTTCCTATACAATAATATTCCAGTTTTAAAAATATAATCATGATAAAACAATTTAAAAGTAAAAGACATTACCTATATTGATATGTTTGACCTAGCCTTGACTTGTCATTTTAAATACTATAAAAATTCCAAAAATTCAAATAAAATCATGAATAATAACTAGAAATATTTTACTGATTTTTCAAGTGATTTTTCATGAAATAATAATGACAATAGTAATATGCAATAATAAATAATGATATTAGCTTTATTCTTTGATAAAAAAAATATATAAATAATAATAGAGATTATGTTAATATTTTCTGTAAAAAAAAAATATATAAAAATAAATAGCACAAAAATATACAAAAAAATATATACTACCATGGTAATAGATAGTAAATGCATTTTCTTCTATAATAAAGAATAATAATAAAGTTTTATAATAAAATGAATTGCATTTCTTTTGTTATTTCTATACAAATATACAATAAAAATATTTTGATAGATAAAATGCAATAAAAATAATAGTTGTAATAAAGAATATAATGAACTCTATCCCTTATGGCTATTTTCAAATAATGATGATAATAATAAAATCTTATATTTTTTTCATAGATGATAAATAGAAATAATAAAAAATATATAATGAAAAGTATAATAAATAGGATAGAATATTAATAATGATTTCTTTTAGCTATTATAGATCCTAAAAAAAAAATAATAATAATAAAAATAAAAAATAATATAGCTAATCATCTTTTGATTTTGTAAATAGTTTTTACATAATAAATGATGTCTCAACATAATGAAATATAATAATGAAATTCTATTACTTTGGCTATTATAAATATTTTAAAAATACAAATAAAAATCATAGCCATTTTATTTTCTATTATTTTGTAAGTGATTTTCTACAAAATAAATAGAGTTTAGAAATAATAAAAATAAAATTCTACTATTTTAGCTATTATAAAAATCCCAAAAATATAAATAAAATTCTAGTTAATAGCTAACCCATTTTCTATTATTTTTGTAAATAATTTTCTACATAGATAAATAGAGTTTAAAAATAAAAAAAAATAATAATAACAATAATAATAATAATAATAATAAATAAATGCATCTTTATAATAGAGATAATAATGGAAGATATTATGTAATAGGCTTTTTACATTTTGGAAATGAACAAATACGCTCACACAAGGGGTGTGGAGCCACATGAGGATGTTTGCACACATGATATAACATTTAGAACGATTAGTCAGGACAAGAACATCTTGATGAAGAATAGCCAAGGTTGCAACAGCAACATGAGAAGATAAGTCGAGACAAGAACATCTTGACGTAGAATGACTAAGGCTTCGATAGCAACATGAGGAGATATGTCGAGACAAGAACATCTTGACACTTGATGAAGAATAACCAGAGCACGACATCAACATGGAGATACATGTCGACTTTGAGGAAGAAGAACATTACGATGTCCGAGAGAGGCGACATCTTAATGACTCACTACCATGAGCAAGTAACTCATGACTAAATACGCTCACACAAGGGGTGTGGGGCAACATAGTGATTTTGTACAAGTAATGCAACATATAGAATGATTAGTCGAGACAAGAACATCTTGACGCTCGGCGAAGAATGACCAAAGCTACGACATCGACATGGAGAGATATGTCGACTTTGAAGAAGAAGAACATTATGATGTCCGAGAGAAGTGACATCTTAATGACTCGGTGTCATGAACAAGTAATTCATGACCATTTGAGCTAGCAAGACTGAACTCATCCGTCGATAAGTTTGTCTTCTGGTTCATCTCCCGAGATTGTGAGATTGAATCGTTACGTAGTAGATTCATCCACAAAACAATGAATGTGAACCGTTACGTAGGTAGGTTCCTTCACTAACACATGCCTCAATGTTAAGGCGGCTCGGTGCTTCGGGTTTAACATTGTGTGTAATCGTGTTTCCTAGGTTTATGAATCGGCTTAGTGCTTCGAATTCATGATCTAGAAGATCGGTGAGAAGAAACACGTGGGCCATATCCACCCTTCTCCCGATTCACCAACCTCAAGATCAACCGGCTCGGTGCTTCGAGTTGTATTTTGTGTGATTGGTTGTTGACTAGTTAAGATTGAACCGTTCGTAGTAGGTTTATCTTCTAGATCAACGGAGGTCGAGTCGTTCGTAGTAGACTCACCTCAAGCCCTCGAAGAGATTAACCCGGTCCGTAGTAAGGTTATATCTCGAGATGGCATAGATCGAACCGATCCGTAGTAGGTTCGTCTTCCATAGGATTAAGTAGGTCGAGTCGTTCTGTAGTAGACTCACCTCGAACCCCTTCAAAGAGATTAATCTGATCTGTAGTAAGGTTATCTCTTGAAGCGGTAAAGACTGAACCGATCTGTTTGTAGGTTCGTCTTCCATGGACCCCTTTTGTGAACCCAGACGACCACTTGACCATCTTTTAACTATACTATTTGCTTCTCTCTTTCAAAATCCGAGAGGTGCCTCGAGGTTAGTAGCCCAGGGGTAATTAACGGTGGGGGCTTGCGCCCGCCGGAATCTACAAGAACTCACAATCACTAAAAACCCCCGAATGTGCATCCAAATATCTCTAAACGGCGAGAATCGGCCGGCACTTAGCGGATGCACGCTCGGGAGGGATCTCCGTGTCCTTCTTCCGCAACCCATCGCCCAATGGCGGCGGTGCGGAGCGCGCGAAAAAGGGTCGCACAAGTGTAAGTTCATCTTTTATTGTATTTGCATCTGTTTTGAATTGAACTGTTCTGTTTGTAAGTTCATTTCTTATATCTTTGAATCTGAACTGATTTGTCTATAAGTTCATTTTCACCTGTTTCTAAATCCCGAACTGATCTGTTGGTAAGTTCACCCTCTGCCATTCCTGCCTCACTGGACTGATCTAGTTGTAAGTCTGAGGTGTTTTATTGACCTCGATCACTGAGACACTTGACCACTCGACCACTTGACTATCATTTAGCTATAGTATTTGATTCCCCTTTCGAGATCCAGAGGTACCTCGAGGTTAATAGCCCAGGGTAATTAAAGGTGGGGGCTTGCGCCCATCGAATCTATAAAAACTCACAATCACTTAAAACCCCTAAATGTGCATCCCAATGGGTCTGAATGGTAGAATTAACCGGTGTTAAATAAATGCACGCTTAGGAGGGATTTCCGTGTCCTTCTTCTGCATCCCATCGTCCCGCAGCGGTGAGGAGCGCGCGAAAAAGGGTCGCACAGTAGTGTACATTTACTGACTAAAAAATATATTAATATATCATTCAAAATATAATTTATAGTTTAGTCTTAATTTTCATTAATACAAACAATATAGTCTCTGTTTGTTTTGTGTTGAAGTTTCTTCAATCTCAATTCTCAATATTTTCAAGTCTTTATAGTTTGTATAATAATAATTTATATCTAGTACAATTAAGTCTTCATACATATTATACTAAGTCTGACGCACATATATTTAGTATAACAAAATATCTTTTTTTTTGTGTTCTCTCTTATCTCTCAAACAATTCATTCGAATGAATACTTAAATTTTATCTTCTTACTCTCAGAAATTGATTTAGTTTCACTTCTTGATCAACCGAGCTTCAAAATATGAGTTTCAACACATTCTCTTTGTGCATGAGAAGTGAAATGATGATCCAAACACTTAAAATATTAGAGAACTTGCTTAAACCTTCACATATCATCTCCTTGTACTAGAGAAAATATTTGATTGATCAATTGAGATTCACCCGCACTAAATTGCTCCAATTGAATTTCTAATCGAAATACTTTCTCCTTTGATTTCTCCCAAATTTTTGATCCATTTAATATGCAATTTATCTCATTGTGTTCTCCTCGTCGCTAGCTTTCCAATGATATAGAGCATGAAGGGTAACTCTAAAAAATGAGGAAGATATCATTGTAGTTTTGGTTCAAACGGGTCAAGTATGTGACCCGTGTTTTTTTTTTCATTTTTCTATTATTGAATAATAGTTAAAAAGTAGTTAAGTTAGTTAAGATAGTTGAGTTATAGAATGAGATATAAAAATTGAGGTATAGAAAACTTGTGTTTATATTAATATAATATAATAACAATATAAAAGTATGGTACCGGTCCTTACATTACATCCTTCGGTCCTTCGCTCCTTCGCTCCTCGTCTCCTCCCCCCTTAAAATAGGAAAAAAAAATAATCCTCCTTTCTTTGCATATTTTGTTTCTTCTCTGCTCCCCTTCTCCATTACAGACCTCAAATTGTAAGCACAGGAGAAAACAAAACCCCCAAAACCTAAACGTCACAACTAAATAAAGCATCTCTCTCTCTCCAATGGCGCTGAGCTGGTCCTTGTAATGGCGGTGCTCCTGGCGCAAATGCCTAAAGGAAGGATCCGGTTTTGCTTCCTAGCGGGTTGCTGTGGCGTGCTCCTGTGGGCGTGCGTGTTGCAGCTTCTTTCACTGGGGCGACTCTGGTGCTGCTCTTGGACCCCCTCAGGCAATAGCCAGGCTGCAACATTGGATCTTTTCTCCGGATTTGGGGGAAGTCGGAGTCGATTGAATGATTGGAAGGAAAATTCCGATAGCTCGGGGCATCATGCTACTTTACCTCCAAGTTTGTTATTTAGAATGAACTATTAAGCTCTTCTCTTTCGACTTGTGTCATTATATACTGTCATATGAAATGAAACCGGATATGTGATTGAATGGATTGTGATTGTATTTACTTTGGTATTCTGCTTGGTTGAATTATGAAATTTTATAAAGATGTTTCTTTTTGTCACTGTAAACCCCGTCAAGGAATGAGTTTTTTAAACTTTTTTGGGTGAATTGATGATACTCCAGGAATATACAAGAGTAATGGTTATCTCAGAGTTTCTTGCAATGGTGGATTGAACCAGATGCGCTCTGAGGTTTGTTGAGTCAATTCCTCAAATTTCATTCATACCTCAGAACTTCCAATTTCTTTTCTGAGATAATTGTTTTAGTGAGTTCAATTTTATTTTCAGATATGTGACATGGTGGCCATAGCTCATCTGTTGAACCTCACATTGGTTGTCCCAGAGCTTGATAAAAAATCATTTTGGGCTGATCAAAGGTTCTGTTATCATCATATTTCTTAACTATTTTTATGTTTATCTTTGTTAACTTAAAGCTATTAACACAAGCTATACATGTTGCAGCAATTTTGATGATATATTTGATGTGAGATATTTTATTGATTCATTACGGGATGATGTGCACATAGTTAAAAGACTTCCAAAGAGATTTAATAATTTGGATTCTAGTACAAGTTCAAATTCAACATCAATTAACATATTAACAATGGCCCCAGTGAGCTGGTCAGATGAGAAATATTACCTGAAACAAGTAAGAACATTTTCCCCCTCTTTTGGAAAAATAATGACAAAACCTTGTTTCCTTATTTTAAAGCTGTTATATCATGCAGATTTTACCACTGTTTAAGAAATTCAAGGTAATACACTTCAACAAAACTGATGCACGTTTGGCCAACAATGGTATCAGCTTTTCTCTCCAGAAACTAAGATGCCGTGTAAATTTTCACGCCTTGAAATTCACCCCAGAAATCGAGGAATTGGGGGAGAAATTGGTTCAGGTTATTAGAAAAAAGGGAGGTTATGTCGCATTGCATTTGAGATATGAAATGGATATGCTAGCTTTCTCTGGTTGTAACCATGGTTGTTCTCCAAAAGAATCTGAGGAACTGAAAAGAATGAGGTATAGCTTTTCCTTCTGTTGTAGTAATTTCTAGAACTTTTCAGCTAATCAAGGGGTAATGTCTGAAAAGTGCAAAATTGCCATTTACAACTTGGTAGATTCGGTATTGTGAATTTGTGACCCACTAAAAATGGTATCCAAACCAGATATGCATATCCGTGGTGGAGAGAGAAAGAAATAGACTCAAAAGCAAAGAGGTTGCAAGGCCTGTGCCCCCTTACACCGGAGGAGACTTCTGTAGTTCTAAAGGCACTTGGCTTTGACAACTATACACAAATTTACATTGCAGCAGGAGAAACTTATGGTGGTCAAAAGAGAATTAAAGTCTTAGAAGAAGAATTTCCTTACATGGTGAGAGCCACTCTCCAGAGTTGTTTTACATTTTTTTGGGATAATTTCAAGTTGACCCCTATAAATCTTAAAAATATTATACACTTGGACAGGGACAAGTCACATGTAACTTTCCTGAATAGATAGATACCAGTATACCTTCTCTCGACATTTTTAATACCATAATCTGGAAATTCCTGATTTTTATATGCCTTTTTTTTGTAATAATGAACACTTGGACAGCTCAGTTGTGAACAGTTTGGCAATTCTCGTAAGTGGAGGCAAAAGGATGGTTCATGTTTTTTCCTGTCGTGCTTGATTTTTCCAATACTACTTATTTTTGGAGAACATTTTGAATATTCTACTGTAGCATGGCAACATGCATGGTTCTGCTATAATAATTTCTATTTCAGTTGAGGAAGGAGATGCTGGTTGACAAGGAATTGTTTAGCAAATTTCAAAATCATTCTTCCCAAATGGCTGCGATTGATTTCATGGTCTCAGTTGCAAGTGATGTGTTTATTCCCACATATGATGGCAACATGGCAAGAGTCGTTGAAGGCTATCGAAGGTTTGTAAAAATAAATTCTTGACTATAGTAGATGTGAATAACTGTAAAATATCTTCCATTTTGTATGACGCTCATTCCAAAGTTTTAGTAGTCATCTTGTGCTTGCTTTTTTGTCAAGTCAATCTAGAAACACCTGCTATTTGTAGCATTTTACACTATTCTTATGCTATTTACACTAATCAGTATTTTTCTGAAAAATTGTTTTTGTTCAGTTTTGTGCACCATAGTTTTAGCCACCATGAATCAACTAAACATTTTTCAAACTTTTAAAAGGTACCAAGGCTATGGGAGAAGTATCTTGCTGGACAGGAGAAAATTGGTAGAGCTTTTGGACTTGTACGAAAACAAAACACTTTCTTGGGATGAGTTTGCAAAAGCTGTGCGACAAACTCATGAGAGAAGTTTAGGGCAACCAGCATGTAGACAACTGATACCGAATAAGCCAAAAGAGGAGGATTATTTCTATGCCAATCCTTATGAATGCCTAAGCAATGTTAATGGATGTGGGGTAATGCATGGTGGTTAACTGATTCAAAAGTGATTTGGTCTCGACAAGTAAACTTATAACATAGAAGATCTTTGACAAGAGTATCAGAATTGGTGATAGCGAGTAAGAAGAAATGTCAGTCCTTTCTAGCTGTTATAGCGCAACGCTATACAGAAAAAAAATTATATACACATGATTCTTTTTATAGGATGATTTTTTGTTGGTAGGCATTCTTTTTGCTAACTGGTTGTATTCTTTAGTTGTAGAAATGCATATTCTTAGTAACGAGTTGCGGTTCCGTGTTATAGCCTGTTTGAATTTTCTTGTTATTGAGAAGGAAACTTGAGACAAAATAACACAAGTATGCTTTAATTAAAAAAATAGTTGTATCTAGGGCTGGTAAAAAAACTCGTGGCTTGTGATTTGTTCGTGACTCGTTTGAGATCGATTCGTTATTGGCTCGTTCGTTAATGGACTGAGCTGTTAACAAGTTGGCTCATTATACTCGTTAAGTTAATAAGCCGAGTTTGAATTTAGGTCGGCTAAGCTCGTTAGGCTTGTTTAGCTCGTTAAACTATTAACATTTATTATTATACATTTATTATTATGGATTTTTAGTATGGTAAATAGTTTAATATGATATATACTTAAATTATTATATTAAATTATGTAAAATATTTTATCATCAATTATTTTAATAATTTTTATATAAATTTTAATATAAAATATCATAAAAAAGATTATTAATTATTAAATTACTCTTAATAAACCTTAAAGAGCCGATTTTAAGTTAAATTTTTTGGCTCATAAGTAATTAGCGAGCTAGTTTGGCTCGCATTATTAAGTTAATGAAAAAGATACAAATGCGAACCAGACTTCAGTGTCCAGATCTACTCTCTAGAGTTTATTGTTCCTGACAATAACTGTTCTCTATCTGACAGCCCAATTACTTCATACAACACATTTTTTTTTATCTATTTTAAATGATAAACAAATTTTGTAGTTGACCACTTCTTTAAATAAAGAACGGCGTTTCAGAATTTATGTAACGTTCATTATCTGCCAATATAAAAGATAAAAAGACTATTTTTAGAAAAAACCAAAAACATAACACCAGCCAAGAAAAAACCCAAAGAAACATGCATTATCATAAATCACCAAAAGTACTTCTCCGACCTCTTCTACCATCCCAAGTTCTCTGAGAAAGCCTGGTACTAGAGGTGCAATGCTGGTACGTTAGAACATCTAAGATAGTAATAAGAGCCTGAAGGACTTTTACTATACAAATTAATCATCTACATCCAAAATGGTTCTTCCATAATATAATAGTCAGCTAGTAGTATACCAGCAATTGGAGCAATAACCGTAATAACCAACTAGCCATGTGTACATAAATCTCTGGCTTGAACTGAGAATTCGCCATGGCTAGAAAAAATATACTGACAGTAGCTGTGACAAGAATAAAATTTAGTGCCAAGGACAAACTGTTATTTCTGTTTTTCTTTTCACAAGTTTGAAAGCAGAGGAAGAATAAAATTTCTCACATGGTTAGGTTGCTAGCACAAAATGAACGAGAAAAGTTTTTTCTATCTAAAAGACCTCGCCAACTAAAATTCTAATTCATGCCAAAATTGCTGCTATCTATAATAAGTCACATAATAAAAGTTCATTCCACTTACATGAATAGAATAATACTTGACTCAAAATTCCCATTTCTCTTCCTTGCAAATATACCAACACATGGAAGAAGCTAAATGTGACCCAAATTCATCTCTAAACCGTTCACCAGGGCTTCATCGGTGCATTGTGTTGGATTTATCTTTCATCTTTTATGTCTTCCGCGACCTGACACTCAATCAGAATCAAAGAAATCGATGTAAAATTTGTCGCTCGAGAATTAACTTGAACTTTTGAATTCCTGAATTGAGTTGATATGACGATCGAGTCCTTCCAAGAAACTTACACTCTCATTTCTTTTCTCTTAACTTACGAACATAAGTGAAAAATATCTAACCTTAATGAAGTAGGATATTATGGAGTATAGCGAAAACTAAATGCACGTCATTGGCGGATTCAGAATTTCATCAAGGGTTAGACACTGGATCACTGGGTGGCCCAAGCAAAGTTCAAACAAACTGAGAGAGGAGCACGAAGTTCGGCGAGACCAGGCAAGCGAGTAAGCGACTAGCGAGCGGTGGAGGCGCGAGCAAATTCGTGATTCCCTAATCGCCAGGTTAGGCTTCGTCATTCGCGTGAATCGGGTTCGTGACTCAATCGATATGATTTTTTTTAGTTTGGCGCACCCATTAACAAACTGGCGGATCTGTTAACTCCAGCAGATAGATCCGCGACGCGATTCAGATTCTGGGCCAAATTTTTTCATCCAAAGTTTATTCTAGGTCCAGCGTCAGGCCTAATTTAAGTTCAGAGTCAGACACAATCAGCAAATACTATTAAACTTCTGAAAAATACTAAAATTCAGGGTCAAACACTTGCCTGACCCTGGAGTACTGTAGATCCACCCCTGATGCACGTTATGATCTACAAATTTTGGAGACTCAACCCTAAAATATAAGTATAAGGGGCTCAAAATAGCACAACTTTTAGCGTGTTAATGTGCTGAAAATAGCCAAAATATGGCACTCATATTATCAAGTCTGCTACAGATGAGTTACAAGTTTTCTGAAAGTTTTGAGCTAATTCGGGAAACGAATATGCTAAAAAAACAACAAGAAGTTGTTGAGTACTGCTGACTGTTTTAGCCATAACTTTCTCATATGATGTCCTAATTAACTGATTCAAAATGTGTTGGAAAATTGAGAATAAGATATATATTTTGAGTTTTTTTTTTAAATTTGGGACACATCTAGTCTAAAATTTAGTTGAACACAATTAGACAGTTTCAACACGTGTATTTTCATCCCATCTTATTCCTAATGATCTCGAATAAATCTGAGAAAATTCATACTCATTTTATGTTGAATCCATAATATTCTTAATTGCATATTAGCTCAAACTTAATATTTATATTAATTAAATTATATAATCGATCTATCAATAATTATAATTAACTTAATTTTAGTTCTATATGTATTCATATTCAAATCTGGGTGAAATACGTATCATGCCATACCATATTAATTATATTTATTTGACATATCCTGATATTACTTAAAATAATATATAATGACAATAATTAAAATATTTAATCATATTATACGTACTCAAAACTTTATATATTAAATTTTAGACGTTTCTAAAAATCCAACACATTGCACTTTGCCTAGTAGTAGCGTCATGGATTTTGATACATGCAGGTTACTTATCTTTTGTTTTTGTTTTTTCAAATATATCTGAATTTTTGTACCACCACGCATTAATTAATTTAGGATATCAGGCCAAAAGAAAACTGGGTATTAAGCTCATGATGCTGCTAATATAATCATGACTCTCCGATTTATCAACCCCTTTTGGAGAATCAAGAGATTATTGAGCATCAGTTCAGAAGCACTTCTTGAACAAAGCATTAAGATCATTGATGAATTCACATATGGTATATATGATTCATAAGAGAAAAATAAAAGCTCGATCTACAGGGAACACCTATAAGGTACTATATTTGCAAGATATATACTAATATAAGCCATTTTAATGCAATCTTGGTTCACCGACACGATCATGATCCACCCATCAGTGGCAGAGAAACTTTATTCAGAATTGAAGCAATTTGAAGAGGAGCGAGCTAAAGAAGATGATGTTGAATTGATTTCCATTGACAACAAAATTGAAGATCGGTGAGGCGGTGACATGGTGACTTATGTGCCATACCCGATGGGGAGAATGGAGTACAACTGGGGCCCAGATGCCGCATCTGGCAATACAAAGCCAAAGGAAGGGGTATTTCTCTGGACGATAATGGAAGAAAGAAGAGATGGTTGATGGAGACTTGGAAGTTGGATGGAGACTTGGAAGTTGGATGAAGTGAAGCACGTTACTTCTTTTGAGAGAGAGAGAGAGAAAGTCAGGCGGAAGAATTCCACTGAAATTTGTAAAGGAGATAGATATGTGGGAAGAACAGTTTTTAATAATAATTATTATTATTAAATTGATATTATTAAAAATAAGAGTGAGAATGACGAGATTTTAAATATACAAATGGAAGCGTACCACTCGCAGTGACGCGTTTGGTTGCTATAAATACTACACCCCGCTCACTCAGTTCTCACAAACACAAATACACACTCAGTTCTCACAAACACAAATACACAAACATCCAACTTCTTTAAAATACTATCAGATTTAAATTATTATCCCGATGAAGAAAATTATCTGAACAACCGAGCGGCAGTAATTTTTTGACGGAAATATTTCCAAACCACGATCAAACCAATTCCTATCAAACCTACGATCAAACCAATTCCTATCAAACCTACGATCAAATCAATTTCTATCAAACTTATGATAAAACCAATTCCTATCAAACCTACGATCAAACCAATTCCTATCCAACCTACGATCAAACCAATTCCTATCAAACCTACGATCAAACCAATTCCTATCAAACCTACGATCAAACCAATTCCTATCCAACCTACGATCAAACCAATTCCTATCCAACCTACGATCAAACCAATTCCTATCCAACCTACGATCAAACCAATTCCTATCCAACCTATGATCAAACCAATTTATATCCGTATCCAGCTATTTACAGTAACAATATAATTTATCAACAACCGAACCCAGCGGTGCCACTATATAATTTTTTTGGTGGTAGTAGTAGTACTACGTCTGGCTGTAATTTAGCTGATAATATTGATATGACCGAAGAGCAAAATAATATTGATGGCAGAAGTAGTGTTGATCCAACGATAATGGAATTAAGTGATGATCACGATGATCAGGATAAGCAAGATGATGGTGGTCCGTATTATTCAAATGAAGAAGAAATATGAGATGATTACACTGAGCAGTCGGATATTTCGATCGATGAATCTGAAGATGACGAAATTCAGAGATGCGATACCACATTGTTAGTTACCGGACGAACTGAGAGACACCATCCCGTAGAAGCGTTAAATGATTTTAAGATGCTTTACCGTTTAGGCGCAAATAAATCTCTCTTAGGACTCGATGATGAGTTAGCTGAAAATAAAATATTTGCTTCTAAATCGGCTTTAAATTGGGTAATTTGTGATTGGAGTGTTAGGAAAAACGTTCAATGTTGGGTACAAGAAAGTTGTAAAACACGACTTATTATGAAATGCAAAGAAGGGAGTTGTCCTTGGAGATTATACGCTAGACCTGAAGAGGGCTCGACCACATGGAGGATCATCACAAATAAAAACCCCCACAACTGTAGAAGACCACCAGAGACCGCAAACACTTACAACTCACATCTAGTTTGATTGCAGGATGTGTTCGACAACATTTAAAGAAAGATCTCTCTCTAACAGTTCAACAAATCAGTATGATTATAGAAACAAAATATCCCGGTGTGGCACCAACGTACGGTAAACTTTGGCGTGGTCGAGAAAGAGCAATTGAACAATTATTTAGCACTTGGGAATGATCATATACATTGCTTCCACAAATATTGGAGGCGATTGCTCGGACTACTCCAGGTATAAAATTTAAAAATATCGACATGTGATACTTCGGATAATAATGTAAAAATATTTAAATCCATAGTTTAGGCTTATGGACCGTGTATTGCAGAGTTTAAACATTTAAGGCCCGTTATAACCATTGACGCTGAATTCTTATTGGGCCGTTATAAGGGTAGATTATTGATGGCGTGTGGATACGATACAGAGAATAAAGTCATTCCTCTAGCATTTGAAATCGTGAATGTAGAGAATGTGGACAATTGGTGTTGGTTCATGCGATGGGTCCGTAATGAAGTGATCCAATCTAATATGAAAATATGTGTTATATCCGACCGTCATAAGGGAATAAAGGGAGTTTTCGAGCGACCACATTTGGGATGGTCTGTACAACATGGAGAAACGGTACACCGGTATTGCATGCAACACGTCGCAGAGAATTTATATAAGGAAGCCGAAAAATCTGGAAAGAAAGAAGATAATCTCAGAGATGATTTTCGAAAAAGACTAGCGAACAAAAAGAAACCGCGTCGTTTCATAGAGAGATGGCGAATTTTGAGGAAATCAAATAAAAAAACTTATGATTTTTTAAAAAAAGTCGACAAAAGATTAGAAAATGATGATAAAGAACCTCCTAATTTTTGCTTCGTGGGCACAAACTTATGATGGAAGACATCGATGGGGTATAATGACCAGCAATAGTTCATAAGCTCTTAATGGTGTTTTCATAGTTGAACGAACTTTACCGATTGCAACAATTGTGGAGGGAACATAATATAAATGTGTTAAATGGTTCGATAAGAGGGAAATAGAAGCATTGAACCTGCATAGAGCATGCAAGCAATGACCCAAAAAAATTAATGACATCTTGGCAAAACGTGACGACAAAGCAGGTTTGTGTTGATATTATTTTATTATATTTTACAAAATTTTGAACATATCGTGATACCTTTTGTATTTTTTTCAATAATTACAGCTCGTATGAACGTAATTCCGCTCGGAACTGCTCGAGGAGAATATGAGGTTCATGTGCTTGGTGAGAGGATCGAGAGTGGAGGGTATGGACCGTTCAAGTACATCACATTACAATTTCGAATGAACGACGCACCCTTGATCCCACACGTACTTAATTGCTTGAATCACACCGAAATGTGACGGATTGAGATATATGTTCTTATCAAGCGTCCATTTTCTATTATCAGTTCAAATTAAGATTAGTGATTACATATATATTTTCATCGATTGATTGATTTAATTTTATAATTAAATTTTTACCTGCCAAAAGACGCACAACTATCACGGTCCGGTGTACCCCAGTCACTGAAAATGAATGCCTCTGAGGCAGGTAATGGACGAGCGGGGGCAAACGCGTCCAGCTCCACAACAATAATAAAAGCCATAGACCACCAATGCTCTTGGTCAATCCTTGGCATGCCACATTAAGACGCCGATATAAATAACCAAGTAAATTAAATGTTTGTACTAAAATTAAATAATTATGAAAGATAAATTATTTTAAAATCCTTACCGTCAAAATCAAAATTAAATAATTATGAAAGATAAATTATTTTAAAATCCTTACCGTCAAAATCGACAGAAGAAACGCCGGTGCAGAGTTCTCCACTGTTGTCGGGGAACATGATACACCCCGCCAACTCCAAAGCAAAACCGATCGCATATCGATCAAGACCCTCTCGGAAGGGAAATAGAACATCTGCCAAATTTTATATTTAGCTTAATCATAATTTGTGAATAAAAAAAACCAAAGTTCATGTATAGTCTAATCAATTACCTCCCATTCTTGAAGAATGCTGATATATCATCCTGCCCAAATAACTGACGGATGTATGCCGAAAAATCTCCATCAGTATATCCAGTCACCGGCTCACCGATGGTGGATAAACCCCACAGACATACGACGTCCTAAAAAAAATTATATTACTATACCATCTTTTTAATATTGTAATTAAATTAATAATATTTTACTATTTACCTATAGAGTCACGGTCATCTCGCCAAAATTTAAGTGAAACGTGTGAGTTTCTGGCCTCCAAAACTCTATTAACGCGCTCAATAAACCCGTATCAATCTTCAAGTTACGGGCCTCCGCTTCTTGAACATAAATCTCACGCAGCCTAACGAGATGAAGAAATCCCATAACTCACAACCTACTATGAATGTGCGAGATGTATGGTATCGTCGGACGATGAGTGCGGAAACGAATGACATTGTTATCTCTCTATAATTTTCATTTCATAATTAGCTTCTCATATATATGTATTTTATTATTATTATTTTAAATATAATGTACCTTTGCCTGACTATAATGTGTCCGATGTTTGTCTTCAGGGAGATAAATTATGACATTTTCATTTCGTTGCTCGCTTGCCATTATCTAGTACAAAAATTATTTCATAATTAATTTATAATTATTTTGTAATTATTTTATAATTAATTTATAATTATTTTCTAAATATTTTATAATTATTCCATATTTAATTTAAAATTAATTTATAATTAATTTATACTTCATTTTTAATCTATCTATTCTATAATTAAATAATAAATGCATTCTACAATTAAAAACTAATCTACAATTAAAAATCTAATTAAATATATATTATTCTATAATTATTCTATAATTAAAACCTAATTAAAAACTTTTATTCTACAAAAAAGACTAATTAAATATATATTATTCTATAATTAAATCAATAATTAATCTATAATTAAATAATAAATTAAATCTATATTATTCTACATAAATAATTAATAAATAATTTAAATTATAATTACACAATTCTACAATTCTACAATTTAATCTATAATTAAATAATTTTATAATTAAATAGATAATTAAATCTATAATTAATGGATAATTAAATCTACAATTAAATAATTTCATATTTAAACCTACAATTAATCGATAATTAAATAATTTTATAATTAAATCTATAATTAATCTACTATTAAATTATAATTAAATACTTTAAAAATTAAATTAACATTTCATCTACAATTAAATAATTTTACAATTAAATCTATAATTAAATTATAATTAAGAAATTTTACAATTAAATCTATAATTAAATTACAACTAAATTATATTTAAATAATTATAATTTAATCTACACAATTAATTTTTCTATAATTAATATATAATTTATATTTCAATGCTAATTATTTAGATAAATAAAATTACCTTTAATTACAATATCCAATAATATACCGCACTCGTACGTTTTTTTTTCTCCTCTTCTCATCCTCTCTCTTCTTTTTCTCTCTCTTCCTCTCTCTCTTTTTTCCCCTCTCTTCTCTTTCTTTCTTTTTCTCTCTGTTTCCCTCTCTTCCACAACGCGCAGCTCTCGCATCTGCGCGTTTTGTATATATAAGAGACAAATGCGCCACTGTCAGTGACGCGTTTGCCTATTTTAATGAATCGCACCACTGCCAGTGGCGCGTTTGAAACGCGTCATTGGCAGTGGCGCGTTTCTATTCATATATTTGAAATTTTACGGTTATCACTCTTATTTTTAATGATATTAATTTAATAATAATATTATTATTAAAAACTGATGGGAAGACGTCTCCACCATTCATTAAATATACTGAACGATGCAACGATGCAACGATGCAGATTCAAAGTATGGCAGGCTGAGGCTGAGGCCCAAAGATGTGGGAAGACTTCTTATCATGAATCTCACATTCCCCCCCATGAATCTCACTAATTAAAAAAAAAAGAAAAGAAAGGGGCCCCTCTTTTCACCTTCTCACAAATCACAATGCAAGTCACATGGCAGAGATGCAAAAACCTTCGCTCTCTCAAGCAAATCCACGCTCTAACTATCGTACACGGCTTCCTATCAGATCCTTCTTTATTGCGAAACCTCATCTTCGCGTCAGCTGTTTCCATTCCGAGCGCAATGCACTACGCCTTCAAGCTGTTCGACCAAATTCCCCAGCCAGACCTCTTCACCTGGAACACCATGATTAGAGGTGCTTCATTCAGTTCAACTCCTTCTCAGTCCATTTGCCTCTATGTAAAAATGCTACGTTCTGGTAACAGACCCAATAACTTCACTTTCCCATTCCTTCTTCGTGCCTGCACCAGCCTCTCATCTCCATGTACTGGAGCTCAATTTCATGGAACAACAGTGAAGCTTGGTTTTGAGCTAGATATGTTTGTTCGAAATGCACTGATTAACATGCATGCTAACGTTGGTACTTTAGCAACAGCATATTTTCTATTCGACATCCATGGTAGGCATGATGTTGTGGCATGGTCTGCCATGGTAGCTGGATATGCAAGACGAGGTGAATTGGAGACTGCTCAGAAACTGTTTGATGAAATGCCTGAAAAAGATTCTGTTTCCTGGAATGTTATGATTACTGCATATGCAAAGCACGGTATAATGGATAAGTCCATTGAGCTATTCAACCAAAACCCAAAGCGCGATAATGTGTCCTGGAATGCAGTGATTTCTGGTTATGTTAAATGTGGATCCCACAAGAAAGCAGTGGAGTTCTTTGAGAGAATGCGTCAGACTGGCTTACGACCTGACAATGTCACAATTCTTAGTCTACTGACCCTCTGTACGTGCACAGGCTCCCTTGACCTAGGCCAGAAATTACACGACTTCCTTTTAGAATCTTTTCCTAGAAATGGGTTGCCCATTAAACTCGGTAATGCGATAATAGACATGTATTCAAAATGTGGATGCATAGAGAAAGCCATAGATGTATTTGAAAGCATGGAAGAATCGGACATCAGTAGTTGGAATTCTGTAATTTGCGGTTTGGCACTGCATGGTCACACAAGTAAAGCCCTTAACCTGTTTGAAGAAATGCTTAAAAGAAAAGTTAAACCTGATGAGATTACCTTTGTTGGTGTATTAGCTTCTTGTAGTCATGGCGGAATGGTTAACAAAGGTCGTGAGTACTTCAATCTGATGCAATATCAATACGGCATCAAGCCACACATAAAGCACTACGGGTGCATGGTTGACATGTTAGGTAGAGCTGGGTTTCTAAAAGAGGCATATCATATTATACAAGAGATGAAAATTGAACCAAATGTAGTTGTATGGCGAACTCTGCTGGGCGCTTGTAAAATGCATGGAGAAGTAGAATTGGGGGAGATCGCAAATAGAGAGCTTTTGAGGGTTAAAAGCGCAGAAAGCGGGAATTATGTGCTTCTTTCCAATATTTATGCATCCATGGGAGAATGGGGAGGGGCCCACATGATGAGAAATCTGATGGATAGAGATGGAGTCAACAAGGAGGCTGGCCGGGCTCTTGTAGGTGTAGATAAAAACTTAGAAAGAACCTAATGTTTGATTCTCTCATGGAATACGGGATTCGATGCTATATGTCGAGCGATTTGGTCATCATAAAATATTTTTATTGGAGCACTATGTTTGATTCCAAAGTTCATCAGAAGTTGTTTAATCCAAATTAGTTTGCTCATGGTCGATGCCATGGTTCAATACTCCGTTTTCACGCTCGATCGAGTCACAATATTTTGTTTTTTGCTTCTTCATGTAACTGTATTTTCGCCTATAAATGTGAAAAAAATTGATGGTTGATTTTCGATCAATACTGCAGAATTATTATTATTGTATTATTATTTTTATTATTATCATCATTATTAGTATCATAATTATTCATATTTTAACTATTCTGATTAACAATTGACAAACGATATTTTTATTGTTCCAAATAGTCAAAAATATCATTTTTATTGCTCTTTCAAAATTACCGCCCTTAAAAAAAATAAAGAAGTTTGCTCTGTACGGTCCATGGTAATGGTAAAGCCTGGTCTATCCAAAATCTGAAGTTTCTTCCACGAAATGGATGGATAAACTATAAAGGGATCCCTATAGGAGCGCCTCTTTTCCTGGACAGAGACTCAGACCCCACTCATTATATAACTCCCTCGCGTTCCTCCCCCGATTTCCATCGATTTCTCAATTCTCACCTTCAATTTTCACTCCTCTTGCTTTGTTCGATTCATTTTGTCTGGCGTTCCCTTCTTCGACCTCACTCCGAAGCGATTTTTTGTGAAATTTCACGTGGAGATATGGCGATTTCTCTGAGAAATGGACTGCGCTTGGGTGGAATCAACGAATTCGAGAGAGAAAGCTGCTCCGTCTGGCCAGTTAGTAAAGCTGTGGGACTGACGAATGAATTCAATTTCGGAACGAAGAGAAATAGAACTGAAAAGGCAGTTTCAATTGAAGGACTCTAATCATGTAATTTCTCTCTTTCTTTACTTTTGATGAGTTCCCTCCTGAGAACTGGCGCTCAACCTGCGGAATTTTACAAAATACGCCTTCTAGCTAATTTTAATAAAGGACTGCACATAGCCGGCCTTAGATTAATGGGTTATGGGTAGAGTCTTTAATTTGGGTTACGTCCTGTTTTCTTTCTTAAATGTGTGTGTTGAAGAAAACTGATATTTGTGTTTATTACTCAAAGGCGAAGCTAAATTATTTTATTTTTGGTTTCCAGATGCCTATATCTTCAAACCAATAACCTCCAAAATTGAACAAAAGGCAATAACTTGTGGGCACTCGATCCATGTGAAGAAGTTGATGTTTTGGGTATTTCCTTGAAAATATAAAAAGAAAAATCCAGAGTCAAGTGCAAACAGACTCAAATATGTGAAATGTTCGTTTTATGTTAACATCTTCACATTAAAATAAAGTTTAATTTGGATGATTTAACATGCTTTTAGGTTGAAAATAAAGTAGAAGCAGGTGAATGCAATGCTTGGTGGGAGGTGGCTCATGAGAATTACAGAGATATATTCTCTGCTGAAGAACTTGTCGGTGCCCTGAAGAATGCTGGGAATAAGCTAGTTGTGGTGTAATTCTACTCTCCTTTCTGTGGTGGTTGCCGCACTCTTCATCCGAAGGTAAAGGTTCAATTTTTATTATGATGCAGGGGGCATATGAAAAAATATACCAAAATAATTTCAATAAAGGTGTGCTACTTATAAACTTCATAAAAGTGAAATTGGAAGTGTTTTAAAGGTCAAGTGGCCGTAAGGCACACTTCTGGAGTTCTCAAAACAACTTAGCAAATTGGTTGCGATTTAGGTACTTAATGGGTTTTTGTGTTATATTGGTAGTTGTAATTAATATTGTTGTTATAATATGTGATTCCTTGTAGATGTATCAAATCGCAGAGGAACACCAAGAAGCTATATTTCTGAAAGTTAATTTTGAGGTGCATAAATTTCTTTGTGATGCTCTGACAGTTCGTGTGCTGCCTTTTTTTCACTTCTACCGTGGTGCACAAGGCCGTATTTTGCAGCTTTAGCTGCACTCTTGGCACGGTGATTTATATGCTGGTCTTTTTTTTCTTTTATAAATTTACCAAAGTTAGAAATTGTGATATCTGATTATTCTTGCCAATACAACAAAAATAGTATATGAAATCAGGATATTGACTTGTTACCATGGCTGTTTATAGGCTAGACCTTTTTATTTTCTTTTTACAGATTATCGGAATCAGAAATTGCGATATTTGATTACTTCTGCTCGCACAACCTTAGTTAATGCTCTTCTATTTTCTTTATTTAGTTGCATAAATTGAAAGATGCATTGAAGAAACATGGCACTGAGCAGAGTGATCCAGGTCCTGCAAAAGAATTGGAGGATGAGTTATTGAAGTTAGCTTCAAACAGGGAGATAGAGCTTAATCATCCAGTTGGAGTTTCTGGTAATCTTGATGGTCTTATTTTTAATGCTGCTTAGCACTAGCAGCATATTAATTATGAGATGCTTTATTCACCAATTGGTTATGATGTATATTGTTAATGTTACCCAGTCATCTGAGAAGGGGCATTGTTATTTTTCTTTCTTATGTTTATTATTTTAGCTGTGTTTGGTAAAAATATTTCGATAATTTAATAGGCTATGTTGATTCTTTCTAATGGTCGTTGGAAAGAGATCAATTCTTTGGGCAAGATGCAACTTAGAAGAGTAGCTATTATAAATTTGATCAAAAAAAGAAACTGTGACTGTAAGTTTCCATTATTTGAAACCAAAAACAAACTGTGACTGTAAGTGTACATCCCATAAAAACTGAAAGGTCCTCTCTGAAATTACTCCCAAAGCTCTGCTTCAATCAATTATCACCTGATTCTGCTCCCTGGGCCCACAGTGACAGGTCAATTGGCTAACAAAATTGATGGTCAATTGACCCTTAATGCCCTCCTGTGGTGGGTCCTTGCTGTTCGTAAGAAAGGATAAGAATTCCAACGTGGCTGACTGGCTGTAGACTGTAGTGCTTGTGCATTGTGCATTGTGCTTCATCATTCATCAAGGACCGACTTTACTTGTCTCCTTAAAAGATAGACAACAAAGAAGATGAAGAAAGCACGGCAGCACCATCACCTTTAAATTGAAAATACTCTCAATCCCAGCGGTCCAGCGCTAGCCCATTTGACTCTCTCTCGGTGGAGTGCTGGTTATACTCCCAGCTGACTATGAAATTAAGGTATTTATATTTTAGTTAAAGTTTATTATATTTCATTTCATGTGTTTATACTAATATATATATACTTTATTATGAATTTAATATGTAATTGATTTGATGTGATAGATGTTTATATTTGAATTAAAAGTGACTATATCTTGATTTTGTGTTTTTATTTGTGATTAAATTGAAATAACATGTGTTTATTCGACATTGGTATTCATAATCTGCGTGTTTATATATTCAACATTGGTGTTCATAATTAGCACTCAGATGTTAATAGTTCTAAGAAATCAAATGATAGGGTAAGCAGGTCCACTGGTCTAGGGAATGCACTCTTTGGTAAGCCCAGGTACTGGTCCGTTGATATTTGTGTATTTATATTTGATGTCGGTGTTCATAAATAGACATATATGTGTTTATATTTCTAATAAATCCATGAAGAATTTGTGTTTAGAAATGTGACGCCAGAGTTTATAATTTGAAACTGTCCTTATATTTTTAATGAATCCCTACAAAATTTATGTGTTTATATACGTCACGCTAGTATTTATAATTTGAGCTAGATGTTTATATTTCTAATGAATCCTTATAGAATTTGTGTTTATAAATGTGACATCAGTGTTTATAATTTGAAATCATATGTTTATATTTTAAATGAATATTGTAGGATTTATGTGTTTATAAAGATGACGTCAATGATTATAATTTGAAATAAAGTGTTTATATTTCTAATAATATAAATCATACCAGTAGATTACTAGCTATAATAAATCATAAACATAGCAACTTAAGTCATACTAGCAAGCGCAAGTACAAAAAAAAGACAGAAATCATGACCAATACAATACATGCATGCTTACCAAATGCATGATCAGTAGAAATAATGAATTAATTGACAAAACAAGTCCAACAAAAATATCATAAATCATTCTTTTTCTTCAATGAAAACCCGTAGACATTTTACTAGAAGTGGTTATATATATGAAAGTCACATCTTCCTATTTACGGTTTGATTCTAATCTAACCTACACTACAAAGTAATACATAAAGATTATTAATTAAAAACAAAAACATTAAAATATTAATTAGCTAGAATTACCCCTACCTTTACTAACAAATCAATAATGAACCCTATCAGTCAGAATCTTTACGGGTGTCAATAGATTGGGTCGGATCGGGTTCAGATTATATTATTTTATTATTTTTCTTGACCCGAGCCGATTAAATTCAGGTCAGAAAATCTTGACCCATACCCGATCCGTGTAAAATAATTAAATATTTATTAATTATTTTTATATAATTTAAGTAATAAAATATTAATTAATTTATAATTAATCTTAATTAGTGTAATAATTAGTATATATTTAAGCTTTAATTCGTACTAAATCATAAAATTACTTCAAAAAACATTATTAATCGGATCAGGTCGGGTTGATCCGAACCCGATTCAGATCAAAAAAATTAAATACATACCCGACCCATTTATTTTCAGGTCATGTCGGATCGGATCGGGTTCAGATTGTGTCAGGTTAACATGTCGGGTCGAGTCAATAATTGACACCCCTAAATGAGATACTTTGGCGTTCCCCAAAATTATAAAGAACACCCTTGTCCTTTCAAATATTACAAGACACTATCCTTCACCCTTGCCCTTTCAAATATTACAAAGAACATCCTTACCATTTCAAATATTACAAGACACCACGCCTTGGTCAAACAGTGTGGTTCATTAGCACTCTTCTAGTGGCAAGCTCAACTTGGATACTACTGCCTTGTACGTGATATGGTTGTTTGCTTTAACTGATTTGCTTCCCTAGTAACTCTCCAACAACTAAACAATCAAAAATATCACTAGACATCCAACCAATATACATAACAATCGTTTATTTCATCTCATTATTGCATGTAGATTTCTTAATTTTTCAAGCCTCTTAACTAGAAGTAATAGCCCACAGGCTCAAACCTTTGAAGTAGGCAACACTGCAAGTTCAGTTATTATGTAAAAATTAGCAAAATAATTAAGGTATACTACGGGCGGTATATATTGTGTGGTACAAGCTTACACTATCAGTGCATCAAGTGTGGAGACAACTGTTTCTTATATGTTTACTAGAGTGTAGACACTCATGAATCAAATTAGTGATTGGGGCACGGTTAGTAACATAATTGTTGATAATGAAGTCAACAGAAGAAAGTCCAATATAGAAATTCATTTAGAGTTAACTCAAATGCTAGAAAATTAATAATTATTTTGTTTTAATTAGTAAAAAGTTGACTTATTTTAAAATTATTGTATCCATCCGTCACAAAAAATTTTCAAATGGTGTCGGCAGGTTGATCAAGTCTACACATTTTTTGTTGAACAGTTTGGTTCCAAAAAAAGACGGTGTTATTTTTTTTTTGACAAAAATAATAGCATAGAAGACACCGATGAGAGAAAATATTGAGCTATGATGATGATTACTATTGTCAAACCACGAAATTTAATTTGAGCAATAATGATGATAATAACCAATTGATTGATTAATTAATTAATTAACGTCGTAATAGATAATCAATAAATCTAGTCATAACAAAAATAATATATATATATATATATATATATATATATATATATATATATATATATATATATATATATATATAAAGAATAATAAAAGACGGTTATAAAATCAGGAGTATTACTAATTCACTAAAAAGGACTTAACGCTGACGTAGCAAATAATCTCACATGAATTATAGAAATGAACCAAACCGTCGATACCAAAATTTAAAGATATCGTTACGATCAATGAATAAAATATGATAATAAATAATAACCAAAAAGGTCGAATTAACGATCTAAAAGTCCTAATCAAAATGATCAATGATGAGTCATAAATTAAGTAATAATAATACTAATGATGATAATAATAGCGACGAGGACCATAACCCCGATCTAGATAACCAAAGTAATATCAGTGACCGTTACACATAATATTACACCACATTGGGTGCCATGATCAACCGCCACAGAAAATCCCAATCCCCCTTCCGACCCCACCTACATTAATTGCCTCATTTATGGCTGTCATTTCACCCCATCCCTCACCCTCTCTCTCTCTCTCTCTCAAAAGCCCGCTCTTTCCCTGGTTTTGCGACTCAACCTTGAAAGCCTCTCTCTCTCCGCTCTGGGTTTTCCCTCTTTGCCATCATTCTTCCCCCTGTGAGCCGCTCTCTCCCCGAGACCCACTTGCTCGCACTCCTCTCTGTCGGTCTTGTCACCCCGGCTGGGGCTTGTCCCCTCGACCCAGACCCGATATCACCCAGGTGAGGCCTGACCCAGCAGACCTAGCCGCCTCCTAGCCTGTGGCCTCAACATGACCATTGCTTATCCATTTTAATTTGTTTTTCTTGTCTCTTTTCATCCTGATTTCTGGCAGCCGCTCCGCTTTATAAGGCAGCCCCGGGCCTCCCTTACACCTCCTTGGTTAATTATTTGCTCATGTGCTGAGAAATTAGACTCAAGAGAAAAAATTGATAAGAACAGTTTAAACTTGATCGAGTGGGGAGGGAGGTTTGGCCGGAGGCCCGAAGAGGAGGAGTATCGGCTTGCCCTCACCCTAGCCCCTCTCTCCGCTGCTTGTTGCTCGCTGAAAACTGGTAATAAACCCTAATTGCCCTTTTTGTTAGATGCATGTGATATTCCTTGCTAGTTTGGATTCTGTTGGCCTATTTGGCTTATTGATGTGTGTTGCTGGTATGATTCCCTGTACTACTGGTCCTGATTTCGGATCTGAACTGTTTCTGTTGTCTTTGCTGGTTGGTTGTCTGGTTTTGACCATGATCTTGTGACTGCATCTCTGTGTGTTGCCTGACATTTGCTGGTAGAACTTAGTCTTGATATTTCCCTTTTTGGTTCATTTTCTATTGGTACCGGTAATGAAGCTGATACTACATGTGGTCTGACTCAAATTGCCCCTCTCTATGGTCTGTTTGTTCATTTCGGTTGGTTGGCTTGTGTTCTGTTGTTGGTGGGTCGTGTGACCCTTGTCTGGTTACTAGTTTGTACCAGTACTGGCTGGTTGTTGTGTTGATGTGTGAGATCCTTGCTTGCTGAATTATGTTATGTCTTGCCCCTCCCCCCTGTCTTGTTTCTGATCTGTACCGACCGGCTGATTTTGTATGATTGTGCTTGTCCAGACTGCTCTGTCGAATTGTTTTTCTCACCGTGCTATCCTAATTTCGACTTAATGAGCTTGGTTGTGTGAGTTGTGCTGAATGGATTAATGGGCCGGTTGGTGTTGGACCTTATGGAATAATTAGATAAATAAGGACAAATGGACTTTTAGATGAGAAATTTGGGCCCTTTGAGAATTTTCAGGATTTAATTGATGATTGGGCCGACTAATGAAATTAAAATTAACTTAAAATAATTAGGATTAGAAATAAATAAATAAGACCCAATATTTAAAAGTCCCAAGATAATAAAATGAAAATAACTTGAAAACGTGATAAATTAATTGGAAGCCGCCCCAAAAGGTTAGGCGGTATCCATGGACTAATACGTAAACTTAAAGAATCGAGAAATGATTAAATTCCCTGACTGCCCCCGATTTCGGGATATCGGTGCATTGGCACCAACGATTTGGTAGTCAACGTATGATCCCAAACATTAAAACACCAACACGGTTTTATAAATTAAAAATGTTTAATTTAAATTTAAGTTTAATTTCTTTACTTTTCTTTCATTTTATTTTTATTTGAATTCTAACCTATATTATATATTTTCTAATTAATGAAATAATATTAGTATATAAATGAAATATAATCAAAGAATATAAAATAAATAATTAAGGGATTATGAAATAACAAGAATAATAATAATAATAATCTTAAAATATATATTAATCAATTTCTCTATTTAAGAAAATTGAATAATATTAATACATGTATATATAAGTATATATATTAATTGATTTCTCTATTTTTATATTAAAATAACATTAATTAGTTTATATAAATACTTATTAATCAACTCATCTATTTAATAATGAAATAATATAAATAAATATATAAAAATATATATAAAGCAATTTCCTTATTTTTAAACTAAAAGAGTATTAGAAATAAAGAATATATATAATATAATATATATTAATCAATTTCTCTATCTCTTTAAAATCTGTACGTTATTTTATCTCTTATTTCGATTCTCGTTGTACTTGTAAACTGTAGTTGTAACCAAAATGGAATAATAAAATGAATCAGTGTTTTTAATTGTTATATACTTGAGTCGTTTTCCTGAGTAATTATTGATTATCGAATTTAAAACATCAAATAACCTAAAGTTAATCACTTAACGAGAAACACGCTAAAGATAATGAACAAATAAAACAAACATTAAAACGGGCGATTAATATAACAACGCTACATTTAAGAATAAGAATACGTTAGTTAGAAATTTTCGACACTCCTAAATACAGCAAAAATACTGTCAAAATTTTTAAGGGAAAAGAGGAATAATGACCGAACAAACGTTAAATAAGAATACGCTTTAATTAATTGATAATTCTAAATTAAATCACGTAAAAACTAACGGACACTCAATTTAAATTAATATTAGGTGATATAGTCGACTCGGATCCACTCGCGGAGACCGAGGCCGATCCTGACCTCGCGTACGCAGGCGCCGATCCCGAGATGGACGCGCTGCCTCCGGAGTAGAGCGACTTCGCGATCCTCGCCAGCACTCTCAGGTACGGTTTTCCTGGGATTTGATTTCCTTTCTTCAGAAATAGGAACCCAAACCAAAAATAAAACTGTTTTTAAAATAAATCTGAATTACGGTGTTTTCTGACCAAAAATGATTAGAGACTTAATCTGACCTGTCATATGCATCCGGTAAATTGACCAGCATATTCGAGACATACCCGCATTCGCATGTCATATCATATCACATTGCACGTAGACAGGATATGAGTAGGACTCGGGAAGTAGTCCCGAGATAGGATCAGATAGAATTAAATAATTCAAGTTGTAGATTATATTTATTAGGAAAATATTATTACTATTACTAATTATTAATTAAGTTAGGTAGTTAATCATGCATTAAATGCATGGGAGTGCTGAGAGACGGACCGAGTAATTCTCAGTCTGAGTTGCTTTGCATAACCAGACCGTTGTTGTCACACCCCAGAAATAAATTGAACGGATTAGGGGTGCTTAATCCGGTCACGTACGCACGACGAGACGTGCGTACAAAAGGCTAAATGAATAAAATAAGAAAATCACGTAATAAAAACAAAACAATAATAATATAATATACATGACCATACAAATCCGTAATGAACAAAGAGAATACAACGCCTACATCGGCAGGGGCTAGCTCCATCGGAATGGGCGCAATCTCTCAAATAAAAACCCAAAAGAAAGAAATAAGACGCAAAACCCGATGGATCCTATCCGACTACCCGCTCACATGCAAATGCAACGAAGCATCCTTGTCATCGCACAGATCGTCCCTAGCACTCACTCTAGCAAAAATCCCGAACCCGAAAAATACCCGGATCCCACAACCACCGTGGAAACGTGAGTAATTTAAAATTACTCGAGACGGATTTAGATCCACCTTAAGATTTGATCTTCTTTCCTAGACTGGACCCAAAAACCGATACTGATGTTTGAATGCAATATAATATTGATGAGTAAATATAATAATATTGTCATGCACATTTGACCTACATTATATGACATGATATGGTAAAAAAACCCGAAATAAAAATTCTGTGAAAATATAATATAGAATATAAGGTACGAGAACCAAACACCCGAAATAAATATATACCCAGATTGTAAATTTACTAGACTCATCCCGAGCGGGCACAACTAGGGCCCAACCTACTAACTCGGGCCTTGCCTAAGCGGGCACAACCAGGGCCCACCTTACTAACTTAGGACTTTATGTTTGTGCAGCGACAACGCCGCACAAACGACAATTCGGGCTCCCGGGGCGATAACGCCCTAGGAGAGTGAACGGCTATAAAGCACGTACTGTCTCAGTCTCGAATCGGTAATTTACCTTACAAAATATAAACAAATGGATATAATATGTCTTCAGTTGCCATATCGGAAAAAGAAGATAACTACCCGTGAATTAACAAATCGGAAACAAATGGGAGCCTACACTGTACCAACCAAGGGTCAGAGGACCGCATCCCGTAAAAAGTATCAAAACAAAATATAAACAAATAGGAGCCTACACTGTACCCACTAAGGTCAGCGGACCGCATCCCGACTTTCTCTGTACCAACTAAGGGCCAAAGGAGAAAGCCCTTCGGACAATACTAGGATCCTAAATAAGCCGGATAAATATAATAATATAGTATCACGAAATAGTTTCCAGTTTCGGATATGACCGCCCACACTAAACACTAAAGAACATGGTATCCTAATCGCTCAAATTTGGATTTAAAAATGAGATCATATTAAGAATAATAATAAGAATATAATATTGATCAAAATAAAACACTCTGACACAGCCGAACCCGCCAAATGACGGGATCGGTGGATAACCCGACAAACAAAGATACGCAGTACATATACAGACCGGTGGGTCCCACTGGCCTATGGGTCACCGTACGTAACCACAACGTTCTGGTTATGCAAGGCAACTCCGACTGAGAATTACCCGGTCCGTCTCTCAGCACTCCCATGTATTTAATGCATGATTAAATACCTAACTTAATTAATAATTAGTAATAGTAATAATATTTTCCTAAAAAAAATATAATCTACAACTTGAATTATTTAATTCTATCTGATCCTATCTCGGGACTATTTCTCGAATCCTACTCCTATCCTGTCTACGTGTAATATGACATGATATGACATGCGAATGCGGGTATGTCAAGAATATGCTGGTCAATTTACCGGATGCAGATGACAGATCAGATTTTGATCTCTAATCAAAGTTTGGTCAAAAGTACCCCAGATCAGATTTATTTTAAAAATATTTTATTTTCGGTTTGGGTTCCTAATTCTGAAGAAAGAAGATTAAATCCCAAGAAACCGTACCTGGGAGTGCTGGTGAGGATCACGGAGTCGCTCTACTCCGGAGGTAGAACAACGGCCTCGGGGTCGGTGTCCGCGTACGTCTTGTCGGGAGTGACCTCTTACTCTGCGAGTGGATCCGAGTCGACTATATCACCAGTAAAATGTGCAAGGGCAAAGTAAGAATCAGAGAGGGTCGGGCTCGCCTCCACTGTGTAACCACCACCACCCCCCTCCCTTAAGTATGAACTTATCAAGCAAGCTTTTCAAATTGATCTTAACGATTTTATCAGATTGAGGCTAAGTCTCAACACATGAGTAACAGAAAGCAAACAGAAACTAGAGACACACAAGGGCAAGGGCAGTACTTAAGGGGGGAGGGGGAAAAGTCCACGGGTACCAAGCCATACCGCGCATGCGGAGTGAGGGGTAGGTGAGACAACCTAGGGAAGGGGGGTGACAGACGATTGAACTGACAGGGCTGAGATTGCTCGGCAGATCGATGCGACAAACAGTGAGAGAGAGAGTGAGGGGTGAGGGGTTCGGTAGAGTGGAGCGACAGATCGAGAGACGGAGAGAGGGGGTAGCGAACGGAGATGAAGGGTTTAGTCGCCGGGTAATTAATGGCGATGGGGACATTGAGAGAGAGAGAAGGGGTAGTGGGACTTTTAAGAGGGGAGAGAGTGTGTCGTAGGTGAGAAGGGGAGGAGTCAGACCGGGGGCGGGAAGAGAGAGAGAGAGAGAGAGAGAGATAAAGGATTGTTTGTGGCCAATTTGGTGAAGTCATACGAAATTATGGAACCCACTATTTCTTTTTATTTGAAATCTTAGTTTGTTTGATTTATTGATCTATTTATCTTTTTCTTTATTATTATTATTATTATTATTATTATTATTATTATTATTATTATTATTATTATTATTATTATTGTTATTATTATTAATTTCTTTGCTCTATGTATCGATTTGTTTATGTATGTATTCTTTTTAATTATCGGTTTACGTCATTTATTTGTTAGTGTTATGTCTTTTTAATTTGTTATCTTAATTATCATTATTTATTTCAATTAAATTTCACAGTTTAACATTTCACCCCCCTTAAAAGTTTCGTTTCGTCCCGAAACGAACTCAAGTCGTAAAAATCTCGGGGTAGCTCTCTCGCATCTCACTCTCAAGCTCCCAAGTAACCTCTCGTGGCGAATGGTGCTCCCACTGCACAAGAACTCGAGGAATAGATCGTCTCCGAAGCTGGGTCACCTGAGTATCTAGTACGCGTAACGGTCGCTCCCTGTAGGATAAGTCCGGCTCTATATGAAGAGGCTCGATCTCCAAGACGTGGGAGGGGTCGGGTACGTAACGTCTCAGCTTTGATATCACCGAAGGATGTCACTGTCCTAGGACCAATTAAGTTGATATGAATTCAACTATGGTTAAATTGAATGGACAATTTAGCAAAAGCGAAAATACTATTAGGTGATTCCTAGAGATCCAATTCATCAAAGTTGGGAGAACAAAACTACGAGAATTCCAGCACGAGCATTAACTTTGAAGAAATAAATAATTTTTAGCATTATTATTACACTTTAATTCAAATTTTTATATTCTTATAGTTCCCAATCTTATTATTACGTATATATTTAATTTTGTTATCATTTTGTCAGAATATTAGGTCCATGCGGAAATATGAAAATCTAATCGAGTATAACTACAATTCCAAATTTTAAATTCTACCTTGTTAATCTTTTTTGTAAATGGGTTTATAAATTTTAATATTTTCTCACGTTCGAGTAGTGGGATCCCGAGGGACAGCGAAGTCACGTGTATATAAACGTGCAACGCCAGCCTATTCTCCTAGACCAACCCCTCACAGACCTATGTCAGGTACATATTATTATTTCGTTTATTTTATTCATATCTCTGGATTCCTGGATGTTACCTGATAAGCCTCATTTATATATTATATTCGATTAGGGTTTTATCTCAAAAACTATGCATTTTATGTTAATTGTTAAAAAATTATTTAGTTTTTATGTCGAGTTCGAGATACTGCTGTATTTTTTATTATTTTGCAGGTCATTGAGTGTAAACAAAGATGTTAACATAAGAAATAATGCTTGGAACGAGATGGGTCGGATTTACACGAAGAAATCAAGTTAAAAGCATTCCCATACAAAAATTGAGGTCCGCAATTATCAATTACGGTCCGCAATTATCAATTGCGGACCGCAAATGCTCTCTGGTTCGTTCTGGAAAAAAATGCAAAAATTACGGACCGTAATTTTAAAATGTCGAACCGCAATTTTTGGGCTGACAGCGCGAATTTGCAGTTTTAAAGCGGTTTTCTCATTGGAATTAATAAATTTTGACACCCCTTCGTCTAAGACATCTCTCAACTGTCTGGAGAGGAGATCCAAAGCAAGAAAGAAGAGGAATAACACCATGAGAGGGAGAATTTGAAGGAGAACTCAAGAACCGGGCGAGAAATCGTAGATCTTCTTGGTTTATTCTTTTCTTTGCTCTTTTCTCATGTTGTACTGTTGTTTAAACATGAATCTTGATACAATCTTTGACATGATTTGTGGCTAGACATCCTTCTAGGGGTCTAGGTGTAAACTCGATAACTCGAATGGTTTAATTTACTCGTTTGTTGATCTTTTAGTTTTTGTTGTTTGTGATTGCTGTTTTGTCTAAATTGAATGCCTAGTTTAATCAACTACATGTTATCATAGAAGTGAAAGCGGAAACCGAAAGGTGGAACTGAATCTTCTGACCCAAAATAGTGATTTAGGTCGTAGGCTAAGTACTTAATCGTGAAACTTATTAC
Source organism: Schoenoplectus tabernaemontani (assembly GCA_037127355.1). Classification (NCBI taxonomy): domain Eukaryota; kingdom Viridiplantae; phylum Streptophyta; class Magnoliopsida; order Poales; family Cyperaceae; genus Schoenoplectus; species Schoenoplectus tabernaemontani. Next base: position 91,883 of record CM073742.1, read on the forward strand.
CTAAGGGAAAACCGAGGAAACCTTAGAAATTGTGTGAGGTACCGAAAGGCGAAGTACAAAATCTAGGTTATGCCAAAGTGACTCACTGATCTTAATGGGCTTAGACTTATAAGGTGAAGTACTTAATCGTGAAACCCGAATTGTTAAGGTACGGTATCAAACCACGAAAGTGTAAATTTGGTACTAAAATCTGAGATTAAATCCCCGACAAACACTAGAACAAACTAAAAGATCAAATAGAGTGAATTGACTAAATGGGTGAGAGTGAAGCCGAAAACCCCTAGAATCCTCAATCTGATAAACTTTCCAGTCATTGTTGTTAGATTTACGCACTTTTATTTTGATACAAAAAACTCTCTTTCGATTGTCTAGATTAGCGAAACTTGTTAGAACTGGTAATTCACCCTTGTCCTTGTGGTTCGACATCCCAACTACTACTTGACTAGGCCGTGCGCTTGCGGCTGAAATTGAGTAAAATTAGGGTATTTATTAGCTTAGCAAAATACACATCATTACCCTAGCATGATCTATATGAAATCGGATTATAAATTTCATGCTCTGATACCACCGAAGGATGTCACACCCCAGAAATAAATTGAACGGATTAGGGGTGATTAATCCCGCCACGTACGCACGACGAGACGTGCGTACAAAAGGCTAAATGAATAAAATAAGAAAATCACAAAATAAACAAAACAATAATAATATAATATACATGACCATACAGTCCAGAATGAACAAAGAGAATACAACGCCTACATCGGCAGGGGCTAGCTCCATCGGAATGGGCAGCAATCTCTCAAATAAAAACCCAAAAGAAAGAAATAAGACGCAAAAACCCGATGGATCCTATCTGACTACCCGGCTCACATGCAAATGCAACGAAGCATCCCTGTCATCGCACAGGACTGTCCCTAGCACTCACTCTAGCAAAAATCCCGAACCTGAAAAATACCTGGATCCCACAACCACCGTGGAAACGTGAGTAATTTAAAATTACTCAGTACGGATTTAGATCTAGCCTTAAGATTTGATCTTCTTTCCTAGACTGGACCCAAAAACCGATACTGATGTTTGAATGCAATATAATATTGATGAGTAAATATAATAATATTGTCATGCACATTTGACCTACATGATATGACATGATATGGTAAAAAAACCCGAAATAAAAATTCTGTGGAAATACAATATAGAATATAAGGTACGAGAATCAAACACCCGAAATAAATATATACCCAGATTGTAAATTTACTAGACTCATCCCGAGCGGGCACAATCAGGGCCCAACTTACTAACTCGGGCCTTGCCTAAGCGGGCACAACCAGGGCCCAACTTACTAACTTAGGACTTTATGTTTGTGCAGCGACAACGCCGCACAAACGACAATTCGGGCTCCCGGGGCGATAACGCCCTAGGAGAGTGAACGGCTATAAAGCACGTACTGCAGTCTGCTTAATCGGTAATTTACCTTACAAAATATAAACAAATGGATATAATATGTCTTCGGTTGCCAACAAAAAGGAGATAACTACCCGTGAATTAACAAATCGGAAACAAATGGGAGCCTACACTGTACCAACCAAGGGTCAGAGGACGCATCCCGTAAAAAGTATCAAAACGAAATATAAACAAATGGGAGCCTACACTGTACCCACTAAGGTCAGCGGACCGCATCCCGACTTTCTCTGTACCAACTAAGGGCCAAAGGAGAAAGCCCTTCGGACAATACTAGGATCCTAAATAAGCCGGATAAATATAATAATATAGTATCACGAAATAGATTTCAGTTTCGGATATGACCGCCCACACTAAACACTGAAGGATATGGTATCCTAATCGCTCAAATTTGGATTTAAAAATGAGATCATATTAAGAATAATAATAAGAATATAATATTGATCAAAATAAAACACTTTGACACAGCCGAACCCGCCAAATGACGGGATCGGTGGATAACCCGACAGAAAAGATGCGCGTTAGTGACATATACAGACCGGTGGGTCCCACGGGCCTATGGGTCACCGTACGTAACCACAACGGTTTGGTTATGCAAGGCAACTCCGACTGAGAATTACCCGGTCCGTCTCTCAGCACTCCCATGCATTTAATGCATGATTAACTACCTAACTTAATTAATAATTAGTAATAGTAATAATATTTTCCTACAAAAAATATAATCTACAACTTGAATTATTTAATTCTATCTGATCCTATCTCGGGACTATTTCCCGAATCCTACTCCTATCCTGTCTACGTGCAATATGACATGATATGACATGCAAATGCGGGTATGTCAAGAATATGCTGGTCAATTTACCGGATGCAGATGACAGATCAGATTTTGATCTCTAATCAAAGTTTGGTCAAAAGTACCCCAGATCAGATTTATTTTAAAAATATTTTATTTTCGGTTTGGGTTCCTAATTCTGAAGAAAGAAGATTAAATCCCAAGAAACCGTACTTGGGAGTGCTGGTGAGGATCACGAGTCGCTCTACTCCGGAGGTAGAACAACGGCCTCGGGGTCGGTGTCCGCGTACGTCTGGTCGGGAGTGACCTCGTACTCTGCGAGTGGATTCGAGTCGACTATATCACCAGTAAAATGTGCAAGGGCAAAGTAAGAATCAGAGAGGGTCGGGCTCGCCTCCACTGTGTAACCACCACCACCCCCCTCCCTTAAGTATGAACTTATCAAGCAAGCTTTTCAAATTGATCTCAACGATTTTATCAGATTGAGGTTAAGTCTCAACACATGAGTAACAAAAAGCAAACAGAAACTAGAGACACACAAGGGCAAGGGCACTACTTAAGGGGGGAGGGGGAAAAGTCCACGGGTACCAAGCCATACCGCGCATGCGGAGTGAGGGGTAGGTGAGACAACCTAGGGAAGGGGGGTGACAGACGAGCGAACGGACAGGGTTGAGATCGCTCGGCAGATCGATGCGACAAACGGTGAGAGAGAGAGTGAGGGGTGAGGGGTTCGGTAGAGTGGAGCGACAGATCGAGAGACAGAGAGAGGGGGTAGCGAACGGAGAGGAAGGGTTTAGTCGCCGGGTAATTAATGGCGATGGGGACATTGAGAGAGAGAGAAGGGGTAGTGGGACTTTTAAGAGGGGAGAGAGTATGTCGTAGGTGAGAAGGGGAGGAGTCAGACCGGGGCGGGAAGAGAGAGAGAGAGAGAGAGAGTAATAAAGGATTGTTTGTGGCCAATTTGGTGAAGTCATACGAAATTATGGAACCCACTATTTCTTTTTATTTGAAATCTTAGTTTGTTTGATTTATTGATCTATTTATCTTTTTCTTTATTATTATTATTATTATTATTATTATTATTATTATTATTATTATTATTGTTATTATTATTAATTTCTTTGCTCTATGTATCGATTTGTTTATGTATGTATTCTTTTTAATTATCGGTTTACGTCATTTATTTGTTAGTGTTATGTCATTTTATTTTTTTTATCTTAATTATCATTATTTATTTCAATTAAATTTCACAGTTTAACAGTTGTGGTTACGTACGGTGACCCATAGACCCGTGGGACCCACCGGCCTGTATATGTACTGCGCATCTTTGCTTGTCGGATTATCCACCGATCCCGTCATTTGGCGGGTCCGACTGTCTCAGAGTGTTCTCTTTTGATCTTTATTATATTTTATTATTCTTAATATGATTTAATTTCTAATCCAAATTTGAGCGATTAGGATACCTTGTACTTCAATGTTTAGTGTGGGCGGCCATATTCGAGACTGGAATCTACTTCGTGATACTATATTATTATATTTATCCGGCTTATTTAGGATCCTAGTATTGTCCGAAGGGTTTTCTCCTTTGGCCCCTAGTTGGTACAGAGAAAGTCGGGATGCGGTCCGCTGACCTTAGTGGGTACAGTGTAGGCTCCCATTTGTTTATATTTCGTTTTGATATTTTTACGGGATGCGGTCCTCTGGCCCTTGGTTGGTACAGTGTAGGCTCCCATTTGATTTCGATTTGTTAATTCACTGGTAGTTATCTCCTTTTGGCGATATGGCAACTGAAGACATACTTATCCGTTTGCTTTTATTTTGTAAGGTGAATTACCAGATTTAGCAGACCAGAGTATGTGCCTATGCACGCTCACTCTCCTAGGGCGTTATCGCCTCGGGAGCCCAAATTTCGTTTATGCGGTATTGGCGCCGCATAAACATAAAGTCCTAAGTTCGTAAGTTGGGTCGCTGGTGGCGCCCGCTTAGGCAGGCCCAAGTTCGTAAGTTTGACGCTGGTGGCGCTCGCTTGGGATAGATCTGGTGATTTGCAATCGGGTTATATATTTCGGGTGGTTGATTTTCATACTTTATATTTTATATTATATAATTAATTCCACAAATTTTCTATTTGGGGATTACTTGTCATTTCATGTTATTCATGTAGGTGTTTTCTCAAACATGCATAAAATAATATTACATTAATATATATAAAATTATTTCATTGCATTTAAATTTTGGTATCGGTATTTGGGTCCAGTCTAGGAAAGAAGATCAAATCTTAAGGCTGGATCTAAATCCGTACTGAGTAATTTTAAATTACTCACGTTTCACGGTGGTTGTGGGATCCAGGTTTACAGGTGCGGGATCTAGTGTTGATGAGAGTGCTTAGGTGCAGTCCTGTGTGATATCAGAGGTGCTTCACCGCATCAGCACAATGAGGCGGGTAGATGATTAGGACTTATCGGGTATCAGGTTTTTCTTTCTTTCTTTGGGCTTTATTTGAGAGATTTTTGCTACCCATTCCGATGGATTTAGCCCCGCCGGTGTCTGGCGTTGTATTCTGCTGTATATTCTGGATTGTTATTGTTTTGTATTATTATTATTGTTTTGTTTATTCTGAGATTTATCTTATTTTATTCCTTTAGTCTTTCGTACGCACGTCTCATCGTGCGTACGTGGCGGGATTAAGCACCCTTAACCCGATTTAATATTTCTGGGGTGTGACAACTATTGTTGTAATAGCAATAATAATAATCATTATTGTTATTATTATTGTTGTTATAATAGTATATTTGACCATTATAATAATAATAATAATAGTGGTTATTATTATTTTATGCAAAGAACATCATTAAAGGAAAAGGACAGGGACAAGTCTAGACGGCCTTTGACAAAGTCCACAGGATTGAGATTGAATGCAAGATTGAAAGGGAAGAAGAAAAGAAAATTAGAAATTATTATATTAAGTAGAGGAAATTAGAGTTGCACATGCACATCTTGCTATGAAAAAGTCAGGAGTTAGAATCCATTTAATCATTATTTATCCGATTCATAACAGGATAATAAACACATCTAATAAATTAAGTGCATCCTCATTCAAGATCTACATTGAGATAAAATAAAATAAAAATAATCACATATATTTTGAAATCATTGAGGTAAATTAAAAGTAAATGATTGAACTATGTATGTGTATTCATTCATAACACTGACAGTGATTTATGAAAAGCAAAAAGGTAAAGAAGATAATGACTAAAATCCCCCAAACATCGGCACATCGCTCTCTTTACAAATCCGCAGCACAGACAGGGGTACATGGTGCGTTCACTTTGTGCTTGTGCCTGAAAGTGCATGCTTTGTTGATTTAATAGTATCAATTTGACCAAAGAACTCTCACAGCAACAAACAATTCATAAGGATAATTGATCCAAAATCTAATTGAAAGAAATTTTACCATCATCCAAGCATATGTCGGTCCAATGCGGTCAGCTCCAATAACTCCAACTATCTGGCCCTTGATAAGATTTCCAGCAAACCTATTGATTCAATGATCAAAAGCTGATATTGTATTTGCAAGGTTCTTTTAAATCATTAAAAGCAAAGGAAAGTAATCATGTTAAATTAAGAAATCCATTAAAACAACACATATATCCATACAAATTAGGAAGTCATCCATCATGAAGTCTAGCATACATAAACTGATCAGCTTCAATTATTATTCTTGCAGCTGCCTAGCTCCTTTGTTGTCTCTGTAAAAACTCCCTATGGTTACCAAGAAGTTTATTCTGAAATTAACATAAAACATAAAAGAAGTTTAGAAGAGAGAAGAGGGGGTGGAGGGGCGTGGGGGCTCAGGAGCAATAGGAGTAGGTGCAAAACGTGTCCCCGCCTCAATCTGAGGTGATACCAAATGAAGTTTATGCTGGTTACTATAGCCTTCAACACAATCATGCTGCCAAGTACTCCTAAATTTCTTTTTGTAGTTCTGATTTATTTATTATTTATTCTTAGGATCTAGGGATGTTTTCGGGTTCAATTTCAGCATCTGATAGAGTTATCTTCTACCAGTGGGTGCCAACAGTTGAAATATAAAATGGAATAAGAAAACCGCTCTATCTTAGTGCATGTTGCATCTTAGTGACAAATTAAAATCAATGTCTAATTTGTGGCAGGCAGCCAAGTTAATTGACTTCCCTCGTTACATTAAAAGAAGTGAAGATTTAGATAAATAGAAATAATATCTTCTAAGACTTTAAAATGATGTTTTTTCCCTTGCATTTTTGAATTATAAGTCTTACATCATATTTTAAGTCATTACATATTTCAAATCTAAAACCAAGTTGGCCAGAAAGGTGATATTTCTGGCGCTGCATCAGGTTTTAAACACACCGAAGTCAATGCCCATCAGTGCAAGGGTAGCCAGGTCCAAGAGGCAAGTTCTAACTCATTTTATTTTATTTTTTTCTGCAAAAAAGTGAGATATTTTTATTATTCGTAAAACATTCCATAACCAATATGCCACAAACTGGGTGGTTTGTTGAAAATCAAATAGATGAAATTTATAATTTGTTATTTCTATTTGTATAATGATGAAAGTAAGATCTGATTTTTTTTTTTACTTTATAGAGCTAAAATCAAATAGATGTTGGAAAAATCAACAAGGGATCGAGGCAGATGGTTAAGCACATATATAAGATTTCTTTCTCCTAATTTTTGCAAATCAATGTTTATTTTTTGTTTATTCTAGGTCCTATATAGGATTTGTCTGAAATTTCCTCTTTTATGTTTCATAATTTGTTATTTCTATTTGTGTAATGATGCAATTTTTATCTGTTTTTTTACATTACAAAGCTAAATTCAAATGGATGTAGCTGCAATAATGATCATTAATGATGCAATCCTAATTTGGAAGCAGCAAAACCTTGACAATGACAGAGGTATCTGCTGATTTTGAAAGCAATAATTGTCAATATATGGTTATAACTATAATATGATAACTGCATTGATTGAATGGTAATCTTGATTTGTATACTACTTTATTAATTTTGATGCATAACAATAAAAAGATGGAAAGATCTCAATCTTGGCATGCACTGAAAGATATCAATGCTGATGCATAACAATTGTTACTTTCTTTTTCTGTTATTATATTCTACATTGAATGAAAGTGAATTCTTTTGGAATATATGATTTAGTTGCATATATAAATTAGAAAATCACATTATTCTAGAAAGAAATTATCTAAATACCAGGGAAGATCAGAATCTCACTTTTTCATAAATCACAATGATTATTCACTGATTATTGATTATCTTTTTCTACTTTAATAATATAGGAGAATCCAAGGAAGGGCTACCACTTGAGAAATAAGATGTCAGAAAAAGAGTCTCAGATTATTACAAGGACTACTAACAACAACCAAAATGTGATGAGCAAAGTTATATCCGGTATTAACAAGAATCTTAATATGGATGAAGAAACTACAAGGGTCCTTACAATTAGCAACATTCAAGTAAACGAATTATGAAATATGAAACCTCTATTGTCTCACTCATGGATATGCCTTAGCACCTTTTGTGAGTTTTTCCTTTGCTTGAATTTTTTTTTCTCTTTTTTTTGTTTTATTTGAATTTTGTGAAATTTAATTTAGTTTTTTCTTCTTGTTTCTAGGGTTTCGTTGGCAGAATTTACACCGCCCACTTGGCGATGACAAATAAAGTGTTGTCGTGGCCTCTCTCATCAGTGTGTTGCACTGTTTGTTGGTTTTTCTTTTATTAGATATTATCTTTACTCTTTTCAGAATCTAAATCAATTTCTTAAAGAAGAAAAAATGGACCAATAAGATGAGTTGAAAATAGATGGATGTCAGTACACAAACCAGCTGAGGAATTGTATTCTTGAAGCTTATTAAGGAATTCTTCAGGAATCTTTTCCTTTTCTTTTTAGTTTTTTTTTTTTAATATATAGTATGCCACAACATAATTTCTATGAAGTAAATCTTAGACTTCACTTGGCAGCCCGGTAGGACCATTGATTAGCCAATCATCTTCCAGCCATGTATCCAAGGATGATGCCTCCTGCAGGTTGTCTTTATAACTAAACATTATAATTTGGAATCTTTTTTGTACAAAATTGAGAAGCTGAGAAATAAACACGATTATCTGTAGCTGTCAACACGATGCACTCAGCTATGTACTCAGATTAGAGAACTTTACATAAAAGCATCACTAGAGCAGGAGAACAAGATTAATAATTTTCCTTAATAAAAATGGTCGCTGTATCTAACTAGTTAGTAGAAACATGTCTAATTAAGGACCGAACACGTAGCAACATATCTAATAGTTCTGCAATTGTAACCTTCCTATCTCTGTCATAAGGCCCATATTAAGCGAGAAATATCCCCCAACTCCAGTTATATGGTCTATGGTCTATTTTAGCATTCATTATAATCCCCTCTGCTCGGTTAAATCTATCAGATGCCATCTAATGCCCAAATTGACACTGAATCAACTGCGGATCAAGATTTCGCTAATTCACCAGTCAGGAGTGAAAGCGCATCTCATTTCAGATTTCTCAATATGTTTATTAAAGTGTAATCTAAAAAGAATGTATTAGTCATTTTTCATAACAACTAACCACTAACCACTAACCACTAACCAGATAGATACTTGAAGTTCAGCATACTAACAACGATTTGCCTGTCAATAGATCATTCTAACCATCTCAACTGCTTAATTTGTATTCTTCGTGATCAGGTGCAGTATTTCCCCTCTCAAACTACTTTGCATCACAATTCAGTCTCTCTCTAGTCACCAAAAGCCGTTGTCTGTGCAAATGGGAATAAACTGGTGTTGAAACATGGCGATAGTAATGTCACGTGTTGGTAACTTGTAAAATGTATATCAAAACATCTTTTTGTTAATATATGTACTTTCGAACAACTTATAAAACAGCGCCAAAACACAATTCCACATCCATAACAAAAAAGTGCTTTCAAATACAAAGCAACAAGCCTACGTAACCTAGACCATATTTTCTAGAAGAAACTAGATAAATAAACTAAACTGTGCTAAAAAAAAAAATACATAAACAGCACCTGAACAACCAACACCCCCCACCCCCACCAAAAAGAAAAATAGTAAGCCCAAATTAACAATCTCTCTTAGCGAAGAAAAAACATCTAATATGCCATTTATGTAAGACAGCTCGAGGGCAAAGGTTAGTGCATGTTTCAGGAGGAGGAAAGGGGGGGGGGGGGGTCATTTCATTTGCTTCCATGATAGACGAGAGATGGAGTGAACTGGTCCAAACTAACCAAAAGTTTAATGGGTACCAAAACTCTTGGCATTAGTCCAGAAACCTTAGAAGAATTTTACCCTATTGTCAGTCCATTTAAGGTTTGGCCAGAACTAGTAAAGCTGCTTACCCTAGCTTCGTAAACCCCCAATGGATCCAAAAATATGATTGTGTTAAACCCTCGATGCAACCAAAAATATGGTTGTGTTAAACCCCTGATGGACGCAAAAATGTGGTCATGTCTAACCCCTGATGGATCCCAAAATGTGGTTCTGTTAACCCCCACCCCCCCCCCCACCCCCGATGGATCCAAAAATAAATCATAATGAAACCAACAAATTTTTACTATCACCAGCTTGGTCAAGGTGCCCTAGACTAGTAATGCATTGGGTTAGTCTAGTACATATCGTGGAAGACTCAAATAATCCAACTAAAACTCAACCAGTCTTAACCATATTATGTTTTAACAAGATAAAGGCATATGTTGGTTAATAGGTCAGGCCATCCTATCACTGATACATAAATGAATCCAAAACACGCTTGAAAGCTCAGTTTAAATTTAAAAAGGAAAGACAGATGAATGACACAAGGCAATCAAGTTTTAGGAAAGGCTTAAAAGTACATAGTTCATCATAAAAACATAATGGAGGTTTCATCAGAGGTAAGTATGGCTGACGTCATCAGGCTTCAGGTTTAGGACTTGGATGTAGGCTTCAATTAGGCAGTAGGCAGTAGGCTGCAGATTTAATCATAGGAGGGTAAAGGTATAAGGTTAGATGTAGGTGAGACTTGTTAATTCCACTTTAGGTGGCTTGGCTCGTTGGTACTCATAATTAGTCAAGAGAGAGATAAAAGGATAAAGGGTAGCGGATCTACCTGTCAGGGCCCCTAAACCAGTGAGGTGTAGATTTTAATGGTACCGTCCATGAGAACCAGGCCTGATAAGAGAAGCTTCTTAATTAAGATTTAGGATTTCTACAGACAAAGGTTTAGGGATAAAGAGGAAACATGGTAAAGATCATTAGGTTAAACAGATGGAATGAAGATCCCTGACACCCAAATTTTATATGCTCATAGGGTCCCTCCCCTCTCTCATGTATCTGTCAGAATTTGCTTTTACTTTCATCTACATATAATAAATATTGTATTTGATAGTCTTCTCACTAAACTGAAGCAACTTGTGTAGTGTATAACCAATGGCCCATCCCCCCCAGCATCCAAAACATAAACAGAAGAAAAGGAAGAAAACACAACTGCATCTTGTTGTGCTGACCTTTTCACAAAAAAAAAAAAAAATCAATGACTCAATTTGTTTCAGCATAATTTAAACCTATAATTTTCATCCCAGTCTCCTTTGTCAAACCCCAAGAAAACACAAAACAGAAAAATGTCATATTGGAGCCGTATAATACCTGTGTGGCACCAAAATCCAAGACCAGATTTTTCATACGCGGCAGGTACAAAACACAGTTTAGTGGATAAAAGCAAAATTTTATTTGGTAAAAGAAAGAGAGTGAGTTTAGAAGTGAAGCTAACGATAACAACAATAGTACATACCCACTGCTCCCGGAACGCCCAGAATATCCACCGTATGTTCCATAACTGCTTCCTCCACCCTACAGGGATTAATGGTCAATTCAAGCCTTTATTAAATACTTGATACAAAAGCATTGCTACCTATATTAACCAGTGATTTCAATATCTTACGATTCACGATACGGTATGATTTTATAGGTTGGCGATACGAATCGTATGATACGGTACGACTTTACAGTATTAATATTTGACTATTTATTATTTAGTGTACTTTTCATTATGTGTTAGTGTGTAAGTGTGTTAGTATGATATATTCACAAGGTATAAAACTATAAATGTGACTTCTCTATGTAGTGTGTACATATTAGAAAACTTATACATTTTATAATTTATCTTTTTCAAGGTATAAATGTGTTTTCTCTATGTTACAGTGTTAATATATAACTTGTACATTTGTATGTGACTTTCTTTTACAAATTAACTGTATTTTTGAGAATTGAAAATGAATAGTTTATTTTGATAGTGTTTAATGGTCATATAGCATGCAACATAACGCTGAGCCATAGAAGTATGATAGATTTTGTTATTGAAACTTTCTTTTAATGAAATTCGTTTATAACTAGTTATATATTACTTAATTTCTAAAATAACTTAGTGTAACTTAAATAATTCGATACGATACACGATACGATACTAAATACTACGATACATGATACATTGTACGATTCGAAATCATTGATATTAACTTTATAATAGTCTGTTCTTTTAAAGAAAAAATATTATTTTTGTCTAACTTTGAAGCATGAGACAACATTAGTCCATTCATATGCACTCCAGCAATTGCCCAAAACACAATATTTCAACACAGCAGAGGCCTTGTTTACTACAACCTTAAGCAGTTAAGCTAATAGTTACCCAGTACAATCAGGAGGTGGAGTAACATTTTCTCTAATTCCACATTAAAAAATGCTGGAGTATCAATATGAATTTAGGGTTTGGAGTATCACAAGAATAAATCCTGGTCTATTGCCTGTATTACCCTAGTTTGTCTTAGGAGTTAGATGATCCCATATGTACAATATTACACAACTTCCACACCTCATTATAGTCAGTTTAGTTAAAAGAACTTTCTTTTGTAAATATTTTTTTACGAAAGTGAATAGTTACGCTAGTTTTAATTTACGTGATCCTTCAAGCAGGTGTATTGGAAGGAGAGGGGCACTCATGCATGTAGAGGGGTGTCTTAACTACCAATTCATTGATGTGCTTAGGAAGAAAATTAATTACATTTGTAAGGGAAGTTCACAAATACTTCAAGAACATCTCCAATGGAGAATATTCATTTCAATATAGCAAGTTAAGCAAGGCCATAGACCAGTGATTTATAATAATGATTCTACTGCCTTTCTATATTCCAATCAAGATTGGACACTTTTTTTGTGCGTCTAAAAACCAGATAATATACAAATGCAAATACTTACGTGTGAGCCACTGTATCTGCCATAGCTATTGAGGTCACTAGCAGAACTATAAATGCCATGAGAGCCGCTATAACGACCACCATCCCTGCCATAACGAGATGACTCAGGAGAGCGGCTCCGTACTTGGTGGTACGGAATGGGAGGGAAATGGGACAGCTCGTTCTCCCTCTCAAAGATGTTGGCTCTCAAGCGCGTTGTCACTTCAATAATGGCATTTTTAGCAACTTCAGCCTCTCCACTTATCTAAAAAAGAGTACAAAAGAAAAACAAAATGAATCACAAGGCATTAACACAAAAGACCAACATTACTTCACCAAATCAGCCAGCAAGTACCCCAGCATATTCCATACTTACAGCTTAAAAGTTGAATCCAATAGTTCTTCATTTGTTTTGTAGTTGAATGTAACATCAAGATGGTAGAACAGGATTGAACAATGTAAAATGCATTGCACCTCACTAATTGTTTTTCAAGTGTTCCATACCAGCTCACACAAATCAGCCAGCAAGTCACAAAAGAAGAATCTTGGTTGCAAATTGGAAGAAAAATTAGTAGAAACAACAAATTACCTGAACCATTTCATCATCAAGAGTAGCAACCTTGGGGAGGTTATCCTTGGAAAGAATGCGGATGTTGGCACGAGTGCTTCTTCTCATTTCAGTTACAATGCTTCCTCCTTTACCAATAAGGCACCCAATTCGAGAGCTCGAAACCAACAAGTGGGTGGTAAGTACATCTCCACTCCCAGACTCCGTCCTTTCACTGCACCTCTGGTGGAGCCGAACTGCTGCTTCTATTGATGGAGAAAATTCTTCAAAGTACTGAAAAGGGACATCGCCAACAGAGTTAGGATGCAGGTTGGTGCGTAACCCCTCTTTGCAAAACTGATCAGGTAAGATAAAGGAAACAGCCAAATTGTAATGCACCTTCACCAACATTTGCCTAATAGCCACTGCAAAATGCTTCATAAAATTAACAGTTCTGACCATAATTAAATAAACTGAAAACATACCTCCCTTGCAGAAATAGTAATTATACAATCATCATCAATAGCCTCACTATCGACCTTTATAGTAGCACCAGTTTCTTGTCTGATCTGATTAATAACAGTGCCACTTTTGCCAATAACAGCTCCAATTAGCGATGATGGACAGACTATACGCAAGGTGAACTCACGTGCCGAGTGCTCGTCTCGAGGCAGAGGATAGAAACTGGGCCAGTCAGCAGCACGGTGCTCTCGATCATAGCCCCTGTAAGAGCTTATTACTGGACCTGGCAATGGGGAATTCTGTGTCACTAAGCTATTAGACCGAGAAGGGTTTTCATGCAGTCGAGACGCCACTTGAATTAGAGCTTTCTTCACAGTTGTGGAATCACCTAAAATCTTACAGAAAAAAAAAAGAGGAAAGGAAACAAGTTGTAAAAGAGCCGGTTTATAAAAATATCAAAGCTGGTTAAGGTACATGCACATACATAATTGTAAAGGAACCTAGGAACCACTCTAGTTAAAGGTACATGCACACACAAAAAAATTTGGTACTTCCCGATAAAAGACACAAATAGTTCCCTGCAAACATTTACAAATTCCTCAACGTTGATTCTTGATAAGTATTATGTCATTAGTAGAAAATGAACTACTTTAGGATTTAAAATTAAAAGAAGAGCAGAGAGGAAGAATGATACACAATTTACCTGAATAAGCTCATCACTGGGCAACGCGCAAGTAGGCGTATGCTCATCTTTCATAATTCGAATTTGTGCACCAGTATCACTCCGAATCGTTTGCACAATAGAGCCTCCTTTCCCAATGACGCACCCGATCTGATCTGATGGCACCAACAAACGGGCAGTGACCTGACCACCACCTGCTTCTCCCTCTTGCTCTTCGTCAACTGCCATGTCGTCAACAACAATCTTGCCATGAACCTTAAACAACGCATCTTGCGCGGCACAGACCAGATCTCCAGTTTCATCCGAGTTGTTCGTCTCCTTCCTGGAGCTCCAGATGGTGATGATCCGCTCATCACATCCGGGCACGGTTTCGCCGATCCGCATTTTAGCACTCGTGTCGCTCCTGAGTTGTTTGGCAATTTCACCACCTCGACCTAGGATGCTGCCGATCCTTTTACCCGGACAGAGGTAGCGAAACACGGTGTCGTCCGGATCGGGTGCATATCCGGACCCGTCTCGGTCCCGGTGTCGGTCATCGCCGGAGTTGCGTCTCTTCCCACCACCGCCGTCGGAATAGTCGGAGCGGCGCTTACCCGAGATATTTCTCTGCCCGCCCATCGAAGAAAAGGAAGCGCAGACAAAAGAAACGAGATGAGAATGGGATAGGGTTCCAAAATATATCCATTCGAAAATTATGACGATGTAAAATTTAAATATTAATTTTAATGTATAAATTGTTTATTATTGTTATATTATTCATTAATTAATAATTAGACAAATTATAATGTAAGTACCGTATAACTCTAAAAAAAATTTATTTATATATATTATTAGATCTATTAAAAATTATTTCTATTTTTATTTTATTTTTAGTCATAAAAATTATACTTATTCATATCCTACATTTATCTTTATTAAAATAAACTAGTAATGAAATAATAACGAATGCTAACAAATAATATTAATATATTAATTAGTTTATCATCATTTATAAAAGAAAACAAACTCATTTCTTTCAAACAAATGCAGATATAATTATAAAAGAAAACAAACTCATTTCTTTCAAACTATTTATTAGTATGAAATTAAAATATAATTATACAATCAATTCCACTTGAGATATAATTATATTAAAAATAATATAAATTATTTTTTAATAATTTATCCTATATGACAAAAGGATACTATTGTTCTAAATAATTTCTTTTGATAAATTCCATTCTTTCTTCGATTTCTATTTTCCTACTCTAAAAAAATATCAAAATTGCAAAATTTACGATCTATTCATTCAACATTTTATTTTTTAGAGGACAAAAAGATGTCAAAATGGCCAAAGCAAATAATTGGATAATGAATTGTGAAGTATTGAGCAACTTGATCTGATGTAATGACTCATAAGGCGGATGAATGATAGTCATTTTTGTAATTGGTTTCTCCTTAATTTAAAATTTTAATTAGTAAAACAAGAAAATATCAGTTTCTTTTTCTTCTTTCTTTATCCTGTAAATCTTTATTGCTTGTGGAGCAGACGTCAAGCCTCTTAAGTCATTGAAAAGGTTCAAAGAAATTTATTTTATTTGTTGAACATGTAAATAATTTTTTTATTTTTATTTTTGAGTTTTGTCCCTACCTTTATTACTCGCCTCCCTTCGCCTTTCACGCTCTCTCTCTCTCTCTCTTCCCCCCTTCACAGCACTCTTTTTGTTGCTTCTTCGTTGCACCTCTTTCTCTTTCCTCCACGAGCGACGCCTCCCGTGAGTCATCTCTTCTTCTCCCCTTTCCTCTTTCTTTCTTTCTTTCTTTCTTTTTCAGCATATATTTCTGTTGGGGATGAAATTCTTATAAATCAAACCCTTCTCTTTTTCCTTAAACCTCTTTGCTTCAAACAGCTAAATTAAATATTCCCTCCTTTTCATCCATAAACTCAATAACCTAGATAAAATTATATAAAAGTTTGGAAATTTCCGTAGCTAGTTAAGGAACTCCACCCCTCTTAGAGTAACTCCTTGCTTGCCAACTGAATTCTGTCGAATTTTTGTGTCATGACTTCCATCAGGCATCAGTTCTATCATAAAAGCATTAGGAATTATTAACTGGGGTTTATTGGCCTTAAATCCAGATTAACTGAAGATCACACATGAAAATTTGACTATTTGAGTTGTATTCCTATTTTAAATCTTCTGTTCTGATCCAATGTTTCCTTCTTTCAATCCCAAGCTTAGATATTCTAAAGGAACAAAGTAGATGCTATCTTGAAAAATTGAAACAATAGCATAGAAAGAATGGGTTCTCTTTGTTGTGTGGCGGCACGGCCGCATGGTACAAGCAGTACTAGTCGGGAATGGCCTCTCACACCTACAGACCCATTCTGGCGCACTAATGCCAGCTTCTCGCTAACACCAAGTGATCAATTTTACCTGTACCATTCACTCCCCTCGCATGGATACCAAAGCAGCATTGGTGGCATATCTTTAAATTCTGCCTCATCAAATTCCTTGAACGGTAGCAACAACAGTCAAGGTAGTGAGAGTTGGGAGAGAAGTAATCCAACTGTTGATAGCGAGTTTGAAGGAGTTGTGTCAAATTTTAGCAGCCCCGATAATGAATTTGAAAACTGGCAAGAACAAGCAATAAATAATGAAGATTTTGTTAAAGGTATGTTATGTCATTCTCTTTTTCAGCTATGCTATTTTGACAACTGTATTTGTACCCATAAAGGTTTGACAGATGCCTCTACGAGCCACAGGTAATATCATATTTATATTTGCATGACATGGAAAATGATTTTAGTTTGTCTTGCTTTTCGTTAGATATAATTCTCTAGCATTTGACTTAATTAAAGGAAATCTGGAGATGACTTCTGTGCATCTTAATCAGAAATTGGGGAAAACAGTGCATATGAGTTGTTTCGCATGTTTTACTTCATCATAGAATATATTTCTCATTCCTCAGAGTCTGTATAGTGATCTGAGCTTTTGTAGGGGCACAAATGGAACCTTCTTTGTTTTTTAATCCTCTATTTATTTTTATTTTGTTCATTGTTTCTGCATTGATGGTATGTAGTTATGTACTATGGGTGCAGTAAACTTGAGCAAAGCTATACCATATATCATAGGGGTACATGTAAGTTAATGCATGTTGATGCATTTATGCACAAGTATGTTTGCATCCATTTATTAATTGGTATTGTTTATCTGTGCAGTGCCAGCACCTAGGCCTTCAGTCTTCACATCATTTTTTGAGGTCAGCACTCCTTTAATAGCAAGAAACCAAAATTTCCTCTTTCTATTTTTTTTTTTTTTTTGTTTCTTCTAAACTGGTGCTGCTCATCCTTTCGAAATGTACCTCATTTAAGCATTCTTTTCTAAATGAATAAGTAATAATTTCTCAGAAATTGTTTTAGCTTTGAGTTCTCTTTCATGAAATGTTGCCTTATTCTTGCATAAAATTATTGTTTACTTTTCCACAAAGTCATAGTGACATAGCAGGAATTTTGTAGAGAAAATATTATATCAGCCCTCAATGTGATCTAAACAATTAACATATGCTGTGGTTACGACAAAGATATCGTTGTTTACTTCCACAAAAGTGCATGGCTGGTGCTTAGCCAAAAATATCATAGTCAATTTATTGCATCTCTTAGTGCTTGCAAAAAATCCCAGCTTGATGGAGCTAAACCAGTATTTTTTTTCGTTGTAGGAGCTAAACCAGTATGTATAGGTAGTGTGTTACGTTTCAAGCTGTATGCAGTGTTACCACTTCCTGACTGTACCTGTACTGGCTTGTTTTTTATTTTTCTTTCTCTTCTTATTCTTCTCATAGGAGACATCGTTACTTGGAAACAGTGACAATTCCACTGCCTCCTCATATTCTGACCCAAGTGCTGGCGAATACGAGTTTGTTGCTAAAAGTCTACAATTTGCACCAAGAGGCCTCCCCACGACACACCGATCCTTCATCTCTAAACCTGTTCACCCCTTACCTTTGCCAGATGACTCCCCTTCTCTCTCTAACTCCACAAGCAGTGTTATAGGATCCACTGAGGGAACTGACCCGTCAGAGAAACTAATCCTTGGTCCTCAGTGCGGTATTTGCAAACAGCTTCTATCCAAAAGGTCGCCATGGGGCCCTCACAAGATAGTACACACA
Source organism: Schoenoplectus tabernaemontani (assembly GCA_037127355.1). Taxonomy (NCBI): domain Eukaryota; kingdom Viridiplantae; phylum Streptophyta; class Magnoliopsida; order Poales; family Cyperaceae; genus Schoenoplectus; species Schoenoplectus tabernaemontani. The sequence continues at coordinate 110,265 of CM073742.1, forward strand.
TTTGACATGCCAATTGTAAGCATTCTCTCATGCTCACATGTCTACCATGCTGAGTGTTTAGACATTGCCACTTCTAAGCTGTTCAAGCATGACCCTGCATGCCCAGTATGCGACAAAAGTCAGAGAAGGATAATGGCGACATTGAGCAGTGGACCCTGATCTTGGTTGTGTTTGTAGTGTGCTTGCAATTGCATGATTGCATTTCTAATACTCATAAGGAGTTGCACAGGAGGAGATAATGTTAATAAGAGTTTATGTCAAGTTTTCCCATTTTTAGAATATAACAGGTTAAATGAACTTGGGGGGTTTTGTCAAAATTTTCATCCGTAGAACTTCGTCAGTTGCTGTTTCGCTATTTTGACTTCGTCAAAGATGCCAATGAAAGTTACGGAGCATCTGCCAAGTGCCACGTCAATAATAATAAATAATAAAAAATAAAAAATAAAAAGTTTGTTGTGAAAATTATTTAAGAGTAAGTTGAGAAGTTCCCTTCCAACACAATCAGTCAATCAGCACGAGAAAGGAACAAAGGGCCCAAGTGTATTTGGGCCTTCGAGCCTGGGCTTTCCCTCTATCAGATAATCCCACAAATATTCGGGCTGTGTTTGGTTTGTAAAAAAAAAAATATAGCACTAACTTTAGAATAGTAATTATTTTAATTTAAAGTTTGATCCAACTTCCAAATAAAATTTAGAAATTTAGAAATAACTAAAAAATAGCTCTATATTTTACTAACAAATCAGAGTGATGATTTAGTAGAATTGCATTATTACTATTATTTTGAATATTAATAAACAAAAGTTTCACTCATTTTTATTATTTTATTAGTTATTAATAAAATAATAATTAATATTAAAACCATAATATAGAATAATAATTTTTAATATTAAATAAAAATAATAATCAATAATTTTAAATAAAATAATAAAAATTAATTAATTAATTAATTAATAATTAATAATTAATGACCAATAGTATTAAAAATAATGATTACTTAAATCATAATATGGAATAATAATTCTTAATATTAGATAAAATAGTAATAAATAATATTAAATAAAATAATAATAAATAATAATAAATAAATTAATAACAGATATAATAAATTAATTAATAACCATTAGTACTAAATATATTAATGAATAATTAAAAATCTTAATACGAAATAATAATTTTTAATATTAAATAAAATAATAATAATAATTAATTAATAATTAGTAAATTAATAAATATTAATATTAAATAAAATAATAATTAATTAAAAATCATAATACGATATTATTCTTAATATTAAATAAAATAATAATCAATAATAATTAATAAATTAATAATTAATTAATTAATTAATTACCACTAGTATTAAACAAAATAATTAATACAGAATAATAATTTTTAATATTAAATAAAATAATAATATTTAATAATAAATAAGTTAATAATAATAACACTAATTATAATTATAAATAAAATAATAATTATTGTATTGAATAAAAAATAATTTATTATTTTTTCATTCACTTCATCACTATTTTGAAGTTATCATCCAAAAGACATTTCACTAATATGAAATAGTAAAAGTTAACGCCAAATCTCTTCCTCTCACTTCTGCTGCGACAGCAATGGCAGCGACTAGCGCGTCATGGTCGTGGTCGTGGTGGTGGTCGTGGTCGTGTGCGGAGCAAGAACAGGTCAACTCCTCTCACAACCATATTATCCCTTACTCTAAGGTCCCTCTCCTTTTTTATTATTATAGTATCCCTTACTCTAAGGTCCCTCTCCTTTTTTATTATTATAGTATCCCTTACTCTAAGGTCCCTCTCCTTTTTTATTATTATAGTAGCCAGTAGGAATCAAGCTACAAGTATTGACAAACTTACAACGGAGATGCTATTTTAAAATTTGTTCCTACTAAATTAATTGTACGAATGACTAATCTCGTAGTTAGCGGGGGAAAATGTAGTAGTAGGCCTACTTGAAAAATGTGATATATTATTACATTATTGAGTATTGAGTCTAAGCCCACAATAACTTCTCCAACTGGACTTAAGAGTTGCAAAGCTTACTGGGTCAAAGAGTATTTACTATTTAGCATCTCTAAACCCTGCTTCCAGTGTCATACTGTCATTCCCACCCATAGACCATAGTACCTTTTTCCTTCTCCTTTATGGTACTGGCCCTTTGTATATTGGTTACAACATTGATGTGTTGTGGCCTAAATGACAAGTATCATGGTTTCAGAATCCTGTTTACAAGAAAAGATGATATATATGTTACGTAGTTGTCCCTGCACTAATTATACCATTCATCCCTTAACTGGTCTTACTGATTCTTCAACAGAAAATTTTATAATCTAGGATTTCTCTTGCACAAGATTAATTGTCCATCAAATGAATGGGTCATGTTACTGTAACAATTTTAATTGCATGGAGGGTGCAAAATAATTTTCTAATGGGAGTTTGCTGTTTATCAATTGACAATTGTATAGTAATTAATTTAGTTCTATTTTATCATTTTTACATCATCTCCGTGTAAATATATTTCATTTCATGTGGAAAAAGGTCTCCACTGACTGAGGCCACCTTGGATCCCAACAGAGCCCCTTTTAAACGTTTTTCTGGTTGTCTTTGATGGGAAAGTGCACTAATTAAGCTTCTTCAAAAATCAAAAGTGGGCACTTTTCTTTTTTTTTTCTTTTTTTTTTTCTTTTTTTGAAAAATGTTTAGGTTGAGTGCCTTACCGTCACTGATAGGAGGAGAGGCTTCCAGACTTCCACTCAGTTGCAGCCAACAAACACCTCCCAAAATCTGATTTGGAGGAGAAAGTGCTTGTTGTTGTAAAAGGAGAGGCTTTTGATGTGTTGGAATGATGGAAAGTGAATTGTGTGAAGTTTTCAATTTTGAGTAGGCTCGCCTGATATATCCTTTGTATTTCGATATCAACCGTTACTTCAGAGTCGGCTTTTAGTGCCGAATGTCGTGTTTGGATGACTATCGGAGTTTTCTAATTAAACATAAGGTCGAACTTTTGGTTTGTGGAAGGGATTGGATAAGAACGAGCTCAAATGCCACATTTCACACCTTACAAGTAAGCAATTATATTTATATGTTTATTTTAAAATTGAATGATCTTTAATGCTAACTAAATTCATCTTAAAAAATTTCAGCAAGCTGCCAAAACTGAAGAGAACCTTGAAGTATCTATACCTGAATCCAGTATTGTTACTGACGAGTGATGACAATTAAAATGTAAGTATCAGTACCTTGAACTTTTGGGCATGTTTGTAATGAAAAGGGACTGTTTAGAATGGAATTTGGGGCTGTTTGAAATGAAAATGGGTTGTTTGGAATGGAATCTGGGGCTGAAATTTGGGGTTGTTTGGAAAAGAGGTTTGTAATGGAAATGGGCTGTTTGGAATGTAAGCACCAGTGCCTTGAATTTGGGGCTTTTTGAGATGAAATCTGGGGCTGTTTGGAATAAACTAGGACTGCTTTGCTATTTTAGTAAATAAATTTAGGGATATATTAACTGTTTAGGTGAATAAATGAGGCTATTTTGGGTGTTACTAATACAAGTTACTGCATATATAAACTTCAGGATTTTCAAGTTGTTTGAGTGGTTGTTACTTGCTAATTAGGGTTGCTTAATTTTTAATTTGGTTATTCTAGTGTGACACTTGAACTTATATTAAACTATTAATTGTGTTGCTTATTTATTGTTGTATGAACTTTTTATTATATTGGCTATTTGAGTAGTATAAACTTGTATTAAACTGTTTGAGTGGATGTTTTGGTGGTTTGAACTTGTATTAATTGTGTTTGTTGTTTGAATTTGTATTAGTTATGTTGGATGTTTCATTATGTTGTATGTTTGAGTGGTATTAAATTATTAATTATTTGGTTGTTTGAGTAGTATGAATTTGTATGAAATTTGTTAATTTTGTTGAATGAACTATGAAATTTGTATGAACTTGTATCAAAGTTTTTTTGTATGGTATGAAGTACAAATTATATGACATTTTGTATTTGATTCTGTCATTCTGATATGAATAATGAAATTTAATCATTTTGTAATTAAATTTCAAACTATTTACGAATCAAACCGAACATTTTATACTTTTAACGAATCGAATTTCGAACTATGATTTGAGTTTGAAACTGTCTATCTATTTCTAATCAAACTAGTTTGTTAACCCGATCGAATGATAAATAAATTTGAAATCAAACTCGAACACAAGCTATTTCTAATCAAAATAAATTTCAAATCAAACTCGGACACAAGTTAATTTGTTCGTGTTTGATTGGTTTGTAGCCCTACTCAGCAATACTTTGTAACTTCCTCTGATTTTAAATTAGAGATACTATTTTAGGAGGCTATGATTCCTCCGGCTAACAACTAATGATTATGTGAACTTTTGAGTCCTTGATCTTAGGAGAACCATTCATCTGAATAATATAATTTATCTTGCAAAAAATAATATTAATTTATCTGAATCCTTTTTTCTGGAATAAAATAGAATAACATATAGATTTTTTAAAGTAAACAAAGTAACGTACTCATCTTTCTGACGGAGAAAGAAGCATGAAAAATTTATGTAGCGTTTTCTAATCATGCCAATGTTGCGAATTTCTGTGTGAGAACGCATTAATACAAAATAATGTATTATATAGCAACCCGCTACACAGTTGACAACTCAAAATACAAAAAAGGTCCCTTCGCACTAAAAGATATCATAAAGAAGGCATAAAGGAAGATATACCCAACCCAACTGCCTTTTCTTTCCAGAAATTTTTTATATTTCCTACCTTTTTTGGGACTAAAGTGGAAATTTGGACGCTAAGGATAATGATGATTGTCTTTGTTTAATGTTTATATAGTAATGGGCGGCCTTCCTTTTAATTTTAAAAAAGAGAGAAAGCATATATGATATATATCTATCTTAAGAAGGTGACAGAAATTTCACATAATACTATGTACTAATGTATTGAGGAATCTCTTGCAACTTGTTAGAATGCATATACCTATTTCCACTTGTCAGCCTGTCAGGATAAACTGATAAAGTGTTGTTTTTTTCTGGAAGCTGTTTTCACAGTCTTGTTTGCTGCTGTTTTGCGCCAACTGCACAAAATTGTCAAAGCTAGATTCTATTAAACACGTGAAGTCCTCATCAGCTTAATTTGGATAAATACTGAAATTTCGGTGAATAAATAAAAGTTGAGAAATTAGAAATTAATTTATAATATTTTTTTAATGACCTTAAATATATCATTTTTCATAGGGAAATAAAAGCTATTTCAAAAACGTATTTTATGTCCAATGTATATATGAGTGTTTATATGAATATGCAATAGTAATAGTTGTTGTTACGGGTATTCATATTAACACTCATGTATATTCTAACATTAAATTTAAAGTATTATTCTATATATAGCAATAAATGTTTTTTTTATATATTTTTTTCAATTTTTTTAACCTTTTTATTTAAAAAATCGAGACAAATATAATGTAAAATTTATCTAAAGAGATGAGGTGTGTGAGAGATTCCGTTTTAAAAAAAAAGAATGAGGGTGAAATATAAAAAGGAAGGAGGGTGAGAGAGGGAAATAGAGGTACTCTTTTTTAAGGTCATTAGTTTTCATTTTGCAACTTCTAGGCACAAAGTAAATACCGTATGTCAAAGCTTAAACCGAGTTAAAACAATTTGTAAAGATATAAACATATATAGGATGCAATGTCAGTTGTAACTTGTTGCCAAAACAAAAATTCTAAATTATAATTATTTATGTACAGACAACCAACTGGTCTTTTCCTCCTAAGACTACCCACTCCTCTTTATCAACTTGCTCATATGTATATATACATCTGAAAACACATCCTGACTAAACAAACCAACAGGTTATATCAATAAAATTTCAAAACCACACCCCTATAGTTATAGTCACTGCTCCTAATTTATACCTTAGTCCTATAATTTACAAAAATTCCAATTAGTAGTAGAACCAAAGAGCTCCACTATGCACTCTCATGGAAGTTCACTGATCTTGCTAAAGCAGCAGGGTTTGCAATCAGCATGTGGGGTTTCTTCAACATGCTACTCTCCTTGGCATCTCCTTTTGAATCTAACATTGTTGCAATCTTGCCCCCAATTTTATCAGTTCTTTCATTATTAGACCCGAAAAGTGTCCACATGGAACTCTTCGTGGTTTCTTCAGGGTTGTCAATCCTAAGTGTTTTCGGTACCAAGACTTTACCATCCTTGGCACCATCTTTCCCTGCTGCTACATCCAATATACTTCCATCTCTAGAGTGCTTTCCTAAAGTAACAGCTCCTGCACACGCACTCCCGGTCCATGGAATGGTCCGAGCACCGTTCGGCCACGGAATACAACCCCAATATGGGTAGATTTGTACACCAATACCTGACCCATTATACACGGCTGTTACAGGGCCCCAGGCATAAGACCACGGCATAGTACCATTCACAGTGGTGCTATTGTTTGTGCTATCTATCTTCTTCTCATCATCTTTACACTTTGAACCTTCAACTGAAGAAACGCTCGATTTCTCATTCCTGTTTTCCATTATATTGAATCCATTAAGAGGCGGGTTTGGATCTGATCCGAAACTGAGCACCGTAGCGGTGCCATTCACTTTTGAACTGACTGAGTTGGATTGTACTGGTTGAAGAAGTGTATTTGGTATGGGCAAACTTCTGTAGAAGTGGGATCAGGGAGAGAGGATTGATTGCTCTTACTCTTCCTTCGGCCAGCACCAACTGGTACATTGCGCATGGAGCCACCAGCTGTCCAGTACCTCTGACAATTTTTACAGAAGTGCCGAGGCTGGTTTACGTTGTAGTTGTTGAAGTAACAGAATTTGGTATCCATGCTGCGGCATCGGGGACATGGGCGAATTTTGTCGGGTTTCTTTAGGGAAGCTTTATCATCTCCCTCCTTCAAGTTTTCAGTGCTTATGCTGCTATTGCTTTCTTCATCTTCTTTGCTTCTGGAAGCAGGTTCCGGGCTTTTGTTTTGGGAAGGTGTTATCAGGTTGGTTGAGTCTTTGGGGTCTGTTTGTGAATCCTTAACTTCATATTTGGATTCATGAGATGTACAATTAGGGGTGTTCAGCATCTGAAATTAAAAGAAATATTGTTAGACAAAAAATACATGACTATATGTAAGTAACCTTCCAACATATAAGGCTTGTATTTTTGAATGTTCAGAGAATCAGAACAATTTCTACTTTGTGTATACTTTAAGTATATCAGTAAAACATAGAAGGCTTTTATTTTATAAAGTGACTGATAAAATTGATAAAGGCAACAACAACAATCATGCAAACTACCATAATTGAAAAACCCAGGCAAACTTGTAATTTTCAGGAGAAGGGCTCAACATAGAATTTTACTAAATGGAAGAATCGGTAAGCCTATCAGGTGACATCCTCTCTTTAGTTCTTATAGTTATATTTTTTTATTTTATTTTTTTAATCAGGGAAAAGTCGTATATACTCAAGAAAGCTTTGATTAGAAGTTGCCACACTAAATCTGAACTTGTATTAGTGACTCTCCAAAAAAGAAAAATATCTTGTAAGAAATGAAAGAGGAAACTAGAATATATTCCTCAAGTCTACTGGAACAAGTTTGTAAAAGCTAAATTCCACTTCTAAGCAAAAGCCAAACTAGAGAATATATTCTCTCTAGCTAGATTACTTGACTTTTCTATTTATTTTCTGATATAAATTAATTTCTTTTCTTTTCTGGGTAACTATTCAAAATTCGTCCAATCAGAGCTACAAAAAAAAAAACATGAAAAAACTAACAATAGCAAATCTCCCTGCCCGCTGCCCCACCTAGTGTTTAAAAAGAATGGTACGAATTAAAAACTTGCTCAATTAATACCTTTTCTTCTTCTTCTTCTTCTTCTTGTTCTTGGACGGGTCGAAGAAGAGGAATTCTCTTCCCAAACAGCTTTATCACACTCACACAGTCTGACATCCTCCTCCTGGCTCTCTCTCTCTCTCTCTCTCTCACTAGCAGACAATCTAACTAGCAGTTGACTGCAATGGAATTTGGAGAAGAGGAAGAGGTGTTGGAATGTATGTTGTGTCTCTTGAAACTGCGAGTTTTAAGAGAGGAGAATGGTGGTGGGGCTGGGGCCACGTAAGTAGGAACGAAGGGTTTCTAGCCACAAGTTCGTCTTGTGGCCTTCGGGGAGCGTTTTTTGATTCTCCTCTCAACCTTTTGGTCCTTTTTCCCTTTCGCCTTTTGACTTTTGCCTTTTGCCTTTTTGCTATCGCTACTTAACATTAAGGGTGTCAAACAATTATAACGGCTATCAAAATATGTAACATGACAACAAACAAGGCTACAAACTAATAACTAACAAGCAAGTAACATAGTTTATAAATTGATATCATAATGAAATGTCAAATATATAAGTAGCAATGATTAAAAAAATTATATCCATAACTGAAGCACGTAACCAATTCTGACCACAAACAAGTGCTTCAATACTCTCATCACTCAAAGAGCTTCTGACAGGGTTTAGTGTCCTACCACTAGTACTAAACGTTGATTCTGAGGCCACTGTTGAAATTGGGACAGCCAGGATATCCCGTGTTAATCGAGCAATAATAGGATATTTCAAGGCCTTTAGCTTCCACCATGCTAGAATATCAAATTCATCATCCAAACTGGTTTCATCCAGTGCATCAGAGAAATACTCCTCAATCTCTGATTTTAGGGGTTCAGAGATTTTTTTACTCGTATAAAATCTTTCAAACCAGCCCTTATATCATTGATAATAGAACTACTAGCATTAGAAGTTTGCCTATCATTTTAAATTCATGTTAGAAACTCATTCTTCAGCAATAAATACTAATCTCAACCATAATATGCAACCTAGATACTCTTGACTCAACCTAGATCAGAAGCTCATTTCTCATCAATAAATACCAATCCCAGCCATAATATACAACTTACAATCTCTATCATCATTGAAAATCGTTGCTTTAGATCTAAAGAGCTAAAGAGCAACTAAACTCCAGGCTACAACTGCAACTCTACAAGGCAACAATTTATAATCTCTATCATCATCGAAAATCATTACTTGAGATATATACTAGTGCTATACAATTTAAACTCATGTTCAGAACAGTACCTCAAGGGCTGTTGTGTTGAGTTGATAACTTGGTTCTGCACCAACATTGAGTGTGCTTCTAAATATTCTTTGAATAACTCATTCATGCAAGATTTTAAATTAGCAATAAATCGAGAACACTCATCATCAACATACATTTTTTCAATATAGTACTCAACAACAACAAGCTTGCATCTAGGATCAAGTACACATACAATTGCCAACAGTGTATTCCCACCAGTCCAATACTTATCTCATTTAGCAAACATTTATGTTCCCATCTTAACAATAAAGGGATATGCATTATTACTCATGTGCTTGATACTCAAATAAACCTCACAAAACTCAGGGAAGAAGAGATTAAGTGTGGGATACTTTGTTCCACTCAATTTTAGTGTAGCATCATAGAAAACCTTCAAACACACTACAAGATGCTTTACTTTGTCCCATTCTTGTTCAGATGGGTTTAGTGTGTACCTCTTATCGATAGCGGCATATCTCTTAATTGCCTCTCGCAGCTCCAAGGCTAGCTCTAACATTAAATATGTGGAATTCCAACGTGTTTGGACATCCCAAGCTGATTTTTTATTAGGAGCATTAACCTGAAATAAATTAAAAAAGATAAGCACTAAAACCTAAAATTGAACAATCAGAAATATAATTTAAAATAATTAAATAAGTACTGTGTTTTGCTGCAAGTCTAAATTTCTCCATTCTTGGTTGTGAATGTCGAATATACTTCATCGTTTCTCGAATATTCTTTATCTCATCACACAATACACTCAACCCATCTTGAACAATGAGATTTAAGATATGACAACCACATCGTTGATGAAAGATTAAACCATTTGCAGGAAGTTCATCTTTGATAGGTGTATTTAACAATTCTCTAATACAAGCATCATTAGTAGATGAATTATCAAGTACAAAGCATAATGCCTTTTTGTCTAAATTCCACAACACTAACTTGTCATGAATGGCTTGAGATATATTTTTACCAGTGTGGTGAGATGGCAAAGGTATAAAATTGATAGTTCTTTTTCTCAAATGTCAACCGTCATCAATATAATGACATGTAAGGGACATGAAATCTCTATCTTTACCCTTATTGGTCCACAAATCACTTGTAAAGCTAAATCTACAATCTAGCCTATCAAACAACTCATACAAACTAACCCTTTCTTCCTTATATATTTTAAGACAATCTATTCTCACTGTGTTCCTTGATACCATTTTAAAATAGAGTTGAAGATCACTTACAAAGATTTTCAAGAAATGATGCTTTGCACAATTAAATGGATATTCATGTGCAATTATCATCCTTGCAAAAATTTTTCTGCATCTAGCAAGATCAAACTCCCAAATAGAAGGACTTACCCCACCTATTAATACTTACATGAAAGAGAAGATAGTTATTAGCACTAACATGAATACTGTACAAAATTAAAAGTATAAATTATAATTTTAACTCATGCACATGTTGTGTTGCCAGCCTGCAACATCTTTTGTAAGACATCAAGTTTATTATGTCTCACAGCCTATGAGATTTTCTTACAACCTTTGGTAATGTGATGTTTCAAAGAGTTAGTGCTCCTTTGATTACCTTGTTTATAACATTTTTCACAATAATTATATATAGCATCATAACAACAATCATCTCCTATCTTTCCCCTTTTGAAATGTTTCCACATATCAGAGTATGGTTCACGACATTTCCTCTTTTTTGTGGGTTGTTCAGGTACATTAAGGTTTTGAGTTTCAATTCTTGCATCAATTTGTATCATATCAATCTTCTCTGGGGTTTCAAGATTCAACCCTGGTCCCATACTAAATTACAAGTGAAAATAATATCAGATATACTGACATACTAATATAGTGACATACTAACAAGTGTAAACAAAACAACAAGCCAACAAGACAGTAACTAACAAAGGCAACAAGCCAGTAACTAACAAGACAATAAGCCGGTAACTAACAAGTTAGTGACTAATAATTTCTCAGATGTATGTAACAAAACTAACAAACTAGTATGTAACGAAAGTTTACTCATGAGTATGCATTCTTTGATTTCTGAATTCAGTACTACGAAAGTTGACAGAACAATAAAGAGAAGGGGTCACATTTCAAAATATAAGTTCAAAAGCAGTGGAAAAATATATTCTTATAACCATCTTAATTGTATTTTTGACCATTATGGGCTTGTCCATCTGGTACATTCTCTCTTTCTCATGTATGTTTTATGAATTGAATTTCAGGCACAGGATCATGACTCTGTCTGTACTAAAAGGGCTATTTATTGCGGGTTTCATTTTCACAAGCTTTTACTTTACGGTAAGTTAACTAGCCATGAGAATTACATGACACTGTTTCTTGTGAAGAAATTATTACTGTATTTTGTTAACTTCATTTCATTGTTCTTACTTCTTACTGCTATAATTATGTCTTTATAGTTTATATAAATTGGAAAGTAAGATATAGGAAGTTCTATAAGCCAACAATTTCTCAGATATAGTACTCAACAACATTTGCTCACATACTAATAATTTTTTAATTGTTGACATACTAATTGAATCAGCCAGAAATAGCAAAAGAAAAGTAAAAGAGGACTTACTCATCATCAGATATATCGAGTTCGAAACAACAAAGTCTGAATCAGTCATTGTTACACAACACAATCAGCAAGAACAAGAGCAAGAGCAAGAGCAAAGAGCAAAGAGCAAAGAGCAAAGATAACTGCTAGTCTGTACCTCTGTATACTCTGCAAACACGAAATTATCAGATACAAGTAAATTTTAAAAAAATCGAACAAATAGCAAGAGCAAGAGCTAAGACAACTGTAAACATCTGTATCTCTCTCTCTCTCTCTTTCTTTCTTTCTTTCTGTTCAATAACAGTACAACAACAAAATATAAAGTAAGAAATCGATCACCTTGTGCCAGTCTGGTGGTGACGAGACCTCCATCGACGATCTATGGCATGTCTCTCAGCCTAGGCCCAAGCAACAGTGTAGATATGTTCTTTAAACCAATCTCTGACCCATTTAGCTTTGTATATGTGGAAACTATGCTAGAAATTCGTCGAGTGGCGATCCCGACAGCCTCCTAGACACAGGCAAGGTAATGATGGGGAGATCTGACTCATCTTCTTGGAGAGCGAACGAAATAGAGAGAAGATCGGCTGATAGAGACAACACGAGTGTGAGAGCCTGAGAGAGCTGCTGACTCTGAGCGAGACAGACCATTTAGGGTTTAGACTGTCTACGCGAAAGAGAGAGAGAGAGAGAGAGAGATTGGAGCGGCGGAAAAGACGATAGCGAGAGAGAGAAAATGATTAGGTTTTCCCTCGCGTGCGAGGTGCAACAGAGAGGAGAGAGCGACGGAAAGGACGTCGATATTAATTACCGAGTGAATGTTACGTCTGCAATAATCTATAAAGAAGGCATATAGAATTTAAACGAAACGGTAGTTGAAACGAAACAGAACAACAAAATTTCGTTAACCGTTTCGTTGCTGGAACGAATAAAATTTATTTACGTTAACCGTTTCGTTATTGAAACGGAACTAAAATACCTAATCGTTATATTTCATTTGTGCCGAAATAAAACACCAAAACGGTCAAACGGTCGACCGTCGACAACTCTAACTATGATACCCAATTGCTTGCAATAGTCAATAGACAATACCATTCATGCTATCCCTACCCCAACCCCACACTTATTTCCATCTGTAACTGTATGTGGAAATACAACGGACTGTATCTGTATGTAATCCATGTCTTTGACCCGCTACACAAACATAACACATCTATTCCGTATATAATTGGGGTTGGCCATTGGCGCTATTAATATAAACGAGCGTGCGGTATCACGACATGATGTCGACATGCAGATAGACTGTCACTGTGTCACTGTTTGCCTTTCGAGATGGTACTTATGTTTAAATGATCCAGCGGATATACTATCACATTTTATTTATCAAATTCTTCCTTTAATAAGTAATAGTTTTAGTTTAAAGCTTGGGGCTTTGACAAACAGCGTTGGACAGTCCTCAATGTCAGTTTGCTTAATCTGTTTTTGAAATAGAGGTAAGTTTTTAGCGGTTGCTGCTCAAATTCATAACAGGATAAGATGTCTTTCTGCTTCATAGTCAATATCAGATGACGCTAATATGCTAATCCAACGTTTTCTATGGGTTAGTGAATTAGCATTGTTCTGTTGCTATTTTCGATTTCAATTTTGTATTTTGGATGGTTGCTAACCCGAAAACAACATTGCTATTCCCCAAATAGTTCTATTCTACACCATCCAAGGTGCTACGCGTAGTTAATAATCAAATTTGCTACGAACTAAAAAATATAGTTAAATCATCTTCAAATCTTGATTTATGGGTCTCAATAAATTCATTATATCAAAATATAATGGGATATAAAAAATTTCTATTTTTCGAATTTTATAAGTATTAGTTTTGGATTTTTTTTTAAAATGACCTAAAAATATGAATTATTTTATTACTATTATTTAATAATCTTAAAAATTCAAAATTAATACTTAAATTTTTTTATATCCCATCATATTTTGATATAAAAATTTATTGAGATCCATAAATCAAGATTTAGAAATAATTTACCTATATTTTTTAGTCCGTAACAAATTTAATTCATTAACTACGCGTAGCACCATAGCCTAACTCTTCTTTTATATATTAAAGATAATAAAAAATAAAATAAAAAATAATCATGTCGTTGAAGAAAATTTTCTTTTATAAAACACTATATTTTGTAACTTTTGTATAATTTTTTCACTATCCATAGTATTAAGTATTTTTTTCAATGAAAATAATCAAATAATTTAGCGGAAGTCAAAAATAAAATTCAGAATGGTCAAATTAAACAAAAGCTTAACGCCAAAAATATTATTTTTTTAAAATTTAGAAAGATCCGTTGACTCCTGACTTTTACTACATACATCCCTGATCAATACAAGGATTATGAGTATCACAAAAATTTACAGACATTTAGGTATAAAATAGGTGAATTGTCTTGTTTGCTATTGACGTCGTGCATTTAGATATTTGATGTACATCTAGAAGATATAGTGTGATGACATGTTGAAGTGTTTGATCTTGTTGTTATGAGGCAATGGATGTAAATTAGAGTTTATTTAAATAAAAATCATTATAAAAAAAAAAAAAATTTTAATAATTATTGACAATTTATTGTATAAACTTTTAGGGGTAAAAAATATCTTAAAATACATTATAATTTTTAATTTATTGTATAAACATTTAGGGGGCAAGCTCATGCTGGTTCACCCCTAAATCCGTCCATTGTTGTAGGATTGTATAAAAAATTAAATAATATAATAATAAATTTATTAAAAAATACATATTTAAAAATTTGGTATATTAAATTTAGATGTTTATTTTATTAAATTTTTGACATAATAGAGCATATTCTTTTAACTATTTTGAATCCCAACAAAAATTATATATATTTTTATATTTTAAATATAGTTGTAAGGTAGATTTAAAAATATATATATATTTTGACTAGCACAAATGTTTTCTTTGTCTAAATATATATGGGGGTGCAATGAGCGGGTCAATGATTTTTCATCAAAATTTGAACTCAATCTGATTATGCCGAGTTGAAAAATTATTTAATTAACTAATCTGTAACCCAACCCACCCATATATTGTTTTCACATATAGTTTTTATAGAATAAACTGATTATCATTTTAATTGAATAATTTATTATTTATTTTTATTACTTTTATTAATACCAAAAATTATATTGATGATATTAAAATCAAGGATGAAAAATAAAAAACATAAATATGTGAATATAATTCAATATTAAGTATGAATAATAGATTAAAAATTAAATATTTGTTTTGTCTCATAAAAAATATAACTTATAATTAAAAATTAATAGTGAAAAAATGACATGTACATTCATAAAATAAAATAACAACTACATAGTAATAACTAAATTGTAAAGTAAAGTTTCAACTCTTAAATAATTATTTGAGATTAGAGATAGATGAGACTCACAGATTGTCTGTCTACGATAGAGAATGGTTGAAGCAAACAAAGGAATTATCGAAACTAGTTAATCAAATTATTACTATCGTTAGAAATGATAATATTGATTATTCAGAATGATATTCATTATTGATTGACTACCACTCATCTTTATAATTGAGTTAAAAAAGATTATAATTTAAAAATTCACTACTGATCTATATATTTGAAGCCTTGAAACAAACTAAGAGCGGCCAACTAGTTAATCTCATGTATTTACAGATAAAAAACTACATATTTATATTAACTTACATAAATATTGGGAAATGTCAGGCCCCTGGCACCCCTCTCTGTGCCACCAGTTGTTGATTTTATAAGGATCCAATTGTAAAAGAGAGTTTAAAAGGAATTTGGATGCAGCCGCTTTCAAATTATTCCTGAACACGCTGTGGAGCTTGTGAAGGAGAGATGTGCCCATGTATATGAAAGAAAATATTTATCCATACATGTTGTTATTAAGAAAGCTATGATTATGCATTAACAGGTTTAACACTCAGTAACAAGCTTATGTCTAACAGGTTATCAACTCAGGGAATGGAGCTTTAGGTGGATAGCAATGTGGTGTTCTACTTTGTGGACGGTTCTTATACTGACAACTCTAATGGGGGGAATGTGTTGGCTTTGGCAAGGCCTATTTTAGTTTATTTTTTATTTTATTTTTATTTTGGAAGAAAGAAAGAGGAAGAAAAAGAAGTTGGCTATTAGAGATTCAAAAAGACACTATTTTCTCTTACTTCATTATCATTTTTTTGTTACACATATAGTTATTTCCGTACTAGGCCTTACATGAGCTTTTTCCAACATCAACATTACATATAACTTTAAACATGACAAATATAACTTCAAACATAATAACTCTAAACTGAACAAAACATAAAAACATTAATTTCAACACTCCACTTTAATATTTTTATTAGTCATCCCCAACAATTCCCTAAAATAAATAAACTTATCACAAGGAAGTGTCTTAGTAAAGATATCCGCCAATTTGTCTCTGGTCTTCACATGCTTGATTTTAATTTCTTCATCTTCAACCGCTTCTCTAATGTAGTGATGTTTGAGATTTATATAATTTTTCGGCTATGAAACACCGATTTTTTTGACATTGCAATTGTGGACTTATTATCATAAAAGAGAACCGTGGTCATCTCTTGTTTCTCTCCCATATCTTCCAATACATTTCTCAACCAAACAACTTACTTTGTAGCTTCACTTACCGATGCATATTCGTCTTCCGTGGATGAATATGCCACTCTTTCTTGCTTCTTTGATGCCCATGAAAATACACATGACCCAAGAGTAAAATGTACCCGGATGTACTTTTCACGTCATTCATGCTTTTGACCTAATCACTATCACAAAAATCAAACAACTCCACATTTTCCTTTTCATTCCTTTCAAGCATGAGGTCAAAATATTTAGTACCTTGAATGTACCTCAACACTCTTTTTGCAACTCCAAAAAGTCTTGCTCGGTTGATGCATAAACCGAGACAACAATCCCGAAACATACATAATATCAGGTCTAGTAGTGATAAGATAGAGCAAACTCCCAATTAAATTTCTATATTATGCCGCATCGGCATCATCACTACCATCTTCTTTTAGCAATTTCTCATTCGCCAATAATGGTGTCATTATCGAATTATAATTCTCCATTTTAAATTTTAAGTGAATATTTTGGACAATTTTTTTTTGAGAAATAAACACAATTTTTCCTTTGATCAATTTCAATACCTAAAAAATAATGAAGCAAACCCAAATTATTCATTTTATATCTTTTCATCATGTCATTCTTAAACTCATGTATCATTTTATCATAATTTTTGATAAAAAAAATAAATCATCAACATAAAGAAAAACAACAAACATACCATTTTTTATCATGCTTGACATATAATGTTGGCTCACTTGGACTCCTCTTGAATCCTTTTTCGGTGAAGTATGCATCAACGTTGTCATACCATGCACGAGATGCTTGCTTTAACCCGTACAATGTCTTTCTCAACTTGTACACCTTCTCTTTTTCACCTTCAATTTAAAAGCCTTATGGTTTCTCCACATACGCCTCTTCTTTTAATACTCCATTTAAGAAAGCCGATTTGACATCAAGTTGATATAATTTCCAACTCTTGTGTGTGGCTAATGCAATTAGCATCCTTATGGTCTCATATCTTGCAACCGGCGTAAATATCTCTTGATAATTAATTTTCGAGATATTATGAATACCCTTTTGCCACCAATCTAGACTTATACTTTTGCACCGAACTATCCGAATTTGTCTTTGTCTTGTATATCCACTTCAACCCGACCACATCCTTCTCTTTCGATTATTCGACTAACTCCCAAGTCTCATTTTTCACAATCATATTTATCTCATTTTCCATGGCATTTCTCCACACTTCCACTCCAATAGCTTGCTCAAAATATTCTGGCTCAATAGCACAAAAATTACAAGTTTCATAAATATCACTTAATCTTCTCAATCTTATCGGAGTTGAGCTTAGAGAAGATGAGCTCGGCCCGATATTTGTTATTGGAGAATGTGATTGCTCTTTTTTTTTTTATCATTTTCATAACTACCACAACTTGACTCTTCTTGTGCATTATCTCCAATTTGAATCGATATACTTTCAACATTTTTATTCTTCCAATCCCACTTGTCTTTCTCATTAAAAATAACATCTCGACTTTCAATCACTTTGTTTCTCTTCAAGTTAAAGAGCCTATAACCCTTTGACTTGGTACTATAACCTACAAACACATATTTCTCACCTTTATCTTTAAGTTTGTGTCTCATCTCTTTTGGAACATGTACATAACAAATGGAACCAAACACTTTCAAGTGATTTACCGATGACTTTCTACCATAGGACCATACCTCAAATGGTGTCTTGTTCTCAACCGTTTTTGTTGGATACCAGTTTAACAAGTAAATCGTCGTGTATGTTGCCTCCGCCCAAATGTCAAAGATAACCCATTTTCATTCATTATCGTTCTTGTCATTTCAATAATGATTATATTCTTTCTTTCGACAACACCATTTTATTTCGGTGTATACCCAACCGTTAATTGCCTTTCAAGACCAATGTCCTCATAAAATTTTTTAAATCCTTGAGTTGTATTCACCACCTCTATCATTTCTCAATTTCTTTATCAAACAACCACTTTGTCTTTCAACCATTTTCTAAATTTTCTAAAAACTAAAAAAGTTTCTAATTTTTGCCTCAAAAAATATAACCAACATATTCTAGAAAAATCATCTATAAAGGTAATAAAATACTATTACCTTCATGTGAGTTTATGCTCATAGGACCACAAATATCGGTGTGAATAAGCTTCAACAACGCCTTTGTTTTTCATGCCTTTTCTTTTGGAAATGATTCTCGGTGTATCTTACCAAGAGCACATGCTTCACATACATCTTTCTTGTCTACTATTTTTGACAACCCATAAACCATATTTTTTCTACTCATCAATTTTAAACTTTCAAAATTCACATGTCCAAGTCTCTTATGTCATAACCAAGATAAGTCTCTAACATCGACCTTTAAAGCAACGTCTCTTGCTGGTCTCAAAGTGAGTGAAAATTTTCTATTTCTCTTCATGTTCACAACAACCATCAACTCTCTTTTGTTCTCCAACTTATCATATATTTTACACATGACACCCTCAAAGTGAACCGCATGACCATGGTCAATTAATTGTCCAACACTTAGCAAATTTTATGCCAAATCTGACATAAGCAACACATCATGAATCAACATCCTACATTTCTTTGAGACCACCGCAATCATTCCTTTTCTCTTTGACTTCACAATCACACCATTATCCATTATAATTTGAGTAGTGGCGGTTGTATCAAGCTTGCAAAAGATAGACTAATCTTCCGTCATATGATTACTACATCCATTATCAACATACCATACATCATCTTTCTTCTCCGATTGACATGCATAAAAGGTACTCCCATCTTTCTTTTTCTCGCTTTTATCATCCCTTTGCTCCTCATTTTTCAACCGACAAAACTTCTCTATATGACCATACTTCTTGCAATGGTAACATTGAGCCTTCCGCTTGTTCCTACAAAATTTTTCTATATGCCCCGACTTCTTACAAAAATTATATATTTTTATCTCTCCTCCTTGGTTGTCACTTCTACCACCTCCTCTACCAAACTTATCTTTACCTCTACCTCCATTAAAATCACCATGGGATGTATCCGCTTTGGTCATACTATGATTTTTCAACTCTTTCACATTCACTTTTGATTGAAAGGCATTTTTAAGAGAATGATCATTATGCCTACTTAATCTTTGCTCATACATTTCAAGAGAACCCATTAATTATGTATACTTAAAATAGCAAGGTCTTTGATCTCTTCAATAATGGTCGTAATGTTGTTGTACTTGGGAGATAAACTAATCAAAATTTTCTCACACACCGACTTGTCATTCAAATTTTCACCCAAATTTCTAATTTGGTTTACCAACTCAATCACTTTTGAGAAATACTCCTTGAGGTCTTTTTCTCCTTCATTTGCAAATTCTAAAAATTTCTCTTCAAAGTTAAAATTTTTACCATTCGAACCTTGTCGGTGCCTTAAAACTCCTTTTATAAAATCTCTCATGCCTCCTTTGAACTTCTAGCCCAATTATTCTTGGGAAATCTTATCAGAGATGACTTATTGAATCAAATAAAGGGCTTTTGCATCTTTCTTTCTATTCTTCTTTTCCTCAACACTAGCCGACGTGCCTACCTTCTTTTTTTCGTCTATTCCACCATCACTGTCATAGGCTTGACTTTCATCTCATAGCATTCTTCCATAATCTCCCATAAATCTTGTGAGATCAAGAGGTCTTCATCTTAATACTCCAATAGTCGTAGCTCTCACCGTCAAACACGGGTTACGCACCGTGTGACACCCACACACCTCCTTGTAAGGCCATGGTGTTATCCCCAACTTTTATTTTTATTTTTCCACTCAATAGAGAAGATCCACTCAAAGTCTCACTCAATCTAAGCTCTATACCACTTATGTTGGTCTTGGCAAGGCCTATTTTGGTTTATCTTTTGTTTTCTTTTGTTGTGGAAGAGAGAAAGAAGAAGAAGAAGAAAATAGCTGCTAGGGATTCAAAAAGACATCATTTTCTCTTACTTCATTATCAATTTTTTGTTACACATATAGTTATTCCCGTACTGAGTCTTACATAAGTCTTTTCCAACATTAACATTACATATAACTCTAAACAAGATAAACATAACTCTAAACGGAATAACTATAACAATAAACATGATAAATACAACTCTAAACTGAACACGAACATAAAAACATTAATTTCAACATAATGGTGGTGTTGCCATTGTTGCAAAGAGAGGTAGACATTTGATTCAGTTCTCTACCATTTTCTTAATTTCCTTGCGTTCAGCTGGCAGAATAAATTTGACTCCAACCTAAAACTGGCCAAGGAGATATAGCAAAAAAAGCCCAAACATAATACGTGCGACCTTTGTAGAACAACCTTGTTTCTCTTCTATTTTCTTGCCTTTTTTTCAGCCGGAAAAAAAGAAGAAAGAAAGGAGATGGACCAGTCTCTGTACCCATAATCAATTCTTATGCAGGCAGCACTAAGTTCTTAAAGTCGGCTACAGAAAAACGCGTGTGACATATGAAATAAGAAAAAGCTCGAGAAATAATAAATGACTTGAGTATTTTATATGTCTCAAATATTTAGATAGATGAACTAGATATTTAGATAGATAAACTAGATATATAGATAAATGAATCAGGTATTTAGATAGATGAACTAGATATTTAGATAGGTGAACTAAATATTTAGATAAGTGAATCAGATATTTACAATTACTGTTTGTTCGCTGAGTTTGCCCATAAGCCATAAGAGAATCTATCCTTCAATCTTGAAAAGCCGAGAAACTCTTCAAAATGATATACGGATATTAGCTAACATTTAGCCTCAAGAGTCGAGACCTCAATTTGGCCTCAATACGACGATGCTCCCTTTTTTGGGCCTATAATTAGAGTCAAACAACAATAATAACAAAGTCTTTAATCCCAAATAAATTAAGGTAGACTAGAAATGAAACCCAATCTGAAAGCATAAGATCAGAGATCTCAAATATCAACGATAATAATAATGATGATGATGGAAATTATATGAATAAATAAAATAAAAATAAATGATAATGATATAGATGATAATATGATAATAATAATGATAATGATGCTGATAATATGCTAATAATAATAATAATAATAAAATAATCTAATAAATATATATTTTAAAGTATCTTTCTAAATCCTTAATTCTAAACTTTAAAATCCTAAAATATAAGAACTAAAAAAAAAGAACCTGAAGTCTATAACTCTACTACTATACTCTAACTCCTAAATCATGATTCTGATACATAGATCGCGATCTTCCAAGCATTCCTATCCGAAACAATCTCTTTTGATATATTCTATTCTTTCAAATCCCTTTTTATTATTTTCTTCCATGTCAATTTTGGTCGACATCTTTCTCTTATTGTATTTTTAGGATGATTTATAATACCACTGCGTACTAGTGTCTCAAGAGGCATTCGTTGGACATGACTAAACCATCACAAACGGTGTTGGACCAGTTTCTCTTGAATTAATACTACACTATATTTGTCATGTATATCATCATTTCTGATTCGATCTCTCCTTGTGTTGCTATATATCCAACATAATATTCGCATTTCAGCTTACACTCATCTACTAGATGTGTTATCCTTTTATAGTCCAGCATTCCGCGTCATATATCATCGCGGTCTAATCGCCTTCATGTAGAACTTTTCTTTTAATTTATTTGAGACCTTCTTATTATAGAGAATACTAGATAATTATCTTCATTTCACCCATCCGGCTCTTATTCTATGAATAATATATTCATCAATCCCTTTGTCACTCTGCAATATTGATCCCAAATATCGAAGTGTATCATTCATGAGTAATACTTGTCAGTCCAAATTAATATCTCCATCATCTGAGTTGTCCCCGCTGAACTGACACATCATATATTCATTTTTAGTCATACTAAGTCTAAAACTTTTCGATTCTAAAATTTATCTCCACAACTCTAGTTTTTTATCGACTCCAATCCTGCTCTCGCCAATTAGCACCACATCGTTAGCAAAAAGAATACACCAAGCCATCGATTAAGGTGAAAATATATGAATTCAATACGATCACCGTATATCACATGTTCTGACACAAGTTATAATATTTATGTTTATATCCTTAATAAGGGTAACGTATTTTGTTATGACTAATTTCTTTTCAAGCGCCCACCACATGATATTTTTTAATATTTTATCATATATTTTCTTCAAATCAATAAATATCATATGTAGGTCCTTCTTTTGTTCTCAATATCTCTTCATGAGTTGTCTTATTAAGAAAATCGCCTCCATGACAGACCTCCCCGACATAAAACCAAACTGATTTTTTAGATACTATTATCAGTTTTCTTAAAGATGCTCGATCACTCTCTCCCAAAAGTTCATGATATGACTCATGAGATTAATTCATTTATAATTAGTACGACTTTGTATATATCCTTTATTCTTGAAGACTGATACTTCTTCACTTATCAGACATCTATTGGACCGAAAAATAATATTAAATAGCTTAGTGAGCTACACTATTGCTATATTTTCGAAACATCTCCATACCTCAATTGAGATATTATTAGGTCCTAACACATTACCCATTTTCATCTCTTTTAAAGTTTCTTTCATCTTAGATTCTTAAATTCTTCAAAAAAAATCACCTATTAGTGTCATAAAATGAGTCGTCCAACTTGATCACGATTTTTTCACTCTCTTCATTGAACAACTTATCGAATTAATCTCTTAATTTATTATTAATCTCATCATCCTTCATCAAAAGCCTATCAGCCTCATCCTTAATACATTTAACTTGGTTGAAGTTTCTTGTCTTCCTTTCTCGAAGCTTAGCCATCTTGTAGATATCATTTTCGTCTTCTTTCGTATCTAGTTTCTGATACAGCTCCGCATATGTCCGATACCTTATTTCGCTCATAATTTTCTTTGTTTTTCTTCTAGCTTCTTTGTACTTCTATATATTTTCATCACTCATGTGGTGATGTAAACGTTTATAGCATTCTTTTTTCTTACTGATCGTCTTTTGTACATTATTATTTCACTACCAAGTGTCTTTAGGTTCACGTTTATTTTCTCTTATTAGTCCAAACACATATAAAGCCACCTTCTGAATGTGAATCAACATCTAATTCCACATACTATCTGCATCTTCATCGTGTTTCACGGTCCTTCTGCAATAATTTTATCCTTAAACAACTGAAAAACATCCTCTCTGAGCTTCTACCACTTCGTTCTCGTAATTTTCATGCCTTTATCTCGCCGGACGCACACCTGAAAGTGGAAGTCAGTCACCAAAGAGTTGTTGTGTGACGACACAATCGTCAGGTATAACCTTACAATCCATGCAGTTTGGTCTCTCCTCCCTTCTAGTAAGGATAAAATCGACCTAGCTCGAGTGTTGGTCACTATTGAAAGTAATTACATGAGATTTTTTCTTTCTAAAGAATGTGTTTGCTACCATGAGGTCATAAGGTACAATGAAGTTCAAGATTTCTTCTTCCTTTTGGTTATTTGTCATATTCAAAACCCCCATAAACCCTCTGAAACCCCTTTCTAGTTGTGCCAACATGACCGATAAGATTTCCTTCAATTAAGAGTTTGTCACTACTAGACACTCCTCTAACCATATCATTTAAGTTTTTTCAGAATTATCTCTTGACATCATCACTCAAACCTACTTATGGAGCATATGCACGGATGTCATTCAAGACCAAATCTCCAATAACTAATTTGTTCATGATGATCATGTCCTCTTGTCTTCTAACTACGATAATTTCATTCTTAAGACTCTTCAATTAGGATGTTTACACCATTTCTGCTTTGTTCTTTTTCTGTGTACCACAATTTAAAACCCATATTCTCCACCTCCTTAGCCTTCTGACCCGTCCATTTAGTCTCCTAAACGCATAAGATTTTCATATATCTCATAATTATAGTATCAACTAACTCTCTTAGTTTATCTATTAAGGATCTTATATTTTAACTACCTAAACGAATCATACTTTCCCTTACTAGCTTCCTTGCCCCTCGCACTCATCGAGTCAAATGCGAAGACATTTGTTCATTTGACACTACATTCAGGTGCCGATGTAGTGTTGGGTTAGCAACATGCATGAGATATTTCTCTCTTTCAATACATAAAATAAAATAAGACCACCATCATAAATGATTGGTCCTTTAGATCACTAAAATAACATGCAGCGACATCACTAAGGTGTTGACGATCCGACCCTCGCTCGCTTATCATCACATCTGGGTTCTGATATAGCGCGACCACTGAGACGGTGACGACTCACCCATTGTTCTCTTATCACCATATTTGGATTATAATATGGCGCATTGCTAAGAGAGTGACGCCCCAATAAAATTTGATTGTGTTTCATTTTCATATAGATCGACTTTTTAGTGTAGGGTCGCCACACCTATCGTAACCGTCATCTTTTATCCTGATTTGAGACAGACCGTACAAAAACTAGTCAATACAGGTGAAATTATAATAAAAGTAAAAAACCGATCAATTTATTCTCCAATTTTTTCTTGTCATCGATTACTAGCAACCTACGTAGTACGAACACTTTCATAATTAAGGCGTACTCGTGTCTGATACGTATTGGACACCGACAGCTGCACGATACACTAAGACACGCGTTTGACACGGTCAATTATTTTAAGGACACAGAGTGTCCGTATTTGCACACATACAGGATACAGATGGCGGAAGATTTAAGAATATTATTTCTGTTTCTAGTAAGTCTAACAACATAGTATTGAGTATTGATGTAGTTGCCCTATTTCAATACGACCCGTACTGCCCTTTTTGTAATTCGAACCTAACAACATAGTAGTTGTCTAGTACTATAATAATGTACTAATTAATGTCTTAATCGTTTCCTTTTTTTCGTATAGTATTTAGTCAAGCCTAGCAACACCTCTTACTTAGCTTATTAATTGCAGTACATCAGTGTCTAGACTAGACAAATATGATAAAGTTGGCTTATTAATTGCATATAAAAAAGATTTGTCCATGTCTCAATGGTGATTAGAACCTGAGACTTGTGATGAAGAAAACTAATTATTTTCTATCGAAACAAGTTATTTTTTGTGCTAAATTGAAATAAATATCTTATATATGAGTAATATTCTATACTCAGTTATATAAACTTGTTATGTTCACTCTCATGTCGTATCTATAATTTTTTAAATATATTATATCATACAATATCATATTATATCATGTTGTGTGTCGGAGTCGGACATCTGTACCTGTTTAAATAAATATAGCGACCCATGTCTCTCCTCACTTTTGCTAAAATTGATATAAAGTCGTTATAAAGAACGATCGATGTAAAAATATATATAAGAACGGTCTAAAAAAGTCGATACAAACAACAGTCTAAAAAAAATACATCAATGCCTACGAAACATCCTCCGAATGAGAGACGGACTATACGTGTCTCTCGGCCGAATTTCATGGCGAGGACGCTCGTGTCTTGCGACCGGCGGTGCCTGCGTCTCGGGCACTCGGGTGGACGGACCAGGAGTGTCGTACGATGACGCGCGCGGAGCATCATATTGGGTACCGAGGTCCCAACACCCGGATCGAGACTCATCTGACTCATGAGCTGAGAGTACGACATGAAATCTCCCTGGAAAAAGTCGAACTCATCAGTCGTTGACTCCGGCCCCGGGTCAGGTGTGCCGCTGATCGGACGGTCATCGGCAGAGATATCAATGTCCTCAGGATCCGTCGGAAGACCTGTACGAGTAATTTACACATATTAACATGAATTAAATTATCAAAAATCAGTTAAATTAAAAATACACACAAGTTAAAATTAAAAATTTTAAATATTAACCTGCAGAAGCAAGCATCGAAATGAAAATATGTGAATAACCTAAATCACCCATCAAATATTTTATCTGGCGTAATTCATGCTCGCCAAACACTGCATGTCCGGGCTTCGTAAACCAATCAATGGCGGTGTCTGTATTCTTCACCAAACGGAACATCTGCATATATAATTTTTTTATTCTATAGCGCTAGTTATGTGAAGAGTTTAATTAATAAAAAATAGATTGGTTAAATGCTAACCGCTCGGGCACTCTGGTGTGAATGTGTTACGTACGATAACTCATCCACAGGCTCCTCGGGGTGCGGTAACGGCTGACTCAAGTGTTCATTAGTGTTCATGCCATACCATATTGTAGTCATCCCTCTTTTGTAGTACCACCCCATGTACGTGTAGTGTTGGGCATAGTCGTACGGTCGCGACTCCGTGATAGGTAGCTCAGGCTCATCCTGTGCCCACCAGTAATACTCCGCCCATTCGATATTTTGTCCCTCACCGCCTCCCGACGTGTGCTTGTCCTTACGGTAAGTCAATATCTGCTGGTAATCGATCAGCGCCGGCGGAGGAACCTGCTGAAAAAGACCGAACCGTCGCATGACTCTATCTGGATAGTGATTCTTAACCATCTAGAAATGAATCATCCACACACGACACTTCCAACTGCATAAGTACACCCTAAGGCAAATGAAATTCATGTATCAATTGAATTGCATACATTTTATTGATTTTAGAAACTTACAAATTGAAATGCACGTAGTACACCCAAGGCAAGTCATCATGGTAGACACTGTACGTCATCCAATTGACGCTGTCGTCTTGTAAATTCTCGAATTGATCCCGAAAGTGCCCGGGTCCTCCATGTCGCGGCGTGTACTTGAATAAGTGTCGGGTCGCCCATTTGACACCATATGGAGGCCGCAATTAAGGGTCGGGACCGCCAAGTGGAGGCTCCTCAGTTCTACACCTGCACCGTCAATAAAATATGAACAAAATACAATTTTTTCCATTGAGATGAGTAATAATGATTTACCTCAGTCTCCCAACATGACCGACAGAGGTTGAAATACAAGCAAGAGAGCACTGTCTGCCCCCAGTTATAGCCTTCCTCCGGTACGTTGAGGAAGTCGTCAAGAAATGTCAAGTACGTCGCTGGCACCGAGTCTGCACTGTTGTTCAGGAACATCACGGACCCGAACAAATCCAAGCAAAATGCTCGTGTGTACATATCAAAAAAAGTTAGTACTCTTATGTACCTAAAAAAAAATTCATGAACGGTGTAAATTTGTAGTAAAAATTATACCGTTGGATGGTGTCGTCATCGGAGTTGGGAGACAACTCTTGAAAATATTTACGCAAACACGAGAGTTGAATACCAAATATCGAGAAATGAGTGTACTCGTTCTCTTTCCCCCTATTCTTGATCTTAAACGGCCACGGGTTATCGGTGATGTCGTCATAACTGTATGGATCAGCATCCAACCTAGGGAGCATCTCCACCGTCTCGCTCCAATCATCGTCAGTCACCACTGTTATTGGTTTTCCTGTATTGTTTGAATTTGTAAAATCAGATTAGTAAACTTCCAAAAAAATATAAAATAATATATTAAAAATTTAAAATACCTCTGATAGGTAATCCCCATAGACAACACACGTCCTCTAGCGTCACCGTTAGTTCGCCGACTGGTAGATGAAATGTCGACGTCTTTGGTCGCCACCTCTCAACAAGCGCTGTGAGGAGTGATTTATCTAACTGACAATCACCCATAATCGCCATCTGGTACAGACCCAGTCGATGCAGATATGAATCCATCTGCGCATTGTATGGTATCTTCGGATGATGTGCGTTCAAACGAATAGTGCTATGAGGCTATAAAAATTATTTTGTTACGTACGACATGGTAAAATTATAAAGTATATTTTTTTCCATATTATACGATAAAGAATACTTATATCGGTTCTGGCCCTCTGCGACCTATGTTTATTTTCGGACACGATAAGTAGTTGCGGATACTCTATTTTTCACTACAATTATTTAAAAAAATTGTAATTTTGGTATAATTTGGAATAGCTCGGTATAATTTGGTATAATTGAACAATTTCACATAATTAACCAATGTACATATAATTAACAGTATTTGACCAAATTTAATCTAACAAATTTAAAATAATTAGCCTCATTAGTGTTAATACACAATTAAACTAATTACAACAACATATTTCAAAATTAACACAAAAAATCAATAAAAATCAACTAAATCAAACTATATTAATTATATTTCAATTATCACTATAATTATACTAATTAAATCGATCAAAATTACTAATTTTGATAAATTCGGATTTAAATTTAAAATCAAAAATTACCTTCGAAATGACGATCAAATTGACGAATCGACGGGGTTTTCTGACTCTCCTTCTAACGATAAAAAGTTTCGCAAACAGTTTATAAATTTGAGCAAAAATGAATTAGATCTAAAGGGAGATGGGAGAGAAGGGGAGAGAGGGAGTTGCTGTAAATGGAAATGGGGCAGCTGGACCCGAGTTTGAAACTCGGGTCCTTTTTTTTTTATGTTTCCAAAAAAAAAATCCGGATCCGAGTTTCAAACTCGGGTTTGTCTATAAACGCAAAAGTGAGAAGAGAAGTGACTAATTTGCTATATTTATTTATTTTATTTACTAAAATAAAAAAATCTGCACGTAGCTAGCAACTAATAACTACTTTGGAAGGATTGAAACATAAAATCTGATCTTGTATGTGACTAGATCTAAGTTTTCCTTTAGAAGTTTGAAAAGTCGGTTTGGTTTTTATAAACTTCGGAGCCTGGAGGGAAAACCGAAAGAAGAGACTAGAACGAGACTGAGGGAGCTATTCACGGAGCGGAGCGAGAGAGGGAGAGATGACAGCGAGAGGCAATTGATCGGAGGTCTCTGAAGTCGTCGGAACTTGCGGTTAGCTTTAGTATTTTGTTTCCTTAACATTCGCGAATCAACTTCAAAACTTTTGCTTTTGTTTCTATACGATGTTTAGATGTAATAACTTCTGAGCTGCAGAGATTGATGATCAATTCAGGTCCCTAATCGATTCAACTGTTAGGTCCTTGATTTGTTTTCTTTAGTTTGATACCACGAAGCATCTCAATTAGTCAGCTTATTTCTCTTTTTTTTTTTCCTCTCATACTTCCATCCGATCTTCTTAATCAATATAGCTGTGGAACTGATCCTCATTTGTTCCTTATTTTTTATGCTAGAAGCACTCAGACAATCGCTTATTTTTCTTCATTCAAGAAAATTTTCGCATTTGCTTCCATCCGAGCCTCCTAATCACTAATCAGTTTATCTCAAGCCGTGATCCTATTCTGGTATCTCTGATATTTCTATTCTCTCTTTCATTTACTTGATACTTATTCAGTTCTGCATATCTATGCTTCCGTTGTTGATTAAGCTATTAAAATAGTCCTATCTATAAAATCTCTTCTCAGTTAGATATTTCTCTAACTCCTTTTCCAAGATCTACCACAATATTCTCCATCCTGCAACTTTTTCTTATTTAATTATATTTTTATCTGTTAGTTCCTGCTATTTCTTTGTCTCTAATCTCAGTAGGCATGCACATGTACCTCTTGTTTTACCTGAGATTAACATAGTATGGTTTTAGTGACTCAAATTTTAGATGGACATGATATTTTAATGCACATTCAATTAGTTTTCTCTCTGTTTGATTCTGTTGAAGGTTTGGTAGCCTTTAAATGGCTGCTGCAACTGTAACTGAACCTGAGTTCATAGCAAATACTGCTTATAAGATCCTACTCCTCTTGGTTTTACATGTTTTAAAATTATTTACGGTGTCCTTGGTGAGAACATATCACTAGCAAGACATATTTATCTGGTTGTTTAAATTGAAATTTTAATTAAAATAATGAAAATATTTATCACATTGGAAGTATTGTTAACAGTTTATTGTGTTGTGTACATTTCCTGATCTTTCAAATGTATAACTCTCTGTTCTTATAATAATATACATATCATTTGTTTGAATTCTTATAAACATTTTTCTATGAAACTCCAGGTTTCTGCCTTCCAATATATAGTGAATTAATTAAGCATCAATGACAGAGGTCGAATTTCCAAAGCTACCACAGGTGAGTTCACTTATCATTTTTATATGTTGGTTTTGCTTTCATGACGATGAATTTCAAACTAAGGGAAAATTATGTAATTATGAAACATATTTTTGCCATAATTTTTTTCATAAAAAAATCTGTATTTTAATGCTGCTTAGGCTGTATCAAGTGGCTGTTGGAGCTTGGGAAGTAACCAATATCCTTCTGGCCGTTTCCCAAAGGTCTCAATTTCCATACCAGTCGAAAAACCAAAAACCGGTACAAGTATTCCTCCCTCTCAGGAGAAGCCTTCAGAAGAACAAATTAAGCAGCTCTCTCAAGAGATCACCAGTGAAAGGTCCCCATGTATAAGCCCTCAGGCTGTGCAAAAAGAAAACCTGAACCTGAATTTGAGTGAGAAGAGAAAGGAAACAGTACAAGAAAGTGCTGCAACTGGTATAAGTGGTCTTAAGTTGCGACTTTGGGAGATTCTTGAAGCAGGTTTACAAAATAAAGATGCCACTGATTCACCCAGACTTGGGAAAAAAGAGACTGTCAAAAAATTGACTCAAAACCAGAATAGCATTGAAAAGGGCAACAAAAGTACACTAAAAGTAAGCCAAGATCTTAAGGAAAAGGTGAAATTACCGAGAGAGAACCCCTCTTCTGATCCCATTGAGACGGATTCTGGGAGCATGAAGCAGGCTGACACAAGGCGTATTACCCGCTCTCTTACCCGCACTCAGGCTACTCCTCAAGTAACTTCCAACCTGGACACAGGTAAAACTGAACCTGTTAAGAAAACTGGGCCCTATATCTTTTCCTTTGATAAAACAGAGCCAAAGGAAAGAGGCACAAGAAGAAAGAATCTGACTGGAGGGTCAAGTATGTCCCCTACAGGGACTAGGGCGCGCAAGAAAGCTAAAATTGAGCCTAGAAGAATCAATTTTCCCAAAAGGCCCCTTGTTTCTGGAAAAGGGTCGAAGGAATGTTCTTTAAAGGACCACACCTCTCCTCCTAGCAAAGCACAAAGTGCATCTGCTAATGCATCGTACCAGAGAGAGAAAACTGTTTCACTCAATTCTGAGGTTTCAAGAAAGCACTTTCTCCAGCCAAAACCTGATGCTAGAAATTCTATGAGAACGCCTTCACCCCTGCATGCAAAGCAGGCTGATAAAGAAAAGGAGCATTCTTGGGAGTTCCCTGTAACTCCACCATCTAGTACTGAAGAGCTTCAAGAGAAAGGCATACCAAATCCGAGAACTGAAAGAAATCATGACAGGTCACTTGAATGCAAGCGGCCTGCTTTTGTGAAACCGACTAGGGGTTTGTCTGCACAAGGAATAGAGCCGGTTCAAAAGCCCCCAAGTTCTCCTCCCTACAATGCAAAACCGCAAATGAAGAATGCTCAAAGCCAGTCAACAGACAGAAACACAAATGTGCTAAATAACTTCAAGGTACCATCTTCTGCAAAAACTGATAATCGTGTTTCTACACATTCGAGGAAGCCAGTTCAGTTCCTGAAAACTCCGGTTACGAGTAATGAGATGCAGTCTGAGAAAGCTGCTAGTACAAACAGAAGTTTCTCAAGTGGCTTCAGGCATTCTTCTTTTGCAAAGTCCAACATTGGCACATCTACAAAAAGGAGGAAGCCGATAGAGATAGCAGCGAGACCAATTATAAGTAATGAGGTGCAATCTGAGAAAGAGGCTAGTGCAGCTACACAAAGAAATCGTGCTGAATCTCCAGGGAGCCCAGTAAGCAATGATATGCAAATAGAGAGAGAAATTGGAGCAGCCAGAAACATTTCAGGTGATTTGAAGGGCAATGCTTTTACAGTAAAATTGAACGTGGGTTCTTCTACTCAAAACAATAGAGTTCAATCAATGGCAATTCCAGCCAATAGTAATGATGCACAAGCAGAGAAAAATACTCATGAAGGCAGCAGGTTACGTGATTTAAATGTCCACAATTTCATACTCAGAAAGCAGGTTGAGTTTCCTGTAAGTCCAGTCACAACTAATGAGGTGCAATCAGAGAAAGACGGTGATAGTCCTTTTCATGGAGACAAAAGCGTGTCAGATTATTTTAAAAGCCCTACTCTTGCAATGAATGGTACCAGCTCTTCTCAAAGGAGAAAGGCCAGTGAAAAAGCTACAGACCAGCCAAGAAACCCTAAAACCCCAGACTGCTCTAGATCTGTGTCTAATTTGGGTTCGGACTCAGAGCTGCAACTATCGGTATCCTGCATCTAAATACATTTTCTTTCTTAAGCATTTTAATTGTTTCAGAACAAGGGGTCGATGTTGAAGTGCCTTTGTTAGCATTGTCTAACAGAAAATTGCATTAGATGCCCTACTTTTCTTAACTTGTTCCTTTTTATATTTGTGCCTTAATGTTTATTGTTAGAATGATATGAACATTAATCAAAGAGTAACACAACCTTTGCACTGGAGGTTATATTTTTCCCCTTAATGTGGTTTCTTCAGGATGACAACAAAGATAGTCCCAACATGTCAGAAGCAAAGTCGTCAGAAGTTGATATAGAAAGAGAAGCTGAGAATTCGTATCGTCCGACCTCAGAGGAAGTCTTAAGGACAGAAAACAGTGATGCAAATGGCTTTTTTAAAAAAGGTACACATTGACATAGCATAGAGCTGACACCCAGCACCTTTCATATTGGGTTTAAGTATGATCCTTTCAATGTAGCCTTTGTCCTTAATTAATGATCAATACACACTGCATATTTTGCTGATACCTGTTCTGACTGGTAGGTATTTGAAGCAGGCACAATAGTTATCAGTAATGAACAATGATTGTCACATTGTAGGTTATACAAGAACGAACAAGCTCTTCTCCTCTCCAGATGTTCCCATTGAATGGTCCTATCCGGTCAAGACAAAAACAAGGGCAAAAACAGTCAAAACAGAAGTGAAAAAGAGCACCTTGAAACTATTTCCAACTTTCCCATCTGGTTGCTCTGGTATCTCTTAATTTTGTCTTTATCATGTGCAATTTTGCAGTTCCACATTTAGTATTCTTTTCATTTGTATTACCTTCTTTTGCAGGAGAAGAGAGCAATGGATCTGAGGATATGTTGAACCAATTTCCAGATAACTCATTGGCAAGGTGTTTTGCTTGGAGATTCACATTTCTTTTTCTTGGCCCAAACATTTTGTAGATTACCTTAAGTATTGCTCTTCTGAAGAAAAATAAAAATATTTGTTTGATGAGTTCTCTCTCTATACTTATTGTTTTGTTTGTTTCTGTTTTTAGTGCTGTGAACCAGCTTTCCACAATTCTAACAAAACTCAAGTCAAAGATAAAGACACAGAAGAACAAAAAGAGTTCTGACATACTCTTTACTGTCACTGAGAAGATTGAAAAGCAGCTAAAAGATGCTGAACTTCAAATGCAAGAAGATACGTAAGAATGCACTTCCTACAAGAAACTCAAAATTAAAAAAAAAGAAATTCTTTAAAAAATAACAATCTTAAAACTGTATAATTAATCAGAAGGAAGCTTATCACAAGTAGAAAAACAAAGAAGAAGGAACTAGAATCAAAGTTTCAAGGTATTTGACTTATGTATGGCATATGACAATATCTAACTTTTGTGAGGCATATGAGAATTATCTATGTAACAGTGTTATTTTAATTGTGCAGAACAAGCTCAGAAGCTAAAAGTGATACATGACAAGTTTAGAGCAGAGGTTGATCAATATTTAACGGATTGCAAGAGCTTTCTTGAGGAGTTTGATGCATTTCAGATGGAACTTAAAGGAACTGCTGACAAACAAAGTAAGTTGCATTTTTACAGTTGTCTATTTATTTATTTTTCTATTCAGTATGCAATTAGCTCACTTGTTGTTGGAAAAATTAGAAGCACAGCATAGGAAGCTTGTAAGACATGTAGAAAAGGAGATAGGGGCTCAGCTTACTGATGCTGAGACCAAGATGACAAGGGTGCAGAAGGTACTTACCCAATATTCATATATGGTGCAAAATTTTTTAATGTACAGCTTATGTCAGATCATATCTTCAAACGATGCCAGCATTTATCATTTTGTAATGGGATATTTGTAAATAACACAATTTGGTTATTACAAATGTTAAACATATATAGTTGTTTTGCTTTTTATCGTCCAAATCTTTTTGTCATATAACCAATCAGCCAAATGCGTTTGGCTTGGATTTAGTTCAGTTAACATACATAAGAATAACTGGCCACCATTGGGGCGGAATTGTGATACTTAATGGAACATAATTTTTTAAAAGAGTATTTTAATGTCTGGGTATCATCTCAAAAATATCAGTTGATGAAATCCACTGTTATTTTACAAATTAGTGCAATAAATCCTTGTGTAATTTGCAAAAATTCTGCATTATTTTTGCATGGTTTTGTTTTCTGTCCAGAAATTGTTGTATTTGTATTCTCTTTTCTATCTCTACTTTGGCTTGAAGTTGCAAAAATTCTGCATTATTTTGCATGATTTTGAAAAATGGTTGCATGTATGGAACATATGAGCAACTTAGATTCAGGTATATACAGTATTGTTAATGGATGTGAATATGAAACTTACAAGCAACTTAGCATCAGGTATATACAGTATTGTTAATGGATGTGAATATGAAACTTACAAGCAACTTAGCATCAGGCATGCAGTATTGTTATCCAATGGTGAGCACTTGGATAGAACTGACCCTCCTTATGGGAGTCTTTCTTTAGATGTTTTGTTTAAGGCTTGCTAGTCGAATTAGGCTTTCTGTATGGTCATACTTGTACAGTCCTGCTGGTTTTTGAATCCTTGTATGCTGTATATTAATTAAGTCTTGTAAAAGTATATACATGATATGTTGCCAATATACATCTTTTACACAATAAGTAGGAAGCTGACAAAAAGATGAATGGCTTAAAACATGTGCTGAGGGAGTGGATTGCTGAAGGTGCCACTTAGGAAAGAACATGCTTAATTGTATATTTTCGCCATCCTATATTTTCTATACTCAGGTAATTACTTCATATAAAGTGATAGGGAGACCCTTTCAAGTGTGAACTTTTTTTTTTTTTGTTTTTAATTTTAATTGCAAAGTTGTTCTAGTCTTTGGGCACAAGTAAGAATAGAAAGAAAACATTCTTTGTTTTGTAGTGTTTAATGCGTTGCTTGTTGTTGCTGGTGATTGGATGGCGAATTCTTTCATCTCAGGTTTCATTTATCTGTCTATGTTCGTCAGATATACTTGTTCACTTGTAGTAAATGAAGCTGTTCCCTTTTTTTCTTGTGTATTACTTTTTTTTTTTTTTTAAATCCCTCGTATTATTTCACATCAAACGGCCCAAATGAAATTTTGTAAATCTATCTTAAAGGGACACTAGTGACCAAACAGGAACTTGGTCATATTTCAGGGCAGCATGATCAATTCAGTTCTTCTGTTACTAATCTGAATAAAGTAGGAGTTATAAGTACAAGGCTGAATATGAAATGCTGTAACCATGGGAGGAAAAAAACGAAATTAAACCCCTGAATTTCTACCTCAAAAAGAAAAAGAGGACCTAACAAGAGAACCTTCCTGTAGAAGACTTAGCTCTATATAGGAAGAAGAACGGAATATCTTCCTCGTTTCCCCATCTCAGCTCATCCTATGTTTTTGATTGGATCATATTATGTATTGGATCTGATCCTCTTTTGACTCTCCATTTTTCCGTCTCCTTTCTACTTTCATCGTACAAATCTGGTCTCGGCCTTGTTGTTCCATTCCTCCTCTGAAGATCTGCCTTTGCCGGTACGAGATCTATTCTTCTAGAACCATTTACCATCCCTATATGGATAGAAAAAGCTAGAATACATGCTAGAAGAACAAGGTGTTTATTGCAATCTCTAGTGGCAGCCATTGTGGCTCTTGCAATGAGGTAGCAGTGTAGATTTCGTGCCAGGGGTTTATATATGCCTCTGTCTCTACTCTAGTGATGTCTCCAAAGTAAAAGAAGTGGGGATCTAAAGACTACTTGTGGATTCAATTCAATCATTTTGGAATGAGCAAAGCATAATTCAAGGCTGTTTATGAAGATTCCAGCAGTACCAAAGCAGTTAAAGTGGAAGTGTAATTTAGAAGCCTCCTACTTTTAACTGTTAAGGAAAAAAAAACGACTGGAAACTTGAATTCTCCGTGGCGCTATGGCTATGTCAGTCCAGAGAGCGAGTCAGTATGTCACCGAAGAGTGACCCGCTACGCATACTGATAGAACTTTTCAGTTTTGAGATGGATTGATTGAAAGCAAAGTTCTGGCCTTAAGCCAATAGCATTAATTCTCTTTTCGGTTCAACAAGTCTTTTGATGATTTTTCATATTTCCTTCTTTTTCCTTCAAAAGCAACTTATAGAAGCTCCTACTCTGACAATATCATCTTTGAACGCAATTACTTTTCTATTATGTCGCAAAATTAGTAACAATAATAAAAAAAATGCTCCACGATGAACAAGGTTGTCAATCAGCAACAATGCTAATCAGTTCAGTAGGATACATTTTACACATAAAATTCAACTAGAATGCGACTTACCAAAACGGATTAAGCACCTCTAAAGATCTGTGGTTTCAAGTTGACATATATATTACATATTTATTTGTCCCTAAACTAAATAAAGATGTCTCATATTATGCATAACATTCAATTAGAATGCATTTCTGGGTGTATGCTCATGTTTTCATCAATTTATAGCACACATTATGATTCTAAACCGACTCATAACATCTTAAGATTTGTTTATTACATGTTCTTTATATTATTAATCTTAAATTAGACAGATATATCGCATATTACTCTTAAAATAGGGACTAACTAAAGGAGTGGTATATAAAACTCAAACTGATAAACGACAACAAAGACCGGCCAAAAGATATAATGATACTCAAAATAATTAAACTTTATATGGACCAATCAAAGGTACGATATATCATATATGCACTGCAACTGATAGATGGAGAAATCATTCCTTTTATAAAATATATTTTTCGGTTCCAATTACTTCAATGATTATATATTGTTTTTGTTTACAATGGTTCATCGTATCTTAAATTCTGGGATACATCTTGGTTACGACTTAAGAATATTAGCAACATGCAACTTTAGATTACACAAATGAAAATGAAAATTTCAAAAACAAAAACCTTGAACAGAAAATATTTTTTTCTTTCAGAACACATAAAAAAAATAGACCACAGTTATTTTCAATTCATGGCATTATTAACGGACTTCATTATAAAGTAATAATTAATTAGTCCTGATTGACTGGTATTGTATATATATATATATGTTGGCCCTCCAGCCCACAATCCTACTATTATTTCCAGTTGATTTAAAAGTGAAAGAGCAAGAAACTGGGAAAGGTGTCATACAATCAGCGTTACTTGATGTGCAAGAAGCATGAACGATTAAGTGATTTATATAGAAAAAGGCAAAACGTTATACAAAAATCTTCATTCTGTAGTTGCTCAATTTATCCCTTTACATTGTTGATTATTAAAATTAGGTGTTTTCACAATTTTTGCATCTTTTAGCTGTATACAGTTAGTTCGTGACTATGTTTTATTGTGAATTTAAACTAACTTTAAGAAATTGGAGAAAATTAAAAGTATTGATTTGACAGGATTGCTATGCATCATATAGGAAAATTAACTATCTTAAAAAAATAATAAATAAATAAATAAATATTTATAGTAAAATAACATTTACTACGTGTCATATAAAAAAATAATTTAATTGACTTAAATCTTTCTATTAGGATTGCTTTCAACTATTCAATTTTTTTCTCAACTTTGACATTATATAGACATACAAATTAGTTTTCCCCTTTAAGGCAATACAACCAAGTAACAAATAAAGTTTTTTGTTTAAAAAATAATAAAAATTACATGATGCATGTATCTGACATCTCTATTGAAAATTCCAGCATAATTTCAACTAATATGCATCCGTAAGAATAACTTACTCTTTGCAAGTATATAAATATAAATTACAGTCAAGTCTCTCAAATTAAGCTTATAATTTTTTTTTGAAATATTATGAATTATATATTACTTTCCAATTGCTTCCATGGAGCTATCTGAGGTTGCTAAATTTTTTCATCTCCTGCTCAACGAACCTACAAGAAAACTAAAATGAATAAGACTGCATTGAGGAGTTTATTCAGAAAAAATAGCATTACTTGTTAACCATTCCTTAGGGTATCCCAACAACAACAAAAAGATTGCATTAAATAATGTGCATCCTTTAATTGCACGATTTTATTATTTTATTTTTATTTTCATAATTAAACTGCCGACTTGCAATATTTCCTTAACCATTCTCTAGTCTTGTAATCAATATCCATCTTACTCTTTTAGCGAATGTATTACATCTTATGGGTTAATAAAATTTCTCTTATGGTGCCAAGAGATAGAAATCACATTGTTAATTCATTCTAACACAACTAATGCCTATGTCTGAGGAACTGATGTTGCCTTATTGAGAAATGTATTTAAGTAGAGAGCCTTAATTTTTGTTACTATCAATTTCTCTCATAGCTTGCTTTAATTTTAGAGATTGATGATATTGATAAGAAACTTGCAAAACTATAAGCGTAGATGGTCGGTGAAATTAGTTTTGGTAGAGTGTTTGTAATTAAGACCAAAATTGAAACCCTCAAGAAAAGTAAAACAAATATTTATTGCTGATTTATTTATCTAATTTGTTGCTGGTTTATTTTGTTAAGTAGCATTGGTGCTGGATTATTTGTTACATTACATTGAAGTAAATTTGTTAAACTACGTTGATAGTACGTGTAAGCGCTGCTAGATTATTATCTTTTGTTAGAGTGTTTGGATGATGGAAGGAATAGTGCAAGAATAACGTTTTTATTTAGTTAGCAGAACAACAGCTAACTTCAACTGTTATGAATAATAATTTTGTATTTGAATGTCACATGCTATTCCAAGTAGTGACTACTCTTAAATTAGCACTAACCCAACACAAACCAAACACACCCTTAATAAAAGGGATCATCAGCGAGATTGGATGTTAAGAGATAATATATTCAACTAGCAGCTCAGTATTCTCCTTTGCTTGATTGGTACTTATAAACAGTGTATATTGATTATCTCAAATTTATAAAAGCTGATAGTAACACTAGGGGTGTGCAAACGGTCGATTCGGTTCAAATCGAAAAAAATTCGATTTTTCAAATTATGAACCGAACCAAATTTTTAAAAATATCAACTGAATAAATCAAAAACCGAATAAACCAAAAATTTATTTAGTTAAACCAAAATTATATTATTTAAAGAGAAATAAAAATATCAAAAGTTGTAAAAATTGATAGAAGAAATAAAAAATTTAAAAATAAAATAAATAACAAAATAAAACTAATAGAAAATAAATATATTTGGATTATTTTTGATATAATCCTTATTTATATCAAGTAAAATAAAATTATTTGATAAATTTTGAACTATTCGGTTTATCCGATTTAGAAAAATCAAAACCGAACCAAAGAATAAAAACCGAATTAGATAAAATTTTCAACCAAACCAAAATTTTTAAACCGAAAAACCGAACTAAATAGTCCAAAATTTAATGATTCAGTTCAAAACCTATTAAACCGATCCGTTTGCATACCCCATTCTATTTTAAATTTTTGCATTAACTCTACAAATTGATTTATTAAAGGTTCTACTTGTTCCTGATAATTGATTTCTACGTCTGGCAAAGATATAGTTTCTATACTATAAATTGTTTCATTATCTGAAATATTTCCATCTATGGTTAATAAGTCTTCATTACATGCATCTACTGCAAATATTTCTTTAGTGTAAATATTTTCTCTCTTGGGACATTTGGTACTAAAATGTCCTTCCTGTCCACAAGTATAATATTATCCTTTTAATTATTTTTGTATTTGTATATAGGTACATTTTCTTTCAATTTTTCTATAATAAATTGACATCTAATACCTACAGTGTCTCATAATATTTTTTCCGAGTTGGATATTGTATCTAGGTTGTTAGATCTTCTATATTCTTCCCATTTTTCTCTAATTTCCTATTCTAAAGGTCCAGATAGTTTTAACATTAGTTTGTCGCAAATATTTCTTTCAAACATATTTCCCGAGATTACTTCATGATAGAAAAATTCATTTAGAAATGGTTTTATAAATTTCCATTTTTTTAATTGATAATTGTTCAAGGTGTTCTACTGCTTTAACTTGGAATCTCATACTTTGTCTATTAGGATCTCTACCTGTTAATAATGTATGAATTTTATTTACAAAATTATATGAATTATTTCCTAATTGTAAGGTATATTGATAATCATCTTGAAAGTCTACTTTATATCTTTCCCAAGCTGCTTTAGTAGATTTTCCCAAATATGTTTCTAAGTATGTAAACATTCTTCTGCTGAATGATCATTTTTTTTTTGTAAAATAATCATTTATAACAATAGTTTTTCAAATATCTAATACTTCATCCCATCTCAGAGGGTCATGTGCTGAGATATTTAAAATTTTACCTTTTTCTCCAGAATCTTGTAATTTAATAGGAACTTCGGTAGGATATCTAATTCCTTTTTATTTATAATTTATTCCTCTTTGATCATTATATTGGTTAAACGTTGATCTAAAATAGTTTTCATGGCTATAGATTTTTTGTCTATACAATGGATGATCTATTATTTGTTGTCCGTCAATAAATTCTTTATCTGTTGATTCTTTATTAAAATCTATTAAGAGTTTTTATCTTTATTAAAATCTATTAAGAGTTTTTCTTCAAAATTCAAATCACTTATTTCATCTTCTCCCTCACTATCTTATTCATAATACTTTAAAGATTCTTTATAACTTAATATAATATCTATTTCACTTATTTCATTTTCTATGCCTTTTATTTTTATTTTTTCCATCAATTCTCTTCTAGTTTCAAATTCTTCCATTTCTTGTTCTTTTGTCATTCTGCTCCTCATATCTTCTAGGGCTTGAATCCTTTCATAATTAGTAAATCTTGATAGTACCTCATCATTTTGATCATGATAAATATATCCTTGTCTGGGATTTATTATTGGCTTATCATTTTTTACGAATTTACTTATATTCCATTCTAATCCTGCTAATTATATGTCATTGGTTTAATCATTTTTATCCTGATAATTCTAGCCTACCCCAATTTATTTGGTATTAAATGTTTTGTTGTTGTTGTTGTTGTTGTTGTTGTTGTTCCCTTATTTCTAATATCATATATGACATACAATATAATATCCTATGTTTTCATTCATATCTATTTTTGTCATAGCTATTAATGCTTTAGTCATATTTGTTCCCCATCTTGAATCATA
The DNA here is from genome assembly GCA_037127355.1 of Schoenoplectus tabernaemontani. Taxonomy (NCBI): domain Eukaryota; kingdom Viridiplantae; phylum Streptophyta; class Magnoliopsida; order Poales; family Cyperaceae; genus Schoenoplectus; species Schoenoplectus tabernaemontani. The sequence continues at coordinate 151,964 of CM073742.1, forward strand.
TAATGCTACTAACACTTTAGAACCAGTTTCTCTTCTATCAGTTCCTTTAATTCCTATTAAATATAATTCTGTATGTACTAATTTTTTTATTTCTTTTAAGTAATTCTTTCTTAGTGTCTGTTTTCATAAAATATAATATTATTTTTTCTCCTTCTCTACACATTATTCTTCTTTCTGAAACATGTCTATATATACTAGTATCTTTTAAAATTTTTTTTATAAAGTAATTAAGGTTTTAGGATGGTAGATGTATTTGTTCTAAAATTATTTATATCTTGATTAATATCTAAGACTTCTTCTAATTCTATATTATCAGCTTCTTGGCTTTTATTAAATAATTTTACCAGAGGATTCCTACTACTACTTCCTACCGAATATGATTCACTTAAGCTTTTTCTGGTCTTCTCCATCTCTTAATGCAAAAATATTACTATATTTTATTTTATTTTCTTATTTTCTTTAGGGAAGACTAACTTTGTAGAGAATAGGTCCACTAAATTATCTAATTCTTCGTCAGGTAAAACTTTAGTTTTTCCTTTTATTAGAATATCTAGTTTTTCAGAGATTTCTAGTAAGAGTTGTATTATGCAATTGTTTTGTGCAATAAGTATTTTATCTCATCTGGATGTGACACTATTAGTATGATTGAAACCATACTCTATATTATCTTCTATATATTTTTTTTGACTTTTCCTAGAGATTCTTGTAATCTATCGACCATCAACTTAAAACAATATTCTTTATTTTATTTATTTTATCTCTTATATCTCTTAATTCTTCTATTAATTTTTGAGTATCTATTATGAGTTTTTATTTAGCTAATTTTTCTAATATACTAATATTTTGTTGTCTAATATAGTCTTGATTTTCCCTTAATTCTTTAATATTTTTTTATTCTTTTCTTGAATAATAGTTATTAAGAAATTAATTTTAGTATTATTGTCTTCTAAATTAATTTTCCCTTAATTATTAGTCTTTTCTAAATTTGTTCCTAGATTTATAATTAGATCTGTGAGTCTATTTAAATGTTCAGAAATTAAAGTATTATATTCACTATGTAAAATATATTTATATTTTTTTTGTCAAAGTTACAAAGTAGTTTATTTTTATCTAATGAAATTAGGTTTCCATTATAATCACTAATTTCTAAATCTAAATATTTTAAACAATTAATTTGATTCACCTCCGTTATATTCCCAACCTATATTTGCTAATTTTTTTGTAAATTCTGTAAGTTCTGCTTTTAGATTGTAATAATATCGTAATTTATCTTCTAATTCAATTACTGCGTCTACTTCGTCTGTTTCTGTTAGAAAAATGTCTTCTTTTAAGATTTTTTTTTCTAGAAATCCTAATGTTTGTGAATTATATTCTATTTTTCGAAAATCTAATAAGTTTCCTGGTTGAAAATATTCTTTTAAAATACTGTAAATTTGATAACTTTTATTTTGAGAAAATTCTAATTTTTGTAAATATTTCTGTAAATATTTTTCTAAAATAGCAGCAAAAGTTTTATTTAAAAATCTAGAATATTCTTCAGTATAAATACTATAATTAGAGCAACTAAATTGTCCCAAAAATACGTTTATATCTAGATTATATCTTATCCAATTATTACTCTTATATTGCCCCAAATTAATCAACACCGTGCACTAAAAATGCTCTATGGATCCATTACTAGTTACATCCATGATTTGGTGAGGGGGGAATAAGAAAGCTTAATTATGATGATGTCTTTATTAGCAAAGTCAAATATATAGATAAGAATGTTTTTAAGTGGATTACTTGGTTAACTAAATTAATCACGACGTGACTAATTATATTATCCATAGTCCCAAAAGTTGTCTGATCTAATCAAGGCTATAATTAATTTAACATATCCAATCCAGAGGATGTACACTACATAATTAATTTAACATAAATAAAATTGAGCCGGAGATCTATCATCTACATTGTTCTGTAGAAATTACAAAGTGGTCTGACATTCCAAACCTAATTCTAGCAATATTTGTCAAGGACACAATGATATAATTAATATTATCCCATTAGTTCCATCCTCTCCTATCAATACAAATAAATCATCGACCAAACCGATCTTTGCTCTAGTGGTAAAAATATAATTTTCGTGTGAAAAGTCGCATGTTCAAAATTTAAATAGAAATTTTTATCCATATACTTTCATCTTTATTAAAAAATAATAATAAATCATCGATCGATTGATACACTAGTGCTTCTAGCAGGAGTCAACACTTAAAAAAACAATTATAAAAGGCAGGAGTAGCAACAGAGATAGCGTCTTAGTGCCACACGCAATGGAAAGGTGTTTGCTCATACATGACATGATTACTTTCTTTGTACAATATATTGCTCACTCAGGAACACACACAACATTGGAGAAGAATGCAACCAGAGTTTAAAAGGTGCGCTCTGATTAAATATAGATGTTTGGTCAATTTTTTTTATCCCAAATAATAGTTAATTGTGTATTTCGGAGAGTTGGGAAAACATATATGGATGACCAAGACATAAGTTGATAACTGTCAAAACATGTTTTGTTTTGTGAAAATCACATAAAAAGTGTGCATAACTTCCTAGTTCACGTGGTAGCTAATTAGGATGATGAATTCAAACATATTTAGATTGCAAAAGAAGTATATGAGCTCTACTTTCACTCACAAACAAAAATGCATCAATGTTCCTAAAGTGTTTAGGAGACAAGCTCAACTAATTAAATTAGTATTACTTACTTATATGTTACTTTATTGTGTTATAAATTATGAGCAGGGGAAATAAATGAGCCGACTATGAGTCAATATATTTTGAACCATCTTGGACCGGGGTCGGGGTTAGGTTCGGTTGATCTAACCAGTTTAATGTGTTTTTTAGATTTATTTTTAATCCTAATTATAGTATATACAAACTAATTTAGATTATTTTAATTAATATTAAGTTAATTATAATATATAATAATTAATAAATATTTAATTATTTTATTTGAATTGGTTCAAATTTTTTGAGCCATTTTTAATATGGTCTGGTTTGATTGGATTAAGGAAAAAAATAAAATAACGACGATTCGATCTACTCCATTGACACCATTATTTTGAAGTGAATAAAATTTCTCATGTTTAAATATTCATTGAGAATTCTATAATCAGATTTTTGAATCTGTGATTTCCTATTTGATTTACAGTGTCTTTACCATTAGATCCCAATTTTGTGTAAATTTTATTTAATGCACCTGTTGTATAATTAATATATTTTTCTCTGTACAAACAAGGCTATTGTCACTACTTTTTACATCAAACAAAAATATTGGTTAGAATTGGGTACCCGAAGTTAACCTCCCATATATGCATAAGCATGGCAAATTAATGAGTATGTCAATACGCGCAAGGTCATCGATAAGAAACTCAGAGCACTATGGTTTTCAATGCCAAAAAAAAAATCACATAATTATATCTCTATGACCTGTAAAGTATCGTAATCTAAAATAGCCATCTCTTTCAGGTACAACTCCAAGAATATCATTATTTAGCAAGGCTGGATTATTTGACAGTTACAATGAAGATGAGGATGGAAAAAGTGCGTCCTTAATTTTCGTTTTAATTAGCTCAAAAATAATATTAATTGAAGTAATTGGAGAGCCAAGACTAACATGTATTATATTTTTGTTATCCAAAAGATAGAGGTATTTGCTTTCAAATTTTATTAATCTATAAATGTTACATTGGTCACGAATTTATAATCCTTGTATTATAAATTGGAAAAAAATATTAAAAAGAAAATAAAGATAAAATAAAATTTCTTCTCAATGACTAAGTTCTAAACCATGTTTTGTACTCCAACAAAATTTATCTTACTATTGCCATTGACGATTTATTTTCATTTCGAAATATTTTTACACATCTTTCTCATCAAATGACAAAACAAGTTACTACTTCTAATCTTCTCCAATGCATGCCCTCATTTTTATTTAGTATCAAATGGTAGTCTTCATCTCTATAACTTTTAGAATCCTACTCATTCCTTTTGTGTCTTATCATGAATATATTTGCGATTTTTTTTATGATTTCATATTGTGAGAACAGATGCTTTACAGCCTCTTCAGTTTTGAAGCACATGTGATAAACATTCACCAGTTGTGAAGCACATGTGATATATTTCTTGGACAGTGCAGCATTTTTTTAGTTGAGATAGAATATAGGCTAGATATAGTTGCTTGAGAGGGTGTTCCAACCAATAATCTTCCCAAAAATATTTTTTCTTACCGTCTCCTATTTGGAACTTCATAGAACACAGAAATAGTGATTGAACTTTGGCTATATTTTTTCAAGAAGTTGAGGTTTGCTTATCTTTCCATAGTTTATATACTTCATCTATTGATGGAGTCGTCTCTTTCCACCATTTGTCATGTGTTAATCACTGTCATATTCATTCCGCAATTAGAGATTGATTCATTGCATGTAAGTCTCGAACACCGAGTCCTCCATTCTTCCTACTCATCAACACTATTCACCAACTAACCAGACACATTGGTTTCTTATCATCATCTTTATGACCATGCCATGGGAAACATCTTCTGTTGTTATATGATATTTCAAGATAATGGTTGATGGTATTTATAAAAGAGTGGGGATCCATTGACAATGGGTTATTTTGATAATCTTGACAATGAATCTCTAAAAAAATAGAAAAAAATAGAAAAAAATTTATAGATGTGTTCTTATACTTTTAGATTGATAGTCATTCAAATTTCATGTAATTTCATTATCGTTTGATAGTCCATCAAAGACCGTTAATTTGGAACCACTGTAAATTATATGAAAATTTGATGGCCTTTGATGGACTATCAAACGATAATGAAATTACATAAAATTTGAATGACCTGATATCTAAAGGTAGAAGAACACATCTATAAACTTTTTCTATTTTTAAGATTTTTTTTGTATTTATTTAGAGGTTCATTGTTAACGTTGTCAAAATAACCCATTGTCAACTGATCCCTTCTCTTTATAAAAATATAAGATTACACTAATTTGGACGAGTTAGAGTAACACCTGTTTGGTAGATAGTAAATTTTCTACAATATTCGATTCAAAATTAATAGTGCAAAAACACAACAACTAAATTAAATACTAAATGTAAATGTAATGAAAATATGCTATGAGAATTTGATCAAATATCAATTGTCAAAAAGAATAATTTATGTTAATAAACCAGCAACTACTATGAAGAAATGTAACTTTTCTAAAAATTAGAGTATGAAGTGCTAAAAAATGTAGGTGCTGAAAAGTAGAGAAAATCAAGATTCTAACAGAGTTCGGTTATAAAAATCTACATTTCTGAGACACGTTTCAAGAATGAAACGTCAATTTATTGATTCAAAAATATTTTACAATTAGAAATTTTAACTTCTTCATAAATACTAGTGCAAGAAGACTAAAATCTAGCTAACAAAAAATAAAATACAATAAAATAGCACTCAAAGCTCTAAAAAACTAGCTAGAAGTTGGAGAGAAAATTGAGCCAAAACTCAAATATTAGAGCTACAATAAAAGCTCAGAAAATATTGGAAGAAGCTATTTGATTTGGCTAATTTAAGATCTTAGTTTTTTTATGTTTATAAGGAGAGAATGTATGAGCTCTTGGGATGAATGCTCAGGTTGTTTAGAATAATGAAAGTTTGATCAGTTTTGGTCAATCTTGAAGCAAATCATTAAATAGAGCTCATAACAGAAACTAATTTGTATTCTTGCGCAGGAAGTCATTATAATGGTTAAAGAACCATTATAACATTTCTTGATCTTGAATCTTGAGTTTTCAAAAATACCCCTTGTCAGATTGAATATATATTGTTATAACGGTTTAAAATGACTTAACTAACCCGTTATATGCTTGAATGAAACGTTAAATATTTTACTGAAGCGTTACAACGCTTTGACCAGGATAGTGAGACATTATAACGGTTTACTGTGGGAGAAATCATTTTTCTTGTAATTTTATGAAGAAACGAAAGATTGTTGAATTATACCTTTATATATAATTCTATATCTTCATGAGACTTTTTCCGGCTGTCTTCAACATTAATATCTTGATCATATGAAGTATTTATAGGATCATACAAATAACTCAATAAATTTTTTATTAAATTCAAATATATTTTATAAAATAATAAAATTAAAAAAATTATTCAGCATAACATTATCTATCGCTTTGATGACCCATCTTGACAATAAAAGTAACAACATGAAATAAATTGTTTTCGCTGATAAAATTGCATTGATCAAAACTCCTTTGCCTGTGATTGACAAAATGCTTGTCTGCTATCTTGGAAGAGTATCTTGTACTTCATCTATCAGTAACTTATATTGTTGCTTTGATAATTTCTTATCAGATAGAGGAAGACCCAAATATTTAATGGGACAAGTTGTCGGTTTGCATTGCTAAATATTGTACTTGACGCATTGACATTATGATGACCAAAAGTTCTGATTTTTTTTTTTATATTGACTTTCAATCCTGATAGCCTCCCAAAGATATCAAATACTAGTTTGATCATTCTCAATTGCTGTTGTTCTGGTTTAATAAATATTAACATGTCGTTAGCATATAACAAACAACTTCTACAATCCGAAAATATTTGTTGGAGAACTCTTATGTCATTCAATCTCATGATCCATATATCTAGAAAATTCATGGCCAAATTAAACAAATAAGATGATAGTAGATCTTCTTGTCTAACACCTAATTTTAATATAATTTTCTTTCAGAGTTCAAAACAACGTGAGATTGACCCTTCAACACTAGATTCTCAATCCAACTGATCCAACTGCTGGGAAATCCCTTGACAATCATACATTGTATTATTTATTGCCAACTGAGAGAGTCAAAAGCCTTAAAAATATCTGCCGTCACAATCTCTTATGCATAGTGAAAGCCCTCCAATATATGTCTTCTTTTTAGAAATCTTGTTTGAATTGGCTGTAGCAGTTCTGGCATGTATGATTGCATTCTTTGTGCTAAATTTTTTTAGTACGCCTATAGTCATTTGGCTCTATGACATCTTTCATTTTTGGAATCATAACGTTATATGATCCATTAAGTGGGGCTAGTGTCATTTGAGGCTGTTGTATTAGTGTCATTAAGTGGAACTAAACAGGATTTACGACCCATTAACGAGCGTACTTCTTGTTTATTGATCCTTCAGTGTATGTATGAGGTCTTGCATGCCTTCGATGTACTGTTACCCTTCCTTTATTCATTGACACTTTGCTCTTTGTCCCACATAGTTTCCTTGATGACTAATATTTCTTCATGCCTTTGCTTCAACAATGTTTTAATTAGACTTTCTAAGTTAGTAATTTCTCCGCATTCAGCCTGCTATTTAATGTTATTTTGTAGACCTTGTCTTGACTATATATTGACATCTCTCATTCTTTCTCTTCTCTGATATGACTGTTGTGATTTGATTACAGAAATCGATTCAACTTTGCCATTACTTTTCCATTTGATCAGGTTCTGTGTTGTGTTTTAATTTTTACAAAATATTGACGTGTCAAAATTTTCAATAAAATTAATTGCGTGACATGCACCGTGACATGTCGTGTTTAATTGACACACGCCAAATAATTCCACGCCATGTCTTGCCCGACATCCATGTCTGATGTGCTATCCTGTGATATATTGTTATATGACAGCGGGGTCCCACTGTATAACCAAATTGGGTGAGATAAATAAACGAAAGATTATGTGGTCCCTTAAGAAGGATAGGAAGCAAAGGAGAATCAGAATACTTGCTCCTCCTTTTAAAGAGTCATGCCATATAATGCACATATTTCTAATTCAGATCAGAAATGAACAAAGTTGTATGGAATAAAAGGTCAAATATCATTCCTTTTTTGATGATTGATGGTAAGGGAAAGTGTAGATACTGATAAACCTCCTTTTTTGTTGTTGTGGTAGCAGTTGCATGCGAGACTTGAAATCATGTAACATGTGTGATTCAGATCCATGATATCAAAGAGAAAATACAAATTAAACTACGGGTATTAGTTACTAATATTTGATTAGTGACAAAATTATACTATCCATGTTAGATATCATGAGAACTCTTTTATGAACATTTCAAATTAAATGCTCAGACTGATTCTGGTTATTATGCATATTAATGATTTTATTATACTATTTATTTTGTATAGTACTTAATTGATACCGCTAATATGCATAATAACTCATTTAATGTGCATAATAACAATTCTACATAAAATAAGTGATATCATAAAACAATTATCATTTATAGTAACTCATATATTGTGCATAATTAAGATCATATCAGTGATCATTATTATAAGAATAACTCTTTTATGGATCAAATTTTTTAATAGTTATCAAATTTGAGTAAATCACACCCGGTAGTGTTCACTTGATATCTATATCTTCAATACAAATTTTTGAGAATTTGAATAATTGCAGTATTAATCTATTTAATTAGAATCAAGGAGCCATTATTTTGAGAGGGAAACAATAAAAATTGGACGACATTTGATATCCCTATTGTATTTGTTTTAGGGGGGGGGGGGGGGAAACGAAATCAAATTTTAGGAAAAGATGTTGTCATGTTAGCTTAGCTGAGCCATTAAATATTACATTTGGTCATAAAGACCCATGTGCATGTCGTTATGGTTATGAACTTATGAAGACTATTTCTTTCCCGGAATAAAGAATAAACAAAAAAATATATAGTATTGGGCGATGGGCCATGGGCCCATGACATATGAAGTACTATATTACTTTTTTTTAATGAAAAAGTACTATATTACTTGAAAAATCCTAACATAATATTGTTCAGAAATAAATAAATAAAAACATAATGATTTACATCTCTCTGCATTACTATTATCAGATATACACGCCAAAGGAAACAAAAGTACAAAAACAGTAATAATTCTCCCTGGTAATGCCTTGAAAAATCAGCAAAGCAGGTGATTAAAACTCCTAATTAATCCATTCCTTCCACCCCAAACAAGCATCACTCCAAAGTCCAAAGTCCAAAACCAAAAATCTAATTAACAAAACAGAAATCACCGATCAAGCAAAGATTGACTCCCAATCAATCTCCCAAGAAGGATACTTGTTCAACAAAAACCTCTCTGATTCATCCCATGGCGCCTCAGTGAAGTTCAAACCTGCCAGAGAGGAACCAGAGGAAAAGGCAGGAGAGGAGTTTCCTGATACATCATCCTCTGTTTCACACTTCACCTTCTTTTCATCTACTGAGATATCCAATCCTTCACAGATTGTTCTTAGCTTAGCATCGATTGAGGAGTGAAGTGGTGGGCCCATGTGGGTGCCGTTTACGCGAAGCTCTGGGAAATTGAGCCTCGCAGTATCTCCCCGCAACCTGAATGCAGCACTATCATACGCAAGAGCTGCTTCCTCGGCAGTGTCATAAGTGCCAAGCCACAAACGGGTACGGTTTCTTGGTAGACGGATCTCCGCAACCCATTTGCCCCAGTGGCGTTGCCTCACGCCTCGATAAAGCTTGTTTTGGGAAGGCGGTGGAGGTGCCGAGCGCTTCATGGGGACTGGTCTTGGGCCGAGGTGGCGTGATGGAATCGGAGAAGAGGTCGGAGAGAGAGAAGGTGAGTTGGGCAATGAGTTGGAAGAAGAAGAAGAAGAAGAAGAAGAAGAGAGGGACTGAGATGGGAAAGGGGTTGTTATAAAGGGTTGGAGGGCTTGCATGAGCTCCTCTCGCAAAGGGTCTGAGGTGTAAAGTGAGGGGAGATAGTGTGCGTTTATAGCTGTCGCCATGCCTTCCGATTCAAGCAAAGATGATGCCTTTCTACACTTTAATTTGTAGAAAATAAAGAACAAAAAGAAACGAGGAAAGAAACAGATGAACAACCTTGGGTAATTCGAAAAGAGACCAAAGAATGAATTGGATTCAAGTGAGAAGCAGAGAATATTTAGTGCTCGAATTCGAATCTAACTTTTTCTCTGATGAGATGAGAGTTGTAGAATGAATGAATGAATGAATGAATGGGAAGAATGAGAGTTGGAGAGAGCTAGATTTATAAGCGCATCAGCATCAGTGATAGAAAGCAGCGAATCACGGAGCGCCACGTTTAATCTTAACAATGAAGAACGGACACCTGTCCAGAAGGTAACCGGCGGGTGCCAGTTGAAAGGACACGCGGCGAGGGTTGATTGGGGTCGAAGCAGTTGACTATCGGTTCAGCACTTGGGGCTTGATTGGGTCGGAGTCGGACGCGGTTATTAAAATATCTGTTGTCCGAATGACCAACCGGGTTGGGTTCGGTTGGGTTGGGTTGGGTTGGGTTCAGTACTTCAGTTCAGTGCGGGGGTCCCACTTGCAATTATTAGTTCAAGTTATTTCATCTAGTTTTTTTATAAGACTTTTGAATTTTGATATGGGTCATCATATTTTTATTTCATAAATTTCTCCAATTATTGGAGTTAAAAATTACTAAATGTTGAAAATTTGTAAAATATTAACCTATTATGAAAATTGATATTCTTTCATATTCGTATTGGACTTGATTCATGAAAAAGAATGAATTGAATTTCAGTCTGCGCTCCCACATGAATAATATTATCTTATTGATGAAAATTTATTACTGCGTTAATAATGCCAATTATTATGTACAATTTAAAATTAAATGCGGAGGATTAAGGTGGCTTTACTCATTCTATGAGCTTAATTCATGTTTAAATTCTGCCAAATATGTATTTTTTACCCTTAAAAGTAGACCTCACTACGGGCGTGATATCATTTTAATCATTCATCCAACTCATTTATTCAATTCGTACCGTATTCGATAAGATAAATATGAATAAAGATTATTTTTTCATGAACTTATTTGATATGAATATGAATAAGATTTTTTTCCGTTAAATTAATAGCTAAGGGTATGAATAAATATCATTTTGCACCTGTTTACTATATAAGATAAATTATTAAAAAAATACTTATATTATTTCTAATATAATTATCTCATGTAATATTTTTTTACTATATTAGTTGTCCCGAGTTTTATTAGCTAATTATTATAAATTATGGATTATAGTTATTATATTTCTCAAATTTCATCATATGATAAATTATAATATTTGAATAATTTAGCGTAATGTAAAAAACTCTTTTGATGTCATAGATTCAGATTAGATCAAAATCCAGACAAAGGCACGTGAGCGTGTAAAGTGCTACTAATTCGATCAGAAGCAAGACCAAACATGTTAATTTCAATAAGATAAGATGGGAGGAAAATAATTTCATATCACTGTATGGTTTCCGTAAAAATCTGTTGATGGCTATTTCTGATGGTGTTTATCATAACGTAAAGGACACGTTGATATAGAATTAATACAGATCAAATCAAAATTAAGGCTGAACTTGTGGCTTTACCTCTAATTAATGCAATAGAATAAAAAGCTTTTTTATGGTACCAAGAACTGAGGAATATTTTTTAAAACAGAGTTGCTTCTATCGTTGTATAAGCTCGGTCCCCCACAAACCATTCTCTCCTTAATTTATTAAAGAGAATTTATATCCGGTGTTAGTTTCAAATCTCATTATTATTATTGAACTAACAGGTTTAATTAAAGTAACTAACGAGTTTGTCTTGTGCTGTCAAAGTGCCAACTGATCACATGCTCAAGCGCTCTCAACCGCCATCAGCCCAACAAACTGTTAGCGTCTAATAATTTAATAAACGACATTTCTAAACCTTATCTGTAGTTATTACGATTTGCTTCTCAACTCTGATAAATCTTTAACAACTAATGCTCCTTTCTCCATCAACCATGATTCGATTCTGACCTCTCAGAAGCTATTATACATCACCAGCCAAGGAGAAAAAGGAAAGATTAATGATTTGAGTTCTCAAATAAACAAGTACACAGATAATAACAATAAATAAAGTAAACACCCAGGAATAACTTTGGGTTTGAGTCATGTTATCAGAAGACCTTTCCAAAAGCCAATTCATTAAAAGATCAACCAAAACAAATAAGACAGAAATGAAAAAGTTCCACTAGGACTTAAATGCAAAATGAGTGGTCTGAGAGTTTACGTCTGATTCCTTCAAGATCCATGCTCTTTTTCTCATCATCACTCAACCAAGAGGTACATGCATCGAGCACATTACAACTCTTATCTCTTAATTTTGCAAATCTCATAATCCTCTCTAAAGTACTGTCTGAAGGGTTGTCCGCATAATTAACCAACATATCTCTCAAAGCATTACACCAAATGGGTTGACCCGTCTTCAAAAATTTAAATAAGGTAGTCACTGAAAGGCTGACACTACCCAGTTCGGCCTCATCCTTTTGCCCTTTTCCATGGAAATCTGAGCCACCAATCTTGATCAGGCCGTAAGTATCAGCTAGCTCACTAAACCCTGCTTAGGAAAAATAATAAAATAATTAAATACAATAATTTCTTCACTCATCAGCTTTTAGATGCTCAATATTATTAGCTTATCACTGTTCTGAAAATGAATGGTGGACGTATCCTAAAAAAAGCACACACCACTTTTTTTCTTTTAGATTAACACAACTGTAAGGAGGAAGAGCAATCCTTTTATGAGGAGAGGAACTGTGAAAAAGTCAACTCAGTGGAGTAAAACCCAAAGCGTGTGTCCAAAACAAACTTAAAAGGTGAAAATTATGAATTTGCAAATCAATTCAAACTTTCCCCTCCAATAATTGGAAGGAGTCAACTTGCAATTTGAAGATCAACTTCAAACTTTCCCCTATGGTGCACAGTGCACTGTACCAAGTATATCCACAAAAATTCAATTTAAGTGGTGCCCACAAGAAAGCAATGTACCTCAGGTGTTACACAGGCTGTTCATAAAGGCAAAGAAAATGTGGGGTTACAGAAACAATTTCAACTCGACTTCTGCAAATTGTTCATAGGTTTTTATCCAAAAATTAATGTTTGATTTAACTAAATTGTAATCCAATTGAGAAGACCAAAAAAACAGAAAACAACACATGAGGAAAAAAAACAATAATTTTTATATAAAGGATTGAATTTACAATAAAAAAGGAAATAAAAATTATACCAGGGGAAACAAGCAAGCTTGTTAAATTAATGATTAAGTTACATGGTACGGAAAGAACAAAGGCGATCCGAGAGAAAAAGAAAAACACCCAAACCCTAGGCGGGGGAGGCGGCGTCGCCGGCCTCCCCCCCCCCCCCCCCCCCTCTCTCTGACCTCCTCTCCTCTCCTCTCTTACCTCCTCTCTTGCCTCTCCATCTTGAAATACAGGCCAACCTTAACCGTGTCACCTCCGCCACCGGTGTTCAGATCTAGCCCTCCTCTCTCGTTTTCACACTACCGCTGAACCGAGTTGGCCACACCTCAGCGCACCGGTCGAGCCGCCCGACCTTGCTGCCTCTTCTTTCACGACCAAACCAAGCCTGTAGCCCTCTGGCTGCCCTGAGACGAGACAGACGAGGAGCCCTCAACCCCGACCCTTCCTTGTTGCTGCTCCGACCCAAACAAGACCACCAACCCAACCTCCTTGTGCTGCCATGAGTTAAAACCCGGTATGTATTTCCTTCCTTTTAGCCGAGTGGGCTTGTGCCGAGGTTGAGCCTCGTGCCTCTGCCAGAGGGAATTCGGAGAGAGAGAGAAAGATGTTGATGGATAGTTGCTGTCCTTTGCTTCTGATTGGGCTGCCAGCTGAGCCGTGCGTGTTCCTCTATGTGTATTTCCATCGATAACAACTTCCTTACCATTATCCCCAGCACAGCCTCCTTCTCCCCCACATTGCTCCCATTACACCACATCCTAGGCCAAATCTTCCCTCTTCCCACTCATCCTATGGTGACATGTGGTGGTAGGGAAGTAGGAGTCAAGGCAATAGGATCAATATTAGAAGGGGTCTTTGCTGCTTTGCCTACTTCATTGCCTCACAGCTGGGTCAGTTCTCTCATAAAAGTAGTATGCAGATATATCTCCCTAAAGCCAGTACGACTTGTACACAGGAAGAGTCAGCCTGCTATGAACTGAGAGTCTTCTACCTATCTAATAGGAGACTACTAACCTGTCCTCCACAACCACCCTCCGCCGTTCTCCTTCATGACCGTCGTCTTCTACCTTACCACTGTCCTAAACCCTGACCGCTCCCTCTACTTCCCCTTACCACTGCCTTCTACCACCCTGCCTTCTACCTTGTCTGCTGCCTTCTACCATGACCACCCTAGACCCCGGTGACAGCAACACGCTGGCAGCATTCAAGGGGAGAGGGAGAAAATTGCTGCTAAGAGATGGGAAAAACAGGAGGGAATCTAAGGTTTTGGTTTCTCTAAGTAGCCACCTCTTTTCTCATCTCGGCCAATTTTTATTCTTCCTCTCGCATACTCCTGAATTTTCCTTTCTCTTCCTCTCTGGAGTCAAGAACACTGGAAATTGTGCAATTTGGTGTGTGGCATGGGCGGGGTATAATTAATTGTTTAGTTAGTAGCAGCAGCTCTGAGGGAAGTATGAATCTCCTGTACCAAGAACCTAAACCCAAACCAACAACCTAAACCTCTCATTCCCGAACCGACAACCTAAACCCAAACTACACCTAACTCCCCTCTGATCCAATCTATATCAAATTTCAATAGTGTATGACTGCAACGAGCTGATCGGCAGACGAATGGAGCTTTTTCTTCGTTTTAGTTTATACCTTTCTGATTAGGGTGATGTTTGTGCTTGTATTTCATGTTTCTTCTCTCTTTCTCTCTTTGTTTTTTTTTCTTTCTAAATTGTATCAACTCTTCTTCAATTTGTTTTAATGAAAATTTATAGTAGGCTTTTCGCCTGCTACTTCAAAAAAAATTATACCAGGAACTTTTCCATCACTTCTGTAAACCTCAAGAGCATCAAGACCGGCATCTGACAGCACACTTATAACCTCGACAGGGTTTTTTAATGCCCATGGGTGTGCCAATGCAGATATGCCACCTGTATTTCGGATCAATTCAACAACATTTTCTGCAGAAGGCTCACTTCCCCTGTAAAATAGAAATTTCAGTTACAATTACAGAGGATCCAAATACTAAGAGAAGCATTTGATAGAACATCATTTTATATGTATTTGCACATTAGCTGCAGTAACTTGAGGTGCCGACCTATAGAAGAAGCATTTGATAGAACATCATTAAACTGATTGTTTCGATTTTTTGTACCCTCCTGAATTTTCCAATCCCATTGTGCCCAAACACTTTGATCAAATAAGGGAGTAGCAGTTCAATTAAATGTCCAGCTTGGATCTAGATATTAGATATACCAAATGCTTTAAGTTAAGGCAGATAATTTGATGTACTCAATTGGTAGGTGATTTAAAGAAAACCAACATCACTGATAGGCTTAATTGGTTCTATAACACTTTGTTGCCCAGCTTACACTGCATAGGCTGGTCCATCATCATACAAGTACTTGTTGAAAGCTTGTCTTGTATTTTCTACATGACCAGCATCAACCATTGCTCTGGCAATGTGCAACCGGCCAGGTGCCACACCTTCTCCTGCTATTTCAACCATACGCTCCCACTTTACTGGCAATTTAAGCTTCTTTAGCTTTGTGAGAATATTTTTTGCTCGATCATATCTACCATCTCTGATACTGGAAAGTAAAGAATCCAGTTCGTCATGCCTTGAGGGCCCAAATGGGCTGAAGTATGCGAGAATGTGCACAACCTCACTAGTCCCAGTTCCACAACTGTGGGGGAAAACAAGGAAATTATGTTTTTGCAAAAATTAGATAATCAAGCACTAATTTAGCTAATGGAATATTTATTTAATTGGTACCTTGGAGAAAATAATGCACTTATTTCAACTCCAGGAATGATTCTCATCCCAAATGCGGAGGCTGCTTCAACAGCCTCAGGTATGCCACTCATGGTGTCATGGTCGGTTAAAGCCAAAACTCTAACCTGTTTTGAACAAGCATAATAAGTTTTCCCCATCTCTTGAGATATTGAAAATAAAACAATGACAATGGCCTGAGTTGTTTACACTATTAGATATAAAAGTAAAACTAAAAATACATCAGCGTAACAGAACAGATAGCGCTATGTTTTTATAGATTTGGTTAAGAAAAAACTTTATCTGATCAGTAATTAACTCTATTTATGATACTAATAGTGGAACTAGCAGCTAATAACCACTGTGTAACCAGTAATAATTCACTCCCTTAAAGTTAATAAGAGTGAAACTACGCATGAATGCACAATAGTAGCATAGTTATTGATGGTCACTCTCAGGAATTCACAATAGACTGTTAATTTTGTTAAACATATGTTTGGCCATGTATACACCAAATAATATTTACATTGACGATCAGTGAAGAGTTAATCAAAAAACATATTCTATCCGTCAGTTTTAAGCTTCCAAACAATTGTACATATAGTAAAAAAAAAAAAAATTTAGGCGAAAAGAAAAAGGAAGCAGTACTCCTCGCTTGTAGGCCCGTTCAACGAGAGCAGAAGGAGAGAGGTATCCATCGCTGTGGTTGGAGTGCGTGTGGAGGTCAAAGACCACCGGCGCCGAAGAAGAGGCGAAGCTTAAAGCCTGAGAGGGCAAGAACTCGCCACAGGCGGCGAGGGGATCACTGCCGCTAGCGAGTGAGAAGGGGAAAGCCCAGTCGCGAACGAAGTTGAGAGCTAGGGTTTGTTCCACTGAGACTGAGGTGTTTTTCCTCTTCTTGGTCTTCTTCCCTTTGCATTTGGTCTTGTTCCTGTTGTTCCCCATGTCGATTCGCGCTGAGAGAGAGAGAGAGAGAGAGAGAGAGAGAGGGCCCAGTGAATAACTGTGTAAGTGTAAATCCCTTGTCGCCTGGCCCATTCGTATATCCAACTTTTAACAATTACACATCATTGATTCTTCATTAATTGCTCTTTTTATTTCTTTCCGGCTTATTTACCATTGTTGTTACTTTCTTCTTTAAATATGGCTCAATATAGATGATTAGGTCTGAGGTATAAAGATTGTATTTGATGTTTATGTTAGGAGATGACAGGGTGTTCACCAGTATGGATTATCTTTAATAGTTAGGTTAGGTGCATGACTGGTAATTAGAACTAGTTGTGTTATTAGTTAGAAATTTAAATTTTTGTGGTATTTGTCTTTCACTATGTTGATAGGAGCAAATCGATCCAATAAATATTGTACTTGTAATCTGATATCGCGAGTACAGGCCTTGTAATCTGATATTGCGAGTACATACCTTGTAATCTGATTGAACATGAATAAAAGAACTGTGCAAACTTAAAATAGATAAATTTGATCAGTTTGCTTCTATGTAATGCTTCCAGATGATACATATATTTTCTTCATAATTTATGTTCATAATATTTGAAACTTCATTTGACTGGGTCAACACAAAGAGAGAGGAAGAGGGAAGGATGGAAAGAGATTCGGTAGAAAAAAATATGGACAAAGATCTCAATGCAATTAACACAAAGAGGTAGTTCATGCATTGAATTCTTTTCATGAAGATTAACCCACACATTTTGGTTGAGGCTTTCGAAATGAATCGAATGATGGGCATATATTTTGAATTGAGGCTTCTTAAGAACAATTTAATTGGTTCCGAGTGTTATTGACCTTTGATACCAGTGGTTTGGGTCAATTGCTGCCCTTCAGAACTTGGTGCTCAGTACAGTGCCAATCTGGTTACCTTGTTGTAATCTTTATTAGGTGCTTGATAATTAGTTGATTTTGTTTCTATATTTATTTCAAAAAAACATAGATGATTTTTTTTTCTTTTAATATTTGCATCTTCATTAGGTCCATGGAAGCACAAAACTGATGCTGTCAGCTAAAGACTTGATCGCCCCTTTCATAATTAAATCTGGTTCAAAAAGCTTACTCAATACTGAACAAATTTATACAAACATAGAGTATTTTCAAATTGCTTGTGTCAATTATGCGTATCAACGTATGTACTGATCTTAGCAACGCAACTCTTGACAATAATTTGGTTTGGCACCCATTGCAGAAATTTGCTGGTTCAAGGAATCTTCTTCAGAGATGAAGCTTACCGTTAAAAAAAAATTTGAATCCTTTTTTTATTACATGGGTCAGTTGAAGCAGGGAGAGATTAGAAGGAACATTATGCTTTGAATAATGCCCGCTTTGATCAGTATATTTTATTTAATCAAAAGCCCCATACCCACTTTGATCAGTATATTTTGTTTGATCAAGTATACTTTAATTGAACTTAGTCCCTCTGCTGCAAAAGCTCCATACACACTTTGATCAGTATATTTTATTTAACCAAAGAAGTTTAGAAAAAGATAACATTTGTTCCAATGTTGGTTGGTATATTTTGTTTAACCAAAGGATCTTCTAAGGATTGCATTTTGCCAAAAATAATGAATACAGAGGTCAAAGAACAAGCAGCCTGCTCAAACTGCTCGTATAAAAACCAGGGGACATCATTTCAACAAATCAATATTATCTTATATCATCACAGAGTCAAACAACAAGCTATTATCGTAGTCAAAAAGCACATGCATCATTCAATATATGCCAAAAACAAATGGCCACAACATCCTAAAAACAACATAATCTTTCATAAAATTGCTAACCACCAAGCAAGCACTTTAGATTTTACTTCTTTAGTCCTCATCTTGCTCGTACATCTTAAGAAGCTTTCCGCAACTAGCCAAAGCGACTTCCTTCTCGAAGCCCATTGCATTTGAGTATCTCACATCAGATGAAAGGCCATTGTTGTGGGATAAGAAGACGCGGGCCCGCTCCCTGCCATTGACCAACTTTGCACAGCTGCTGTCAGGGCTGCTAAGGAGCACAGTTTCACAGAGCTCGTGTTCGTGCTCGTTTGCCACCGGGATGTTGTATGTGCCAGTGTGGTCTGTAACACCCTCAAAGTTCTTTACTCCGGTGGATTTGGACCTGCATTCGACCTTCACCTTTGCACCTGCACCATAATCAGATAAGAAAGAAATCAGACGTGATAATATTTCTCAACATCCAAAATTGGATTGCTAATGAAGGCAAAAGCAATTACAGAAATTTGATAGGTACCAATTGCAAAAGAATCTACCTATGACTAGGAGTGTGGATAATATCACCTACAAGTAGTACTAATTAGAACCCCTAGAAAGATAATTGAAGTCGTGCGGAAGAGCACAAAGATTTTGATATTTGTCATAATCTAGCACCAGATGTACTAGCAATCAAAGAGCAAGCAGATATTTAAAAAGATAAAAAGAGGAGAAAATGTAAGATTACCCGCAATGTAGGTGGAAGCGGGGGTCTCGAAGCCAACCCGACAAGTGTCACAAAACACGCGTCCTTGCACAATAAACCCTTTCTTAAGGTCACGCGCGGCGCTCACGTGCGCGGGGAGGAGATCTGGGGCTTGGCCATTGTTGATCAGAGAGAGAGAGAGAGAGAGAGAGAGAGAGAGAGAGTCACATGCATAAAGGAATCTGTCAGTAAATCAAAGGACAAGCACACTCAATTCGGCATCTTTTAGCTCAACTTAATGCTACTTACTATAACTATAAGTTTATTAGTACGTGCATAAAGCCTGATTTTCGTGGAACGGAGATGATCATACAATTGAGTATCTGTCAGTAAATCAATACGCAACAAGCCAAATACCGATATTAATATAAAGTTTTATAAAGCAAAAATTAAAATAAAGTTTTATAAAGCCAAATATAAGCACGATTAATATATTGTTCTAAAATTGTATCAAATAAATAGAAATATTACAACAAAAATTGAAATCCAATTGTTTTGGTAAATATAACAATAAAAAATATAAATACACTAATAATCTAAATCATACTCTCTTGGAACGAGCTCGACCTCAAATTGGCAGCATGTTGATCGATCCTCCATTTCATCCATAACCATTGAAATGTGTATCTTCATTCTCCTTCATTTATTGATTTTCTTTGGATCGTGGAACCACATCCACAACCATATGTTAATGCGGTATGGATGAGCTCGGAAGTTGAGTGTGTTCTTTCCTCGGTCATTCTTGGATTACTACTTATCACTTGTTTTATCGGTTCGGCGAGGAATACTTCCCAAGCTACTACAATTTCTCGATGCTTAGTCGGATCATAGTTATCGAGCGATCTGGATATTGATTCGAGATATAACTACTAGCTCCAGTGTTTTATACCCGGGTAATTGGTACAGAGCTGTTGTTTTAATCATTCCCCAAATTTTATCAGAAACAACCCCAAATAAGCTATAAGAAACCATCTGAACCTGCTGGTGTAGTGTTGATCTGTGCTCTAATACTAATGTTGAATTGGCTGGGAGCGACTTCAAACCCAAGATGAATCTGTCTCTTCAAGTCACGAAGATTGATTGTCTCGTCACGAAGATTGATTGTCAAAAATATGCACGCGGCATGAATATCGTAACCCGTGGCGGTTGAAGTGTTCAGGATTTGACCTTCGTGATACACATTGATCAGCAATATTTTCGTCTCTACAGTATGAATGATAAACCCTAATGTTAGTGTATTTTAATTTTACAGTAAAAATTAATAGTCGAAATAGAAAAAAAATTACAATGTTGATGAGATGAGAGTGGTGAATACGGATCGGCTCTGGATCTGCCTCGAAAAATAAATTTCCAGTTGGAAGCTCTTGCAATAGTAACAATGGCGATTTTGAAGAAATGGTTGGCTGAAGGAAGATGAAGGAGAAAAGGTGTTGGGTGTGCTATATAATAGCAGAATGCTGGGACTGAGTTTAAAACTCGATCCCAGATGTCTGGATCGAGTTTTAAACTCGGTCCAATCACCTATAATTTTCAAATACACACAAACGTTATAATTTTCAAATGTTGGGACTGAGTTTAATTTTTATTGTAATATTTTAGATCAATCTACTGATTGTTGTATTTTATTTTTAATATAACACACACAAATGTTAAAAAAACCTGGGACCGAGTTTGAAACTCGGTCCAGACTATATGGGCTAATTTTCGGAATAATCTTACTATTTTTATTTATTTATTTATTTTATTTACTAAAATAAAAAAATATGTTTAATACTTCAACATGCCAGCAAACACAGAGAGTTGATGTGGTGCTGGAGAAGTACAGGATCTTTCGCTGTTAGTTCGACATATATAGGGTTGTCAACTAATAATCGTTTGACCATTTCACCATTTTATTTCGCACAAATGAAACGAAACGATCAATGGTTTCTATTACGTTTCAATAATGAAATGCTTAACGCAAGTATATTTTATTCCGTTTCAACAACGAAACGGTTAACAAAATTCATCTATTTCGTTTCATTTCGACGGTTGTTTCATTAAAATTCTATACGGCTGCTATAATAATATTACAGGCATTATATTATGCTAAACCCTATACATCTCGCACGCTCTCGTCTTTTCCGCCGCTCTCTTATTTCTCTCTCGCGCAGATAGACTAAACCCGAATCTTCTCTCCCTCGCTCTCGTCTTTTCCGCCGCTCTATTCTCTCTCTCTCTCTCTCACGCGCGCAGACAGACTAAACCCTAATCTATCTGTCTCACTCAGCAGTTCTCATCTCTCGCGTTGTCTCGATCAACCGATCTCTTCTCTATTTTGCTCGCTCGCTAAGAGATGAGTCAGATCACCGATCAACCCCATCGTTGCTTTGTCTGTGACTGTGAGGATGACGAGATCGCCACTCGACAATCTGTTGGCCTAGTTTCCACCTCTACAAAGCTAATGGCTCGATATTGGTGACAAAACAAATCTACACTGTAGCTAGGCTGAGAGACAGACCATAGATCGTCGATGGAGGTCTCGTCGCCACCAAACTGGCACAAGATGATCGATTCCTTACTTATATATTTTATTGTTGTACGATTATTGAACATAAAGATAAAAGGGAAAAAAGAAAGAAAAAAGAGAGAGAGAGAGAGAGCTACAGAGGTAATTCTGTCGATTTTGTTTTTAATAGCTATTTCTTTGATTTTTTTTCACTCATTACTTTGATTTTGGTTATTTCTTTATTCTTACAGTCTTCTAGTACTTGTAGGTGTTGCTATAACTGTCTTTGTTGTGTAAGAATGGTTGATTCAGACTTTGTTATTTCTGAGCCTAATATTTCTAATGATGAGTAAGTTCTCTTTTATTTGAAATATCTGAGCACTTATTACTATGTCAGTAATTGAGAAATTATTAGTATCTGAGCAAATGTTTGCACTTGTTACTATATCATTATCTGAGAATTGTTAGTTACTGGCTTGTTACTTGTTGGCTTGGTTTGTTAGTTGCATTTATAGTTTGTTACTTGCTTCCTAGCTTTGTTATTTGGCTTGTTGCTTTGTTGGCTGTTATTTGGCATGCTTGTTGCTTTGTTGCCTTGTTGCTTTGTTTGCACTTATTAGTATGTCAGTATATGAGAATTGTTAGTTACTGACTTGTTGGCTTGGCTTGTTAGTTGTTGCATTTCTAATTTGTTAGTTATTGGCTTGTTGCCTTGTTGACTTCTTATTTGGCATACTTATTGGCTTATTGTCTTGTTGCTTTGTTTGCACTTGTTAGTATGTCATTATATCAGTATCTCAGTATATCTGAAATTATTTGCACTTATAATTTAGTATGAGACCAGGGTTGAATCTTGAAACCCTAGAGGAGATTGATATGATACAAATTGATGCAAGAACTGAAACCCAAAACCCTAATGTTAACAAGATGAAAACATAAATGTTTGCTAAATGGGATAAGTATTGGACTAGTGGGAATATATTGTTGGCAATTGCTTGTGTACTTGATTCTAGATGCAAACTTGTTGTTGTTGAGTACTTGATCCTAGATGAAAGTATTGAAACTCTTGTTTGTGGTCAGGATTGGTTGCGTACTTCATTTATCGTTATAATTTTTTCAGTCATTGTTACTTACATATTTTGCATTTGATTATGGTCTCCAATTACAAAACTCTCTTATTATCTTTTGTTGTATTGTCTGTGGCAGAAAATGGTGGGGATTTTGGAGATACACTATGGCTCAGTGATGAAGCGGTATCAAATGATGGTGTCTGTGATGGTGAGGCTTGAACTTATACTGATGTGAAGGCTTGAGGATCTGTCAGTATGTCATTCTGTCATTGTTAGTAATCTTATTTTGGGTTGTTACTTGGCTTGTTAGTTGTTGCCTTTCTAGCCTTGTTAGTTGCTGACTTGTAGCCTTGTTTGTTGTTGGTTTGTTGCCTTGTTGCTGGTTTGTGGTCTTGTTGCCTTTCTAGTTTGTTAGTTGTTAGTTTGTTATTTCGCATGCAGCAATGCAGCCTGCTTGTTACCTTATAGACTTGTTGTCTTATTGCCTATTGTCTTGTAGTTGTAGGTTAGAGTGTTACCGTGTCAGTTGTTTTTTGGCTCCCTAGATCTCAAGCAATGACTTTCAATGATGATAGAGATTTAATTATTTACATATTTAGTCATTGGTTGAGATTGGTAATATGGCTAAGATTGGCATTTGATAATATGGTTGATAAAAGAGTTTGGGATCTAAGTTGAGATGAAAGAGTACATTTTGCTTATTTGAAAATTATAATATGCAAGTTTTAATGATAATGATAGTGATATATATATTTTTAGTACATTGAATATTAAAATCTAATTTGTAATATAGGTTGAATCTGATTTGTAATAATGATATTGGACTCTGTTAAACGATCTATAATTTATGATCGTTTTAGTCGTTTATTTTGTTTCAATTAATGAAACGGTTAACAAAATAAAAATTCTTAACTGTTTCTTAAACAAAATAGTTAACACAATTCATTATTTTCGTGACAGTTATAATTGTTTGACAGCCCTAGCGATATACTTTCCTAGCGCACAGGGGTCATTACAAACACGATATTTTGGAAGATGGAAATTCCGGAGAAAATAAAAATCTACTTGTGGGTGGTCACACTTGACAAAATACTCAAACAGCACAACCTAATATATATCGTGGAAAATTGTAATGTGCAAGATGGATATATATCGTGGAAAATTGTAGTCAGCTGACCTCTTCCTTCATTGCAGGGTGACACGTCAACTATGGTGACTTTGTCTCCTGAGGCGCAGAAACAATGGGAATCGTCTCTGCATGGCAAGCTACTGGAATAATATGAAAAGAGTCGAACAGAAGCCAGTAACGATTTTGAAAGAACTAATTGTAATTAAGGGACGCTACAAGCTATATATCCTAAACATTAACAACACTTAGCTTATGTAGGGGTGCAGCTTCTCTCCAATTTCTCAGGGTTACAAATTACAATCCCTAAATCACAAGCACATCTGGATCATTCATTTTTCTGAGTAGCTGATTATTTAATCGGGGATGATTACTGTTTCTGAGGCTGGAGCTTGGCAGAGGTTTTCTTTCTGCTAGGGATACACTTGCCTTTAACTCCATCTGCTGCTCTCCTCCTCGCCTGTTGCCCCTGCTGTCTCTTCACCAATCCCAAGTCTTGTGCTCCTTTTCACCATCAGCAAGCACAGCAAACAGTTATAAACAGCATCATCATAAAAAAGGGTCAAACTGTTATCATAATTTTGTACAGTATTTCAAATTTGAATACCTTGCCTCAATGACTACTATAGCCTTCCCATCTACAATTCTACATATTCTACATTTAGAAGCATAATCTACTGTAGATGTTTGAACCGAGACAAGCACAAGCACATGTAACATGATTAATAATTAATTAGCAAAAGATACGATCCTTTCCACCAGAATTTCTTTGCAACCAGATAAGTAACAAAACTTGTAAGAAAAGAAAAAGAACCCAAGAAGATATATAATACCTTTCTTCATTGTAAGAGTTGGACTTGTTCAGAACTGGTTCTGTGACTGCCCGGCGTCCCGCCTCCACAATGCTCCCGCTAAAATACTCCTTATCCTCCACTGTCAGGCTTCCAAGCCTCGAGCTAATTTGCGAAACTTGATCTAGCTCATCATCTAAACCGACGCGACCCGCCATTGCGAGTCGGCTCAACACCCCACGATGCAACCCGCCATTGCTCTTTCTACCATACCCTTTGGAGCTCACCACCCCAGCTCCACATGCAATTAATTGTAAGAAGACGGAATTGGGTCTGCTTGTGGTTGGGCCTTGTTCTTGTCCTGGTTCAACCGTTAAATTGTGCTGTTTGTCTGATGAAGAGGAGCTTGGTGGTGAAGCATCCTCTAATGGCAGTTCGATCTGACAGCTGCTGTGGTTTGATTGTGGCTTCTTGTGGGTGATTGTCACTCTTTGTGTACAAGGTATCCGGCGGGCGCCGGTGGTGATGTTGTCACGGTAGTCATGCTCAAGTAGGTCCCGCTCGTCAGTGTCATCTGTCTGCACTTCATCCTGTTCATACTCGGGTTCAATGTATGGTTTATGGGGGATGGAGAGGGGCTTTGGTGTGAACCGGTTGCTAATTGAGAGGGGGTGAAATTTCTCTGAGTTTATTTTTTTTTTTTTGGGAGGGGGGAGATCAGGGAGGCAATTAGTAAAAGAATTTTCTAAAATACTTTACAATAGTTAAAAAAAAAAACTAAATCAATAATTTACTCATTTTTTATCTTTCAGAGTTTTCAGGACATATGTGCACAATAGAAAACTTAAGAGGACTTGTATATATTTTCATTATTTTTTCCTTTTGAGTTTGTGTGAAAAGATAAGGCTTGCACTCGTACCAGAACAGGCAGGTATAACCTCGGAGCCTTTGAGGACATATTCTGCACCGTCGGATGGATAGATGACGTCATTCTCTGACAAGTCATTCCACACGTATCCATTCTTATAATTCCTACATCATCATCCCATAAAAAGGAACAGCTAAATTATCTCACAATCATAGTTTCTGCTTTACATTGATAAAATGCAACCAATTAGAAAATACATCGAAAGTGCTTTGTAGTTTGTACTAAGGAAACATTCTTTTAAATGTGATAGTGGCGTTGATTTTACGCAAGGTCTTTGCATGATCTGACATTCTAATTAAACTAACCAAAAACCAAAACCCAAAAAATAAACTAATTAATCACCTTTTACAAGACCAGGAATAGAGAGCAGGCATGCCTTTGCCTCTCAGTGCTGTAAGCCTGTCAATAACATCTAGCAGTAATTGAAAAGACGAGTTAGACAAAAAGCAAGAAAATTTAATGAACTTCTAATCTAATTAATGAGTGCATAAAAAGTTTCAGAACAATGTCAAAGATATATATGACGGAGTTCAAATTGTATTAAATTAGAAATTAACAGTACAACGTTATAAATATGAAAAGAATTCACCTAGTTAGTAATGTACTGTGCCCGAGTCAAAAAAGGATGGTACTAAATATTTCGCTTAAAGTAACGAATTTCAGAAGTTAAGTTAGATCAAAACGAAAAGTTCACAACAAAATATCAGTATCAGAACAAATGAACAAAAAAAAAATATTCGAATGCTGTGAAACTGATAGGCTAACCTTTGAGACGGATTTGTTGGTTGGGAAGTGGAGAGAGCTCCATAAAATGGGGGTGCTCTAGTTGCCCATTTCTACTGAGGTAGTACACAATTTGAACCTTTCTTTTACTGGCACGAGCAAACCTTGGTTGCATGCCTCTTGCTCTGTCCGGACTTACATCTCTGCTACTTAGTCTAGTTCTCCTTCCATTGCCACCTCCACCTCCTTCCATTGTGACCAAGAGAAAAGAAAAGTGTCAAGTGAGACCACTCAGAAAGGAAATTTATTTATATCAAATCAATAGAAAGCGAAAGAGAGTCTTTGTGTGTGGGCCAGGCGGCCCGGTTGTTGCATTAAATACTTATTTGTTTCCTTATTGTTAAGATTGCTTAAAATTATTGATATTTCTGTATATTGTTTGTAAATGTATTTTGAACTAGATCTATTGTGTTTTAATTTTGATGGAATTTTATTATTTTTTGCCACTATTACTATCATTCATTCATTGATTTCTGTTTCGTATTGGAATTGGATAGCTGACATATGACTTAATGACTATATAACCTCATAACGTGAATTTAAAGAGTGAGATATTGAATTTCAGATGGCAACAAAATAGCATTCAGTACTAATAACAACTATAACAACGACTGTCAACACAGTATTCAATGCCTTCATAAAGAACTCATCAGTTTTGACTCTGGTTTTTCGCTTTTAATAAGCGGAGATATTGGATTATTGCACTATTGGAATCTTTGACCATTCTGTTCTTTTTTCTTCTCTTTTAAAGTGATTACTCTACCATTTCCTCAAAAAAAATCAGTGTATGAAACATTGAAGAGAACAAAGTATTAAATGAAATATATTTGTTAATTGTTCCAAATTCAGATAGAGACCTTTATGAAATTTCAAGTTGAATAATTTAGGCTCTCAACTTAATCTAAAAGAATATATAATTATTGAATATAATTTTATTTAAGAGTGGGGAACTGTTCTAATCACTTATCATATAACAAACTTTTAGAATATGGATCAATACAGGTTTGAATTAGATAAAAAAAAATAAAAAAAATAATGACCCGAACCATTGACACCCCTATCCGACTCTTACATGAAAAATGTTTACCATCAGTCTAGAGTAGCCAAAATTCAATCCAATTCTACAAATTTGTCCGACCCAATCAGATTTGAAAAAATCAAATTTATAGAATCTAACTCAATTTAAAAAAAAAATCAAACTAATCAAACCTAATTTTATCCAATTTAAAATCAAATATCATGCGATTTAACTAAAATAAAACCGATATTTAAAAAAATACTTCAATTAATCTGATCCGATCCAACTCGATCGGCCAACCCTGAACTCTGAAATACAATAAATGCTATAGGATAACTCATCTGTTCTTCTGGTCCCACACAAATGGTATAAAGACAGAAAGGAAGGAATCAGACGGCTGACATTAATCAGCTGCTGCATATATACAATCCCGTCTCTGCACGAGCTGGAAAAACGCTAATTTCACATTCGGTCCATTTATATATGCAGCAGCTGATTAATGTCATACCTAGACTACATACCCTCCATTTATTTGCATCAACTGTTAAGAAATCAAGCAAGCACAGTGTGAGAGTGCTTCGTTGAATCAAGCGCTCACCATTAATTAGGACTGTACGTCCAACGGGTGTATATCACCTCTGGTATAAAATTTATAATGAACAGTTCTCTTATATGAATAATATTATAATCAGAGAAACGATATTATGGCAGTTCTCTTATTTATCATTTCGTTTAATAAACGAAAGAAGAAACTGTTTCGTTAACCGTTTCATTTATCACGAAAATAAATGAAATATAACGAAACGTGTTCCGTTGACCGCCTTACAAGTAATTAATAATACCTAAACCAGCATAATGAAGAACGGACTGAAAATCACACACAGTCAATTATTTTAATAGCTAATTTAATTTGGTTCAACTGACAAGTGACAAACATATGTTTGTCATTGACAATGAACTTTTGTTATTAGACAATTTTGATAATACTATCAGCTACTTTATATTTTAAAAATCCGATGAGTAAAATATAATATATATTTTATATATATCACATGCTTGAAGATTTATGAAACTTTATGCAATGTTTGTGAAATGATATGAAAATTGCTGCGGTCCATATTGAGGGACATTTTATGAAATACCAAATTATTGCAATATATCATTTTTTTGGTAATATGACATGCACACAGGATTTCATGGCTATTTCTTCATTTCATAATTGTAAAGTCTAAAGTGATACTCTAGGGATATATTTGGATACATAAAGAATACATAATAGCACTTTATTCTGAGATTTTTTTTTTGAAAGAAAAATGAGAGTCTACCTTTTTAAATTTTATGTTGTATTTATGGAGGTTTGAATTTGTGACCTTCATTTGAGCAGCTAAATTATTTATTTTATTATGAGAATTGGAATAGTATTTTATCATTCAAATACAATTCACTATTCTGAAACAGTAAGAAAAGTTATTGTTCTACTATTTTAAGTGAAGGTTGAAATAACTGATGTTCTCATACTTTCACAATTCGAAATAGTTATTGTTCTCAATATACAATCCAATTAATATTTTTACCATTTAAAATAACACAGTTTTTACTATCTTCACACTAACCTATAATTCATTGTTTCTTTACTATTTTCATTTATTATTTTCAATTCCTCTATTTTGTACTATTATTTGTACGATCCAAACATACCTACATCTTCAACCAAAAATACAATATGGGGATAGAAATTCTTTAGAGAAGCTAGGGCGAGATAGAAAACTACAACTGATGAAGCTAAATCTTGAGGCAAATATGGATAGTAATATAGTATGCATATTCATAGAGTGTTAAACTTTTAATTTTTTTAAGCATACTACAACATCATTTTCTTCATCAATAATTTTATTTAATCCCTTCATTAACTTAAATGTAATGGTTCATATATTCATTCTCTCCTCATTTAAAATAATGTGTATAATATATTTAATGTGAAACTTAACTAAAAATGATCCAACTTTTTATATGACTCTTTATAGATTATTATGTGTATATTATTTATTATTATAAATAATAATGACTATTATTATAATTATCATTATTATTTAGCATTTAAAAATATCATGTCTAAATTTTCTTCAATGTTAAATTTTATGAAATATATTTAAAATTATATTTATTAATTATTTATTTATGGACTATATTATCGGTGTGAAGCTCAAGTTAGGCTCTAATTAGGCATGGTATTTTTAAAATATTGAGAGCAAATTGGAGTTGTTATTTGTGGGGGATGGGGGTTAGACATCATCTTTAAGAGTTGGCTGAACTTTTCAAGAGTCGGGCCTACGAGAGGGTCAGGTAAGGGCCGAGTTTGATAAATAATTTTAGAGGGGTAAGCCCAGCCCTTGAGAATCCCTATCCTTACCAAGCCCCGACTCTAAGGGCCGGGTGAGTGTCGGGTAAGGGCCGAATAAGGGTCGATGGATAAGGACTTGATATATTTTTTCGATGATTATATATTTTTTAATGTTAATTATATTTATATATAAATATTAAATTATATATTTCTATTTTTCTATTTTATTTTATTTTATTTTATTTATTTTTTGAATTTTTAAGTGTATTCAATATACAATATAAAATATCTTACTATCTTAAAAAGCATCTAAGGACCGGACAATCCAGTTGTTTTGTCTAGATGTTTTGATTTTTTTTAAGACGTGAATTTCCGAATATACCCTTATATATATATTTCATACCATTGAGATTGAGAGATATAAAAATAAACGTCTGAGATTGTATATCAGATATTTTTTATCTCTCCAGTTTGATTTTAGTTTTTCGTTGGCGCTCCGATAATTCGAATAACCCACTCATGTCTCTCCATTTCTCTCGCTGGAATGACCCATTCGCTCGAATAACCCATAGATTTCTCGCTCGCCTCGTCTCGCCTCGCCGAGACGCTGACGCGATGCGCTTCTCTCTGTTTCCCGTGCTGGTGTGCCTCTATCTTTATTTCACTTGCCTCGTCGAGATGACGACGCTGAAGTTTCAATCTGAAGAATCGGCACAATTCAAACGGTGAGTCTCCCCAATTCGAGTTAAGATTTACTTCAAACAATGAGAATTTCTTATTGATTAGGTTTCAAACGTGTTTCAACGGAAAAAGAGGTGAGAATTTCCTCTTTGTCCCTCTACAATGGCATATAAACATCTTAGACAGTATACTCTTATTTTCTCTCTCCTTTTTTTCACTGTTCTTTCTCTCTCCACCGCGGCAGATATCCCAGCTGTTATAGTATTCGGTGATTCAACCGTCGATCCTTGTAACAATAATGTTATTGGTACTGTTTTGAAAAATTAATTTCCCACCATATAATCGTGATTTCCAGGATGGTATGCCAACAAACCGGTTCTATAATGGCAGACTGCCGACTGATTTCATTTCCAAGGAAGTCGGCTTGCCACCTATTGTGCTGGCATATCTCGATCTTGCATACAGTATTGAGGATTTCACAAAAGGGGTTTCCTTTGCCTCAGCTGGTACCGATCTTGACAATGCCACATCAGATGTGCTGGTAAGTTGCTTTATTGATAATCCGTTTAATTAATAATTTTTTTATGACAAAAGCGCAATCAAACTGTGGGTTTATGTATTTTTTGGATTCCTTATTTAAACTTTGGTACTATATGTGGACAGAAAATTGCTCAATTGTACTTAATTAATAACAATTAGGATGTTGATTATACTCGAATTAAGTACAATTATGATGTAAAACCAGCATTTGTCTCTTGCTGTTTTAGTTACAAAATAATACATTACATTGAGAAAGGAACCAGCTTACAAAATAAAATGACCTCTAGATAACATATACTTGTGATTTTTACTGTTATTTCGTTACAAATATCACTTGATAATTTAATATATAAGGACTTGCACGAGATACATGACAATCTCGCAAAGATTTAATATGCACAAACGCAGATGCATGGATAACGTAAAAATAGTCATAAATACAACACCAGAATACCTACTTTTCGGTGTCAATTTCCTGACTTTTAGGGGGTTAGAAGAAAAATTAAGGCAACTTTTAAATTGACACAAACTATACAAAATTTATTCATTAATCTTTTATCAATTATCATATGATAGAACAATTTCACAAAACCTGACCATATTGTGTCTGATTGAGTTTGAAACACGAAGCATTTCAATATCAACCTGTACTTTCCACTTGAATTATTAGTTGGATTTGTTTTTCTTGATATTTCCTTTATGATCATGTTTTCAGAGTAAAAAGATAAGTTACAGCCCATATCCAGTCTAGATAATGAAATTATATATAAAAAAATTGTGTTGCTGCTCATAATTAACTATCCGCTGCGAGCGTGAAAATCTGTAGTGTTGTCTTACCAAATTCCTCCATGTACTGGATTCTCTATTATATTTCTTAAGAGTATGTAAGTATTGTATACATCTAATAGTTTTTTTTTAAATATTACTCAAGTAAAAATTTTAAAAATCATAAATGTGCTTCTAAATTTGATCATGTCCCAGGAAGAAAATTATGGATGGCATCAAGAGCTGTAATTGCAGCAAGTCAAAGTGCTTAAAACTGTAAGTCATCCTTTGAAATTTTGTAATAAAAATAACATATATGCAAGTGTGTTGGTGTATATCATGCAATTTTTCATCATGAATTCTCATTAGCTCTCTTATGCTATCCAATTAAAATACTCTCTTGAGAGGAGTCTGTTTAAGTGGTCATTAAATAAATTAATATTTTTTTTTATTCTTTTTGTTAACTACAATGGCTACTGATTATGAATTAATAGTATCTAATATAAAAATGATTCAGTCTCTTTCTTATCTTTCTATTTTGGAGATAATTCTTCTTTAATTATTAATTATTTTTAATTTTTTTCTACAATTATTCATTGGATTTCTCCATATGTGAAACTAATATCCATAATATTTGCAATTAGCACCTTGCATTGCTCATATTATCCAGGAACAAACCAAAGTCAGAAAAATCTATCAAAGTTACTATATTATTCTCGGCATGAGCTTAAGAAAACTTCATGATCAATTCATACAAACTTTAGAAAAATGGATTTATAGGTTAATACTGGTAACAAACAATTCTTCTCCGTAGCTTTATTACACAAGCATATGAGTTTGTATGCTGTTAGTGAATAAATGAAACTTGGGTTTGTTTGTCAATTTTTTTTTGCATCTATTGTTAGTAGAAAGAATATTTTTCATAACTTTTGTTTTTTTTTCTTCTTATTTTTTGTAGATTACTAAAAAAATTGGCAAGCAGTGGAGAAACTAAAAGTATCCAGTCAGGCACCACAGCGGCCCCAAACTTCAAAGATAACTCTCTATAAAATTTAATTGGTAAGGTGGTATTTAGCTGTGCCACTATTGGTACCAGAATAGCTGGTTGGTGTTTGTTTTTCACTTGACTTTCGTTGTAACCGAAACTTAATTTTAGGGGTCTCATGAATATTGCATCGAGTACTATTGCCTATTTGCAATTACACCTTATTCCTCTATATCTTTTTTAGTTGAAATCTTCCCTCTTAACTTGGTCTTACCAAGGTCTAATTCAAATGTATTGGACAAGCAACTCATCTTAGTTAAATCTTTTGTTAATTTTTTTTTTCATACAACATTGTAAAAGGCATTATCTTGAATATTGATGGCATATGTTTGTGTTTGCACTAGCATGAACATATTATATTGGTTGGAACAGACAGTTGACTACTTATAATTTGTGACAATGGTTGGTATTGAGTTATTTTTGTTATGCAAAATATATCATATATTATATGTTTTAAGCTTTTATTATAAATTATTTGAAAACTTTGAAAATTTGTGCAGTAATACTGAAAGAGATTGCACTGATCAAGGACATTGATGTCCACTGAATTAAGACTTGTTGATTGTGACAGAATTGAAGGTATAACTGCTTATGATGAGTCTGCTTAAATATTTAGTAAGAAAACTTCAATCATGATGTTTATACATTGTATCAGGATACATTGGCTCTGGGCATGAGTTCCATGAGGAAGGTCTGATGTGGATTAATGGGCAAGGTATTAACCTCTTGACTTCGCTTATAAGGTCATCAAAGAATTGTCCAACTTTTGACTACAAAGTAAACTATAGTGAAGAGACATGTCAATCTCAGTGTGGTGATTTGTCACAGAAATGGTACGTCAAAATTTAATTTTCCTTTCTGGTATTTTTCTGGTATAACTTTTACCTGCCATATGCAATTAACTTGAACGGGTTGTGATTATTTATGAATTTACAATGACTATTATGTCGAATGCCACTGGTAGGTAGTTTGCTGGCATGGAAAGGTAAGATGCAGCTGAATTGGGGATTATGTATTGTACATATTGACTGAAATTTTTTGGGTATATTCCCCGTCAGCTTATGAATACTGTCTGAACATCCAACAAAGTTCTTCCGATGATGGGTCAATTGACGGCTTTTGGTGAGTAGGGAAGGAAATTTTTAGTGTAGTTAGTTAAATGCATTTTTCTCATTCCCTGTGAAAATACGGCCAGTACAGAAAGCATAATTTATTGTGTGACCCGACCTTTGTAAGTTCAAATAATATTTGAATTTTGAACTATAGATCTGAACCATCTCATGAGGAAAATCAATTTTCTGTGTAATGCAAGGATTCAGGGAGTCCACATTATCCAAACTAGATGCCATATTTCCAAAATGTCCTCGTAAATGGACATATCATTTTGACATTGTCCTACATTAGTTTTGGAACCAAAATACGTTGCAAAGTAGTCAAACCTTGAGACCTGTACAGGGTATGACCAACTGAGTTCATAATTTTGATTACTTTTTGGTGATAGCTCCTTATCTTTCTCTGTCAAGTTTTATATGTCTATGGATGCTATGAGGGGTTCTTCGATGTGAACCTCATTCAATTCATGCATAGGTAAAAGCATACAATCTGCCATTAGGTTGGTTTTGGAGCTCTTTTCGTTATAAGGGTGCTTAATTATCTGTTGAACGAGGAAAATAGTCTTTATATTTCTGGCACATCGTGTCTTGGGTATTCTTCGTGCAATTGGTACCAGTAGTTTCCGAACTTTCATCTGAGAATATCAACTGATCTGTACTACCTAGACATTGCATCCTGAACAAAAGAGGTTTCTCTAATCATGCCTCCTTTTTCCTTTTTTTCTTCTTTTTACTGGCATGTTCAGGATTCATCAGTAATATTAACAATTGTTATTATTTTTTTAAGAACGAGTTCCAAGAATAATTCATAGTTATTGACAAATATAGTGTGTTTCTTCAATTTTATATACAAGTTCTCAAAATAGCTAAATGCTTTGAAATTAATCAAGTGAGATTTTTGTCAACTGCGAGCCACAAAGGAGGCACAGACTGAACAGGAAAAGCAGGATATACAAATGACAGAGCTCTCATTACGGAACCTATAATTTATAAGCTTTATAAAACCTTTAAGAATCTATTTTTTTGTGAAAAGCATTGAGATCTTTTTTTTTTAGTTCGTTCTCATTATGGAGCTAATAAAAAAATACTTGAGCAGCTTGAGTTAGCTTTTTAATTTAGTAAGATACTATTATATGCTTCTGAGCATCAAATGTTTTGTTAATTAAAGATTAAATTATTATGAATATAAGTGACCGCGCGTAAGAGCGGGCACATTCGCTACAAGAGTGCTTAATTGATGACAAAAATAAATAAATTTAAGAGTTTTTTTTCTTGTATTTAATTATTTTATTTAGAATTTAGAAATTAAAATGTCATTTATAAGAGTAAGGGTAATTAATACAACCATCGGTTCATTTCATCGGTTTTTTTTTCTTGGTTGCTCTCGATATTTATGAGAGCAACCAAGAAACATGCATGTTGAAAATGATCCGCGTGTAAGAGCGGGTATATGTACTAGTTAAATAAAGTGTCTGAAAAAGACTAGATAAGAGTCGAAAAAGGCCAAATTAGAAGGGTATATTTTTTAAAGATTGAGGCTGGCTCCTTAAAAGTCTGACCCTTACCATTTGAAAGGTTTGTGCCAGAAATTATGAGGGCTGGATAAGAATCGAGTTTTTTGAAAAATCGATCGAGTCTGATTCAAGAACCGAGCTCTTATTCCATCTCCCCTTCATAATAGCAAAATAACAACTATTATCACTGTTCCGGAACAACAAATTTATGTTTGATTACACCGTTACTATTCTTATTCTGAGAACAACAGATATTCCATTATTCTTGTGTCATCCAAACGTAAATGATAATATATATATTTTTTTAACTGTTTATTCAAATCTCTCTCTTTGTCAGATTGTTCATGCAAAGGGCTACATTTTGATTTTTTGACCAGCATATTGTATAAAATCCGGATGCCCATTTGACCTTGTACAATACTAAGGGCGGGGATCGGTTGATTGACAACTATGATAATGGACTTCTAAATAAATATAAAAAAATCTAAAAAATCTAAAAAAAATATAGATATGTTGTTCTATATATGGATTGATAGTGATTCAAATTTTATACAATTTCATGATCGTTTGATGCCATCAAAATTTTATATAATTTACAATGGTCCCAAATTAAACGTTCTTTGATGGAGTACTAAACGATAATGAAATTGTATGAAATTTAAATTACCATCAAAACACATCTATAAATTTTTTATTTTTAAAATTTTCTATTTATCTATACTATTATATAAAGCATCTAAGAATTGGAGGGTCCATTTTTTATCATGGTAATTTTTTATTATACCCATTTTATCCCTCAATTAGACGGCTAATATTTATTTTTGATTGATCGAACGCATGTGATCGTGTCCATTGATCCCCTCTTTCTCTCCATTTATTTTCCTTAAATACTATTATTTCCATAATATTATTTTCTTTTATTTAGAAACCTTGTGCATATTTGGTAAGAAATTAATGGTGATAATATATATTAGAATAATTTACTTTTTTTGCCATAAAATCATGAATCATTAACTCATATTGTGCAAAAATCTCATTCAAGATTAAATATAGTTTTTATTATAGGTTTTTTTATAATTTGATGAATTTATAATTTAATATTAAATAAATATGAATTTTTTTATTTTATAATATTTTAATGTTTAAATAAAAAAAGTCTGCTGCAACGCGCGGGTATATAACTAGTTAAGAGTTAATTATCTGTCAAAATAACCCATTGTGAACCGATCCTCACTCACACTCATACTTTAATAGTCCGATACATTGCAAAGATCCAGAATCAGCACTCCATGGAGGGTCGGAGGCCATATCTTTCAGTTTGACACTACGAAAGTTGTACTTAGAAAAATCCCAAGAGGTTGGTAACGAATAATAGAAAGACTACAACAATGTAAGGATAAAAGAGATGACATCCATGATCCATGTGACACAGCGAGTTGAAAACAGAGAAGGCAAATCTTGGAACGTGACAAAACAATGTAATAGACTTGAGAGTGAAGAGACTTCTATGAGAAACAATGTAATAGTCTTGTTTTTTTTTTCTTTTTCTTTTGCAATGGCTCATCCGTGAATGGAATCAATGGATAAGTGACATTTCTAATGTTCGGCTTACATGCATTTACGATCTAATTTACTATACTTTAGTCCACACTCTTCGCTTTGTCAATAGTCAATACCGATGGTTATATCATAATCCATATTCATTCAAAATTATTGATCATTTTAAATGAATCACTCAATATATTAACGATAAACGTTGGCAAAACAAAAAGCTATAATCAGACAACAATAATACTAATCCGGTTTATGTACTATTGCTAACTTTAACAAATTTAATATTTCGAACAATATTTTCATTGAACTATATATTAATCTTAGATAATCTCAGCTACAGAACCGCAAGTCTAGTACAGATAGAAATATGTCTTGTGGCGCGGATTCAAATCCCGAAAGCGACATATGAAAAATAATATATATCAAGGTTTATGAAACCTCATTTAATTAAAAAAAAAAAAGACATTCTCAAGGGCTGGGTTAAAGATGAGGCACTGAAATTTTTTTTACAAATATCCTTATAATTATATATATTTAAAAAATTTAAAAAATATATTTATATTGAAATTTCCATTCAAATTTTAAGTTTGTGAAAAAATGTAATTTTTACCTCTCTAAAACAAAGTTCTCTGCTCAGCTGTCAGTAGCCATCTCCGTAGCAGTCACGGTCATAATCACAGCATCTCTCTCGGTCATAATCACGGTCTCTCTCTCTCTCTCTCTGCTTCAGTTTCTATGTCTTTCCCTCTCCCATCTTTTTCCCATTCATATGTCACGTATCTATGGTTGATTCAACAAAAGAGGACTGACTAGTTTAATTACTACTTTTCACTTCTAATATCAAAATAAATACACCTAAAACTACAAAATCAGTCAGACCATAGTTCCATCCAAATCCAGTCCTCACTACCAACTTAAGTCAAACAAAACAACTACCAACTGCCGACCTAATATAAATTAAACAAACAAACCAGCACACTATCTTGCATCTATTTCCTTTTCCCCCCAGCAACCTTCGATTTCTTGCTTGCAGCCACACTCTTTAATGACTTATTATCTCCTGCTTCCTGAAAGTTGGTAATTATAGTTAGCAGCCAGCTAGTATTTGCACAGTGATTACAATTTACACACACATTCCCACAAAGGTTAGCTCAACTTCAACAAATTTTGTAACTGATCGTCAAATATTGCTTGCGTTGCCTGCCTACATCTACACAAATTCCCACAAAGGTTAGCTCAACTTCAACAAATTTTCTAACTGATCATCAAATATTGCTTGCGTTGCCTGCCTATATGTTCAGATCACATAATTATTTCATAAGCACGGTCTTCAGTTCCCAGGATGTAAGTTAATGGTATGTTAAGATGTTTTCTTCAGCTACTTCTCATCCTTGATGGATCTCATTAAACGTCTTGTTAAGCAGCTTATACATCCAAGATTAACTCTGCTTTCTCAGTATCTTATGCAGTTTTCAGTGCTTATTTAAGGCACATGATCAATTATGAAAAGTGTCGGGGACACAAGTAACGTCTTTCTAAAAGAATACAGCACTTGCCTTTCTTTTGAGGGGGGTAGATGTGTTAGCAACCGGCTTAAAAAATGATTCCAGCCTGTTAAAATAATAAAGAAGAACAAAAAAAGCTTCAAACAAACAGAACATAACAAAAGGTAGAATCGAGATATTTGGCTTGATAACATTTCATAGCCCTTACCGTCCCTGTGAAGACTTATTTTTGGCTGCTTTGATCTTTTCAATTGCCTATTACCAATGGAGGAATTAGCATATGCACAAATATCATTCTGAAACCTCAACACCTTGGAAAGAGTAAAAAGAGAGGAGACAAGAAAGAAGTACCTTGGTAACACGGTCTTGGTTAAAACCATTTTCATTAACTAGAAAGTTCACAATGCCCTGAAGGAAGGCCGACAAAATTAACTTGTGCTGTCTTATCAGATTCTTCTATTCGCAACAAAATTAGAAAGCATGGAAAGTTAATCCTAAATCAGAGACATACCTCCTCATCTGGTGGGGTCCACTTTAGCTCAGGTACATCCAAAGAAACATTAGGTTCTTTGAACAGGCGCCTTGCTTCTTGGTATGGCCAATCATCTGGTATCTGGTACCTTTGATGATGTCAACAGGTTATGACACATTAGCATGAAAATTGGCACCCTCGTACAATCAGACACAATTGAGAAAAACCAGTGAATGAATTAGGATGATTACCTTTCTTTGTTGATGTTATCCAACATGGTCTCTATGCAACCATACTGCCTAATGAGCTTGAGTGCTGTCTGCCCTCCAATACCTAATCATACAATTCAAATATTTTAGCACCCCTAAATTAACACTCCTTTACAAAGGAATTTATTATATCTCAACTAATACCCTTGATGCTCTCACAATAGTCACACCCGCTGAGTATGCACAAGTCTATGAATTGATCCATGCTCAGTTCTAGCTCCTCTAGAACCTGCAATACAGAGGAAAATAAAGAACAGATCTCAATTAGATAGAAACAAACTTAAGAAGCTGTCCACCTTTATTAACAAAACAATGGGTCCTCATTCCAAATTTCTTGTTTTTCAGTTGTATGAGTGCATTGGTCCTTATTATTTTTTTTATTATTTCAGAGTTATTTACAAACCAATCTCAATGGGAACATCCATGAGTCCATAACCATTTCTATGCTGCCATATATTGGCAGCCCTATTGTTTATGAACTACTTGGACATAACAATCCAAGTGCTAACAAAGCAAAACTCAGAACAACTAAAATTTCATTACAGACAAATTACCTTGGCTATCTCAAACTCCATTACAGGAATTTTCTTGGAGCTGGGATCCATCAAATGCCTCAGAAATTTTGGTGCGCCAAAAGTCAAGGAGTCCATATCTTCTGATGCAACTGCATATACCTAAAGTTTATTGCATACAAAAAAGTTGGCAACAAGGACTTTACAGCTGAAATTTTGAGGTTTTGCACCATTGACATGGCAATAAGAGTTACAAAATGACAGCACAATACCTTGTCATCTTTGCAGATAGCTGCACACTGGGCTTCTGCTTCACAAGGTGCCTACATAAATCAGGAATAATTTTAATGTTTCTGTTCAGATTGCATCAAATTAACTGTCACATAAAGGAGGCATATACAATTGCAATTGCAACGATTGTACAGAATTGTTCTTTCTAGACATATCCAGCACCATCGTGAACCTACATGTATATTTACGGTGGTAAAAAGAAATATAAAGAAAAGTCATTTCCAATTAGCTTACCTCAATGACAGGGACACCCATTAATCTCAGAAGCCTTTTACAATCTTCATTGTGTTGTTTAGTCACCTACAAGTTGAAATTTTTTTATCAAAAATACAAGCTATGATTCTGCATTTTTGCAATTCTTGGTCTGATAGAAGGCTTGAGTGATTACGATGAACCTTGACTGTACGTTTACTGAACTTCTCAATCGCCTCCTTGTCTCCATCCTGTTCCAGAAGGAAAAACAGAGATGAGAATTAAATTAAGCAAAGGAACAAAAGATTTGTCATGCAACTTGAACAAAGGCAAAAGGGAAAAAAGTAAAACAATAAAATAAACAATAACAAAATTGTAGGTCACCTCCACTGCTGTAGAAAGCTCCTTAGTGGCATCCTCCCTCTTGGAGTATCTAATGCATGAAAACATGTCATGTCATAAAATCAAGAGCCTTTTTAAAAGTATCAGTATGGTTTGATGGTAATTGTAGAATCTGCTCTTTTGTCTATACTAACGACAGGTGAGTTATAACGGTATGGTTTGGTGCTAATTTGATTCTTAATGGGATAAAGAACAAATACAGAGAGAGAGAGAGATGCCTTTTAGCAAGCTCTTGTTTCTTCAAGTCAGGAGGCTGGCCATCAAAAACATAACTAGAAGAGGAGAAAAAGCACCTACTCAGCTACTTAGCAGAGAAGAAATAGAATAATTGGTTTAAACATATTTGTGCGAGAGAGAGAGAGAGAGAGAGTGAGAGAGTGAGAGAGTGACACTTACACAGGCTTGATCCCGGCCTCAAGCAGTCTGATGGTACGATTGAACATGCCTTGCAAATGACTGGAGCAGCAGAATATAAAATGTATATGCATATGCATAGAGATGGTAGATAAGGGCAATAATTACGGGCGCTGATAGTATTAAATAAATAAATAAATAGATAAGGGCAATAATAAGAAAGGATTACCTGGTGACCTCGCCGGCCTCATTGGTGAGGGTTTCCATGCCAGTCCTACCGACCACAATAAGGAACTGGTAGATGCTCATGCTCGCATCGATTGCGATTTTGCGGCCAAAGTAGCTCTCGAATTTGTTTTCCTTCATAGACTTGGGTGCATTGTCAGCCAACAGCTTGGTCAAACCCTAGATTGGATTGAAATTTTCAATTAATGTCAATTAATATAATTTTGAACTTCATTTGAGCAGCGAATACCTTGATTCCCATTTGTTCGAAGAGAAGGGAGTGATGAGGAGAGGAGAGGAGAGGAGAGGAGAGGAGCATTTCTGCTATATATTTATAGATCTAATGGCTAATGCATTCCGATGAGCTTGGTATAGACTACATACTTCTTCTAATGGGCCTTCAGCATTCCTCGCTGGGCCTTGATGTTCTTGCTGTTACTACTTACACAAGAATAATACAATACATTCATTTTTTTTTACATTTTTTTCATTATTTCAAATAATGTTGTTAGTAATGCCAAATAAATGATTTTAATGAATTTTAAATATTTTAACAATTATACAACTGAAAATTATATTGGAGTTGTTATTGGATGGAACAAATATTAAAATGTAGTGGAAGAAGCAATAATTGAAGAAAATTTCAGCAAGCAAGATATAATTGATATTATAATTAAATTTATATAATCATAAAAAATAATTAATAAGGATCATGGTTATTTTATCAGAAAAATCAGCATATAAATATTGTGGAAAGAAAATTAATTACTCTAATTAGTCTCATTAATATACAGGACGATCTTCTAATTAGAAAAGTTAGGCTGGAAATCCGAGCCCACAAATGGGCAGCGAAATTCCTGCCTCTCAATGCATATTTCGTCTATATTGTCCTATGTCAATATATAACACAATTGACCTTGAAAATATATATGGATACTTAATTGACCTATTAAATTTTCTAATTAGAAATAACAGCTCAAGACCATTAAGAAAATTACGAGGATTGAGAGAGGATGATGAAGCTCTTAACTGGAGCAATATATTTTGATCCATTAATTATTTGACATGTCAAATGATAAATTAATAATTAATGATGTGTCTTAACACTTAAATAATGTTATTAGTAACGTGTGTTCGGTAAAGGACTCTTTCAAATAAAGTAATACGATAGTGATATCGCCTGAGGACCAATTTATCCTCCCATTTTTTTTTTTTTGAACAGCAACAGGCCTAGGCGAATTTATTGATATGCATATGCCAAACTTGAGGATAGATTTGAAAAAAAAAATTACAGCTCAGCATAATAAAAATTATAGAAGGCATTGAGAATGCTGCGGTTGTACCAAAGGGAAAGAAAATAAGGAAAAAAAAAAGAGCGAAATTTGTATTTTGCCATTTCAAAACTTAAAATTTTAAAAAGAAGACAACTAACTATATTCTAAATTTGTACTCCAACTGAATAAAACGTTAACCCCCATTGATCACATTCTCGAACATAAAAATTGATGACTACCCTACGTTGTAGCCAAGTCTTAACACTTTAGGTTACAAGTCTTAATACTTTAGACACAAAGTCTTAATATCTAATATATGATGTAATATTTTTAACTAAAAAAACCGTTGAACAAGTTCACGAAGATGAAAATTGACCGCTCTACGGGTGGTATCCAAGTCTTAACACTTTACGTTATAAGTTTTAATACTTCAGACACAACGTCTGACTACTTATTACCTGAAGTGATATTTTAGACTAAAAAAATCTGTTGACCATCCTAAGTTATCAAGTCTTAAAACCTAAGGTTACAAGTTCTATTATTTATGAACCAACACTTAATATCTATTACATGAAGTGATATTTTGAGCTTTAAATTTATATTATTGAGCCTATCAGGATTGGGCAAGTCCAGTAGGATTTTGAATTCATATTATAACGGTCATTATAATTTTTAAAAGTATATATATATATATAATTCTCAATCTTTGTATAACTAAATGTTTCAAATCTTAAAACTAAAAAATGACATCACAAAATATTAAAAATTATAAATCTAAATCACACACATAATAAGTATGAATTTCATCATAAAATAATAAATATTAATATTAGAATAAACACATCTTAATATCAATTATTACAAGTCTCACTACCATAGCCAAATAATACAAATTAAAGTCCTAATTTTATCATTCCTTACAAGAGGGCTTGCAGGAGTTTTCATCAGTTCTTACAATGTTGTAAGTTATTTCTGTAAGTTTTAACCAGTCCTTACAATAACAATGTTGTAAGTTATTAGGGTCTTAGTGCTGTAAAATAATTTTTCCTTCTCAAGAGGGGTTACAGGAGTTCTCATAATCTTCTTACCAGAAGATTAGGCATCTTTCTGTTATGTACCAGTATCTTTAAAATTTGCATTTATCACATAAAAAATAAATCTCAATACTTAAATTATGAAGTCTTAATAATTCTACTCACAAGTCTACATAGTTGGAACTTGTTGTACGAGTATTATATCTGCTGTACCGGTTTATACCAGTCCCCAGTTTGAGCCAACACTAATTGTTATTTAGCACTTATCTTTAAAAACTTTTCATCCTAGGTTTTTTTCATGCAATCAAGCACGTATGGTACATTGTGGAGTTCTCAATCCACTCTGCTCAAAATATACAAAAAGATAGTAAATTTATTAAAACATTAATTAATGAATTTAATTCATTACAAGGTACCTTATGTCTTTCCTGCTCAAATGATAGTTGACTTAATCTATAGTTTGTGCAAATTAAGGTCTAATGTTTATCTAATGTGCAACAATAAAATAAATTTCCCATATTCACTAAATAAGAATATACATAGTTCTTTTGTGGTTAACTACCAATTCAATGTCCACAATCAATTTCTGCATCTAACCTACAAACTAAATTCAAAATAATAGAGCAAATTACAGTGCACAACAAATAAGCATAGTAGATATATAATAGATTTACATGGAAGCTCTATCTGATACCTATTGCAAGTGACCTATGAGCTTGATGGAGGCAGGGAGCGGGAGCTCCTCTCGAGTCCACCACAAATCGGGCAGCAACAACAAGCGAC
The DNA here is from genome assembly GCA_037127355.1 of Schoenoplectus tabernaemontani. NCBI lineage: Eukaryota > Viridiplantae > Streptophyta > Magnoliopsida > Poales > Cyperaceae > Schoenoplectus > Schoenoplectus tabernaemontani. Next base: position 196,327 of record CM073742.1, read on the forward strand.
CATGTGACATTTGACAACACAGACAGGGTTGCTGTCTAGGCTAATTCATGATGGACCGAAGACACCTCGGTAGGAGAGAGTTTTGTCTTGAATTCAGTGATAGCCGACAGAGAGTCAATGGAGATGGCCTGAAAGAGAGAATTTGGGGAAGGATTAGGGAGTCGTGGCAAGATGGAATTGATGGAGAGACGATAGATGAGGTTTGTTGGAGAAAGAGAGAGAGTGGAGATAGATCGAGGGAACACATTGTCATTGGAGAGAATAGAGATGGATATAATCAGTGAGGAAAAGAGAGAGAGAGAAGTATCGAAGTTAGGGTTTAAAGAACTTTTCTCTTTAAAAAATTATCATCTCAAAACCCTAAATTAGAAAATTAAAACCTCAAATAATATGTCCAAAGAAATTGATATATCATAATAGGCCCCCTCTTTTATTTGCCTTCTCAAAGAAACTGATATATTTTTAGTTAGATAGATTATAGCTTTAAATATTTTATTTGAGAATTAACTCATAACATGTGTGCGCAATATCTCTGGCATCATCGATGAGGGTATTGGGCTCCAAATTGGTGAAGGGAGATCCAGTCAGGAAAGAAGAGAGTGCTGCTCTTGCTCCTCAACAACAGATTCACATTCGCTGCTATACTTATTTTTAGGACATAATTTTATCATATTATTTTGTGTCTATGTCAGTGGATCCCATAATAAAAAAAATCTATTATTATTAAATTTGGGTCATTCAAACAAATCTAATACACCCAAAAAACTATGGCACAATCCCGCCATAGATTTCTATGACAGCAGATTGGGATCCCCTCAACAACACAATAATAGAAGGTAGTGTTAACCGTTAACAATTTGTCAGAGTGAAACTTATGGGAGAAGCACGAGACAAGAGAGTTATGAAGGAATGGGAGAGGAAAGAAGGAAAGACGTCACAAACAGTGACGTCTTTACAAAGTGCCACTAACAGTAGCGTACTGTCATTTTTATTTTTATAACTTTTATTATTAAAATTAGAATTATTTGAATAGTTATAACAAAAAATCACCGCTAAATGCTAGTTTGAAGAGGCGTTTTTGCATCGTTTTAATCTTGTTTTGCTACGATCGTCTCACATCTCATTCGATGGGGATGGATATGGTGGTATTTAGTACACTTTAAAAGAGAGAGAAAATCTCAGAGAAAAAATTCTAGAGCAAGAATCAATTTCAAATTTAAAAAGAGTTTAGAGGATGACAGCGCCACAAGAGCAGAGAATTGACATTTGGTTAGGCTTAGTGGTCCTTCCTGGTAAAATGTGAATAACCACTGGAGCTTGCAATGAATGATTAGATGGGTCACGGTCAGAGATAGAGCTGATTGGGTCTATTTGATCTTGAGAAAGATCGTAAAAAGAATACTAGGCCTATTTAACTGATTTGACTGGTTGAGCCTATTTCCTAAAATGGCTTTTCATGTCTAACCACCTTTTGTAGATTTTTTTTAAATAAAAGAAATAAATAAATAAAAATGATAAAATTTGTCCGAAAATTAGCCTATATAGTATGGACCGAGTTTCAAACTCGGTCCCGTTTTTTTTTTATATTTTTGTATTATATTAAAACAAAGCCCAACTGTCAGTAGATTGATCTAAAATATTACAACAAGAATTAAAAAAAAGTTTTATAAAGCCAAATATAAGCACGATTAATACATTATTCTAAAATAATGTCAAACAAATTAAAATATTATAACAACAATTAAAATCCAATTGTTCTAGTAAATATAACAATAAAAAATATAAACACACTGGTAATCTAAATCATGCTCTGCTAGAACGAGCTCGACCTCGAGTTGGCAGCATGTTCATACGATCCTTCATTTCATCCATAACCATTGAAATGCGTATCTTCCTTCTCCTTCATTTGTTGATTTTTCTTGGATCTGGCCTAATGATCGGACCATTGTACATTGACTAATCTCGTCTACTACCATAACTACGCCAATGACCAGACCATGTGTTAATGTAATACTGGATGGTATAATATGGACTAACATACTGAGTTTAATCCAGCCTTCTGAATGAACAAACAACAAGCAAGTGATCGCATGGGATGTCATCCATTACGGTTTTTGACATCAATAATTACCAATTTTCGTCATCGCTAATTCAACTTCATATTTTATTTCATCCTTTTGTCCCTATTATTTCAAATAGAAATTATAAATTATTTCTTAAATTTTGAAGTTAAATAAAAAATAATATAAGTATAAAATATTACCATCTCGATAAGTTCAATTATGTTGTAAACATCATAGTTGTTGATACTCCAATCCAGTGGTATGACATTATAAGTTATCCCCTTATCACCGCGATGTTTTATCAGTTCAGTGACCTTGTGGGAGAATATCAGATCTTGGGTTTCTCAAGCCTCTGCAACTTCTCGAATGCTTATAAAACCACTCAACATATTTGTGCCATGTGTTATCGACGATAGCACATACCAAAAGTTATATGGCGATCCTGAATACGTTGTTCTGTGATTCTGAACCGTTACTTGTCATTATTCCCCACCGATTGAGATAGCCGTCTAGATGTTGTGTCTATATTTCTTGATGTAATGCAACCACTTGCTCTGGGATTAACTCCTCGTAATGAAATTCCTCGGCTGACACTTCCTCAGTTGTGCGACGAGTTGGTTATTGCAGTTTCTGTTATTTTGTGTCCTTCAGTTGGACACTTATTCCGTTAGGAGATTTTTTGGCACGATTCCTGCTTTTCTGATGAATTTATAGGATGTCGGTCTAATGTTGTTATTTTTTTATATATTCCTCGCACTTTCATGGCTTCTTATGTCATACAACTTATTTGAAAATAGTCTTTATTCTTTTGATATGACAATCCTTATACATATTTTGTACAATGTGTTGAGTGCAATAACGGTGAACGACCTCACCTGCTGATTCCTGCCATCCAAAATTCGGTCTCTCAAATACTGCCCTTATACTTAGATGTTGATATGAGATAACAGTAATTTTATCAGGACCGACAACCTCTTTACGCACCCACTGCATAAACCAACCCCAATTTATCATACTTTCCTCACCTGCTACGATAGCAAATGCAAGTAGTAGTAGTTGTTGCTCTACATCATAACCACATGCCATAAATAGTTTATCGGCGTACCGACTCGATGAAAATTCAGCATCGATAGTTAAGACCGGTCGTAAGTAAAGTCATGCTGCAATACACGGACCAAATGCCCATGTAAGACGATAAAAAATTTTAACACCGAACTTTATTGAGGGTGATGTCTCTATGATGTATTTTGTGCCATATGTGAAACTTTGTATGGCTGCTAACATAGACAGAAACATCTCGTATGACCTCTCCCAACTATAAAAAAAGTCTGCAATTGTCAGTTCCCTTCATCTCCATAATTTATCATAACTCGGTTATACTGTGGGGAACTTTTATTTTACCAAACCCCTTGCTTCCTTAACTATCATTTCTAAGTTCTCTCTCAACTGATTCTTAACAATATCTGCTATCATTTTGGAAGTCAAGTGACTGTGGTCCGCCTTAGTAGCACTCCCAAAATAAGAGTGCTCGAGCGGATTTGTTTTGATCTCTTAAATATCCGTTATATTGAGTGTGACATACATCCTCTATGGACATTTAGAATCTTTACATTTCATCACTAACTTTGATTTGCTACTATTTGTTACCTCCAATTCTATATTCCATTGAACATGAAAATCAGCGATTTTCACTTTTAACTCTGATTTTGTACTAAACTGCTAACCGACATTAAATTATTCATCAATTCTAGGTGATTTACGAAAATAAGGATCGTCCGCATATGCCATTGGTATATTATCAACAAATTGTGTACACTGATGCTTCATTCTCCGATTAATAAAAGAAACAAGCATTTGTAACTCTTTAACTATTTCTTCGACATCTATCGCATCCTCAATTTCATCCATATTTATATCTGTTTCATCCTGAATGTCATCTTCCTCGACATTCAGGTGCCACTTTTCCTCTTCGTCATCCTCATCCACATCAACATTTTGTACCGGAGCATAGAATGATTGTTGCTCCCGAGCTTGGGAATGGATTTTTTCCTCAGCCATGATTGGATTACTACTTTCAGGAATATTAGGTCGGATAATAGTCGTCAAATCCGAATATTAGTTTAGATTCAACTACTAGCTCTAGTGTTTTATACTTGGGTAATTGGTACGAGTTGTTGTTTTAATCATTCCCCAAATTTCATTAGAAATAACCCCAAATAAGCTATAAAGAAAATCACCCGAACCTGCTAGTGCAGTGTTGATCCATGCACTAATATTGATGCTGAATTGGCTAGGGAGCAGCTCCAAACCAGTATAAATCTGTATTTTCATATCACGAAGATTGATTGTCTCGTCGGCAGAAAATATGTGCGCGACACGTATGTCGTAACCCATGCCGGTTGAAGTGTTCAGAATTTGACCTCCGTGATACACAATGATTAGTGATATTTTCATCTCTATAGTATGAACAATTAACCCTATTGTTAGTGTATTTTAATTTTACAGCAAAAAATAATAGTCCAAATAAAAAAATTACAATGCTGATGAGATGCGAGTGGTGAATATGGATTGACTCTAGATCTATCGAAAAAGAAATTTTCAGTTGGAAGCTCTTTGCAACGGTAACAATGGCGATTTTGAAGAAATGATTGGCTGAAGGAATATGAAGAAGAAATGGGCGGGTGTGCTATATATTAGCAGGATGCTGGGACCGAGTTTAAAAATCAATTAAAGGAAGTTGGACCGAGTTTTAAACTCGGTCTCAGCTTCCTGTAATTTTCAAATACACACAAACATAAAAAAAAAACTGGGACCGAGTTTTAAACTTGGTCCAAGAAACTGAAACCGAGTTTGAAACTCGATCCAAACTATATGGATAATTTTCGGGCAAATCTTACCATTTTCATTTATTTATTTCCTTTATTTACTAAAAAAATCTGCATCTTTCGTATATCCTATTTCTTTGTAAAACAACAATCAGAGGTATGCAAGTCATCAAAGGCGTACACAATAGTAAACTTACACGGATAATATTTTGCTATTCAAAAGTTTGAATATATGATACAAATATTATTTTGATAGTCCATCAAAATACATTAAATTGAAACCATTACAAAGTACATAATATTTTAATGATATTTTGATAATGGATGATGCAATATTAACATAAATCTCAACCGCACGGATAAATAAATAATATTTTGATCAATAAAAAAAGGTTCTTAAAATCATTGGTCTCTTTATTTCTCAACTTATTTTTAATATAGTAAAATATATAAACATATTATTTGTATTCAGATTTGAAATTATCTATATTTGTTTATTAATAATATTCGTATTTAAAAATTAAAACCGATATATGTACAATTTTAATCAATTATCTGTTCATAGGTCCTATTAGAAACCACTCGCTTGTAATAATATACCTTCTAGAACATTGTTTCCGCGTTCTGACCGAAATAAAAATTTTGAATTAGCAATCTAGCATTCAACAATTAAGAGTATTATGAATGTTAGTTTTGACTTTATGAATGTTAGTTTTGACTTTAGACTCTTTTGACTCACCGCATTCGGTGATGGTTAAAGACTTTTGAATTTCAACTATACAAGACATGCCATATGATATGACATATGAGGCATAGCTATGCCTCTTCCAAATGATATAAATCAATCAATCATTATCGGAGCCTATACTCATTCTCTGGTAACCTCCAATTGGCGATTGCCAATATACCACGGTACGCTCAAATATATTTTATTAAAAAAAAAACAGTGAGATGAAATTTGAAGCTGATTGATTATATATAGCTCTCCTTGGAAATATCCTTAATTATTTCTCAGAATCTTATCTTTCGCTCAAGACTCCTCCCGCGCAAAACACTCTGTGAGAAGTGTTCAAGTGAATAAAATATGATTATAGTAAATTATAAAAGTCATTATACAATATAATATTATAAAAATATTTCAAGTAAATGTAAATTGTATTCTAAATTTACTTTTTTTTTTTTTAATTTTTTAATTTTTAATAAATTCGTATTCAGAAAAATTATTATAATTAATATTGCACTGATTATATCAGATTAAAAAAATATTTATATTAAATATTTTCACTTATTATATTAGATTAGAAAATATCTTTTACTAAATATTTTATTGATTGTATGTGATTAAAAAGTGATTATATCAAAATAAAAAGTGTCTATACTAAATATTTATACTATTTATATCAGATTAAAATGTATTTTTACTAGATATTTGCACTGATTATATGTGATTAAGAGTAATTATATAAAATATTTATATTGATTATATTAGATTAAAAAGCATATATACTTTTTTCTGCGGTGATTATATTAGGTCAAAAAGTTTTTTTACTACATATTTGCACTGATTATATGTGATTAAAACTTAGTTATACTACAAATATGTATTGATTATATTAAATATTTATACTATTTATATCAGACTAAGAAGTGTTTTACTAAATATTTGCATTAATTATATGTGATGAAAAAGTGAATTATACTGAACGCTTGCACTTATTATATTAGATTGAAAAGTATTTATATTAAATATTAGCATTGTTTAACATAATTGCATAAAGAATCATTGTATGAAATAACAAATAAAATAAAATAAAATAAAAAATCAATGCATAAAGGAGAGAGAAAATGAGAGAGGTCCGGGAGAGAAAGAGAGCTTGATAAATAGATGTAATGAAGAGTAAGAAAAAGACAGAGACACAAGATAAGAGAGCATCAGGGGTATTTATTCATGGGCAAATCTAGGTATTTTTAAAATCCAATAGGATATTTGCTATTTTTTAGTTGAAAGCTTCAAAAAATATAGTTCATTTTATTTTTGCGCTTAGGCTTGATTAATATTGAACTGATAATTATATATATTTTTTACTTTAGAAGACCTTTTTTTTTTTCCACTGTGACCAGGCATAGTGAAAAAAGGACGCCTCCATTCACAGTATACTTAACAGAAAAGGACGCCTCCATTCTTTACCTACCGGAGATATCTTTAAGCCTCCAATTTTGACACTTTTGTTTTTTTTCTAGAAATCGGGAACCAATCGCAATCTAGTAATCTACCATGTCGGCGGTCGATATACCTCCAGTTTGTTGACCACTACAGGCAATGCTTCAATCCAGTCAAAGCACACAGACACAGAGACACAGGGCATCCCCATCTCTTCAGCCTAATTAAAACTAAAAAAAATTCTCACATGAACCCTTGGCTTGGATTAATAATAAATTATAGTATTATACACCATGGGGATATGTAATGTAATGTAATGTAATATTATACATACATCATGATGCAACCTGATAGTATGGACCTATTTCTCAAAAAACAAAAGACAACAGGGACCACTATGTAATTTCCTTCCTCTTTATATACCACCCAAGCAGACTCAGCTACTAACAAGTAACAAGCCACTCATAACACAAAAAAGAAGAATATAATAAAATACTGAACAAACAAAATGAGAGCAAAACATCTTTCCCAGTATCTATCTGCGGTGCTTATTTGGTCATGCCTTGTCTCCCTCTCTTCTTGTGCTAGACCAGCAAGGCTCCTTGCTTCTTCTTCGGGTTCGCTTAATGTGAAGGCGGTGAATCTCGGGGGATGGCTCGTCACAGAGGGCTGGATTGAGCCTTCTCTTTTTGATGGCATTGTGAATAAAGATCTCCTGGTAAGATCATGGTTCCGATACATTAGTGGTTTTGTACTGTTCATGCTTGGAACAGTAAATCACGGTTCCATTTTGCTTTGCTACATAATCTGAAACCTTAACTAGGATTCCTGTGGCTGCTGATGCAGGGAATATATTATATATTACCGAGCAATGTATACCTTATTTGTTGCATTTTTTTAAACATTATTTGTTGCATATTTGGGAAACAAAGAAGGAAAAGTTGTTGCAAACTTTAATTTTTCAGAACATTTTATGCTTATTTTCATTTTTACAATGCTCTAATACCCTTTCTTTATTTTATCTTTCTATGAAAATACTTACAGGATGGAACACAGATTCAGCTTAAGTCAGTGACACAACAAATGTACTTGTGTGCGGAGACTGGTGGCGGAACCATACTTGTCGCGAATCGTACCAGTGCCTCTGGTTGGGAGACCTTTAAGGCTAGTCTCTAACCATATTGCTTTATAAACTAATATTCCAACAAAGTATATTGATAGCACTAATCTAAAAGATGTATATTCCAATATAACAGTTGTGGAGAATAAATGAGTCAACTTTTAACTTAAGGGTGTTTTACGAGCAATTTGTCGGGCTAAGCAGTGACGAAAACACAGTTGTTGCCACAGCAACAAGTCCCAGCACATCAGAGACCTTCCAAATAGTAAGAAATTCGAGCAACAACCGGGTTCGAATTAGAGCACCGAATGGCTCGTTCATTCAGGTAGTAATAAGAAGAATTACTTCTTTCACAAGGATTTATTAATATCAGAATGAGTACATATTTAAACTGCAGTACAGTTCAGACATTCTAATGGTTAATTTTGGCATTAAAATCATAATGGTTCTAGCATTCTCTATTTACAATCAAATTCTTGAAATTAAACTATTCTCAGTTTCAAACATCATATAATAAGAACCTTAAGATCACCTCCTTTTTGAATACTGATTAGGCCAAGACTGCTGTGTCAGTAACGGCGGATAACATCGAGGAGAGCACGAGCTGGGGAGATGACGACCCATCAGTGTTTGAGATGACAAAAGTTTATCAGCTGCAAGGCGAGTTTCAAGTCACCAATGGATATGGCACCGCTGCCACATCAGTTATGAGGGTATGCTTCTTAAATCTTAATCATCCTCAAAGCAAAAAAAATAATTCTACTGTAGGGATGCACCGTGTCCCTACATTATAAGTATTCACACATGGTAGGACACATGAGAATTGCTAACCTTTCCATTAAGTTGTCAGTTAAGTAACTGACAATTTCTCATTGGTTAGTCATACACGTACGCATGCACACATGGTAGGACACATGAGAATTGTTAACCTTTAATTCCGTTATAAGTATGGACGCATGAGAAATAGAATTATTGAAGAATCCGAGACAGATCACAGTACGTAATTTTCCCCACAGGGACAGCTGGGTGGTTCAAAATTATAGTTTCTTCCGAAAATAATACAAGCTATTAGAAAAGTGTCTAGGTAAATCCAGATAACAGGTTTGGAATTATCAATTATTGTGGCTTATATCCATCATCATCATAAAATGTCGACCTATATAAAGTTATCTAGGTACAAATGCAGGGTCAAAGTCAACCAATTACCTAAAAAGTATTCAAGCAAGCAATGCTGGCAGGAGATTAAAGAGACAATGACCTTATCCCAAATCAAATCTTGTCAGCCTTCAGTTGAGAGGGAAACAGTCAATAGTCTTAAACATTAATAACAAAAAAAAAAGAGTCAATAATCACGCGTGATCATATTTCATTCTATGATGTGCAGTTCACCTTTCACATTTGGTTATTCTGAATTCATTAATACATAATTGTTTTATGACTTATATAAATAATAATTATAGAGTTTACCAATATCTAAGGTTCTTTCAATTGTTTACCAATATCTTTTTCCTGGAAGCATATCTAAAGACGCATTTCAATTTGTCAAGATAAAACACGTACATATCCTAAAGAAGTAGCATACTAATTGTCAAATTTTACATGATGGCAGAACCACTGGAACACTTTTATTGTGGAAGATGACTTCAAACTCATTACCAATAGTGGGTTGAATGCAGTCCGAATTCCTGTCGGGTGGTGGATAGCAAGCGACCCGAATCCACCAAAGCCATTTGTTGGTGGCTCTCTGCAAGCACTAGACAATGCTTTCACATGGGCTGAGTAAGCAGCCTATATTGTACTCTCCTCACCTTTCCTTCTTTTGGGATAAGGCATCCGTATTAAAGAAGGGCAAAAGGAAAAGTTCTTTGAGTATTTATACCGTCCTCTGTGTTTTGTTTTTTCTTCTTTATTCCACCTCATCTTTGCCCTTTTCTTTGAAAGTAACTGGGAAGCATGACATGATCAAGGATCTTCGATTCCTTTACCAATTTCAAGTTGTGTTAAAGTTCCACATTGTTTAACAGCATGAGATCTACTTTTCATGATTACAGTGCTAATTAAGATTGATCCACAATCACACCTAACAGTGTTTTGAAATAACTGAGAATTAAACATTACTGTATTATCTTAACTTCCATATCAGGGATAGCATGGAAAATTGGGCTGAAATGTTGAATTTTTTACATCTGCATGAGTCATGGGAGTGGTTATTAAAATGAAGGAATAAATCTAAAATAAGTAATGCTGCGATCTAGGATTTAGATTCATTTATTAAATTACAGAGATAAGTACTCCATTTTTACATCAACACCTTGGAAATGCAGGAAGTATAATTTGGGAGTAATAGTGGATCTCCATGCTGCTCCAGGCTCACAAAATGGGTACGAGCACAGTGCATCTAGGGATGGATCACAGGAGTGGGGCACCACTGATGAAAACATTGCCCAAACTGTTAGTGTCATTGATTTTCTTGCATCCAGGTAATTATGCAACTCATTTTCAGGAAATCATTTACATAAGATGAGATCCTCTGCACAGAGTAAACTTCTAATTAACATCGATCATTCATTTTTGAACTGTATGTAGATATGCACAGAGTAAAGCCCTTCTCGCCATAGAACTGATCAACGAACCATTAGCGCCAAAAGCAACTCTAGACAGCCTGAAGAAATACTATCAAGCAGGTTATGACACAGTTAGAAAACACACATCAGATGCATATGTAATTATGTCGAACCGGTTGTCGGCACAATCAACTGAGCTCCTTCAATTCGCAAGCGGCTTTGAGAAATCAGTCCTAGATGTACATTACTACAACCTTTTCACCAGTGAGTTTACTAGCATGACAGTGCAGCAGAATATAGATTACGTGAACAACAATCGATCGACTGATCTCAGCACGGTTTCAATTGCAAATGGCCCCCTGGTTCTTGTTGGTAAATCCTAATTCTTAGCTATACATGAGGTTTATTTAACTATGTAATGGAAATTAATATGTGTGGTTAACTGCAGGGGAATGGACTGCAGAGTGGGATGTAAATGGGGCAACAAAGGAGGATTATCAGAGATTTGCACAGGCCCAATTGAATGTGTATGGCCGGGCTACATTTGGATGGGCCTATTGGTGTTGGAGAAATGTGAATGACTACTGGAGCTTGAAATGGATGATCACCAACGGCTATATTTCTTTGAATTGAAGCAGGCCCAAGTGCCAGTCACTGAAGTTGTAGTAGCAAAAATTCCTCAAATAATCATAGATAATTTGATTGCATATCATTCTAGTGTGTAAAACCAAAATAAAGAAATGTAATAAGACTCAAAATTATGAAATTGTCAATGAATGGTTGCTTTAGGTTTTATATTTTGCCCCAAAAAAAAATCATTGTTGTTAATTTCAACATTCATCAAATGGAACAATCGATGATCTACTCCTGCACCAGCTAACTTAAACACGTACCAGCACAGAAATCAATTTACTAATCAACTTCACATTAAATTGCTAACAAGCTAGGGGGAAATTAAAAAACACATCAAATTGGCAGGTATGGACCGAGGGACATGTAAATGAGGCAACAAAGAAATGTTACACAAAAGTTGCACCGGCCTAATTGATTGAGTTTGGGACTTTGGATGCCACATTTGGTAGGGCATTCGGGCCTTATATTGTTGTCGCCTGATTTTTATTTCTTTATTAATTCTTTTTCTTCTGGACATGAATTCTTTTGTTTTCCCCCTTTCTCCTGCATTAATAAAGTTAATATTACTTATTTACCAACTAAACTTAACGAACCCGGCTATTTTGGTGGAATTTCTGTTGTAATAAATTCAAAACCTCACAGGATGCAACTGTATTTTGTTTCTGAACTCACGGTTAGAAATTTGGATTACCACTAATTGGTTTTTGAACTCACTGTTAGACAATTCAAAATTAACTTTATTCTGTTTATAGTAGGAGAATCAACCGTTATGAATTCAACAAGAACATTCTAAAAATGTAAAAACAGTACTGTCATTTGAGGGAATTACCAGTTAAAAGTCTTTGTTTAGAAATACCTTACTATGACAAAATTATACAGAACAACCTTTCGATTAAAGTCAGACGGTAAAACTCATTCCCATACTCTCAAGGGCTTATGCCAAAAAGTTCAGAACTACTCTTCAAAACAAACAATTGCAACTACAACATCATATATAGAACTAGTAAATCTTCTGAGGCGACACATTCATTCAATAAAAAGCATCTGAAAAAAATTTAGAGTTCTGATTCTTCTTCTGAATCCTCTTTCTCACTAAACAAAAAAGAAGAAAGAAGAAAGAAAAAAAATCCCCCTTTCTGAACTATATTGAAATCTGACAAATAAAATGATGAAGGTAAAGAGGCAGAGATTGTCAATCGAAAGAATTTCAAGTCGAACAGAGTTACCGGCACTTAATAATTCTTGTGCTACAACTGAGGCTGAAGTGGCAGAGGTGTCAATGAAGAAAGAAACAAAACAGAATAATGCCATGGAAGCTGAGATAGAGCAGGAAATATCAAATGCAAGTACAGAAGCAAAAGTTGCAACTGGAATTCTCACTCCGGTGCATTTTCTAAGGGCATGCAGTTTTTGTCAGCTCAGCCTTGGACCCGGCCGTGACACATTTATTTATAGGTACATTTTTCCTCATCTTCTCTGATTAAATTTATTGAGCCACATTTTCTGATTAACTTTTGAAGTGCCTTCCTGTAGAATTGAAAGTTGTTTTGCCCAAATTGTAAAAGCATAACTTGAGAGATAATTGTGTTTCTCTAGATCATTATACGAATAAAAATGGAGGATAATTACCCATATTTAAGAGATTAAGCAGGAGCAAAGTGTCTTACCTCTTTCCTTTTTTGAGAGAAAAAAAAACTCATTTCTTTTTGTCAATTATATATTTTTGTAGGGGTGAATTTGCGTTTTGTAGCAAGGAGTGTAGACAGCAAATGATTGCCAAAGAAGAGCACAGGCATAAGTTTGAGAGATGGTTGCAAACATTGCTCAGGTCTTATTCTCCGCTGGCAGTTCAAGTTCCAGGATTTGAATTCAATTTGAATACTTAAGAAGTCACAATACATTACTCTGTATTGCTTTACAAACTTTCAGTGTCATATTTGTACATAAAAATGTAGCACATGTGCAACTGGACTAAAGGAACTATATTTGGTCCAACATATTGTTGGAATATATTTGAGATTTTTTTAAAATAATACTTCAACACACATGACCAAAATGAGGCATGATATTATAATTCTGAAAATGAAAATTTTCACTTTCAAGAAATAGTGCTCGACCTTTTTTCCTTCTACTTAGCTCGAGTCAGTTCGAATGCTTTTTTTTTTTTTGGACATGAGAAGAAGAATCAAAAGTCTCAAATTATTTTAAGACTGTGGATATTGAACTTAAATTTCATGACGGATAATGGATTAAGATAAACTATAATAATTATTGCAAGCAGAAAATTTAATTGTAATTTTGGATATGTGAATTAAAAAAATTGTTCATCACCTGAATATTAGCTACCAGGGGGGTTTTCTTTTCTGTCCGAACAACAAAAATGAAAATGAAATTGTATGTATTTTGTTACTAGTGATATTCTGTAGCATGTAATTTTGTTTTCATATAAATTGTCAAGATTCCTCATCTCTTTCCCAAAATCACAAAGGGGCGAGACACCGCAAGCCACACAAAAATGGTTAGCATATGCCTTAGAAAATTCCTTGTCCAATCGTAGAGCTCTTTATTATCATGTCTCTGTCTTATTTCTGTCTTCATTTGTCTGATCTTGGTTAATAATGCTCCATCGGTGTCAAACATTATCTACTCCTCGCAACTCTCCTTTGATTTTAATCAACGAATACGTCCATTCCAAATCATTCAATAATTAAAGCAGAAATGAATGTAGTTTGCACGAGACCATGTTAAATTTGCTAATCCATAACTATGGTTCTAGCTCATATTAATTGGGTTATGTAGTTTATAAATATTAGGCTGTAATTCAGGTTTCGTCTTGGCAATATATTTTTTTTAAATAAATAATTAACAATAATATTGTACATAATATTTTTAAATAATAATTAGTAATGATATAATAATAATAATTATTATACTAATAAATAATATAACTAAAATATAATAATCTATAAAGGATCATATAAAAAATTAAATCATTTTTAAGTGTCAAGTTTCACCTTAAATATAATATGTCTTACCTTAAATGAGAAGAGAGAAACTATTTTATATGAACCTTTGAATTTAAGAAGATAAATTTTTTTTTAAAAATCGATGGTAGAAAAAAAATTAATGATGTAACATGATTAAAAAGTTTGAAAGTTTAACATTCTTTATGTATTACTAGGTTGTAACTCAGATTTCATCATGACAATACAGTCCTCAAATAAATAATTATCAATATAAAATTTATCATTAAATAAAATTTAGACATAATATTTTTAAATATTAAATAATAATTATAATAATTATTATTTTAAATACATAACAATCTATAAGTGATCATGTAAAAAACTTAGATCATTTTAAGAGTTAAGTTTCATCTTAAATATATTACACATATTATTTTTAATGAGGAGAGAGAAATTATTTTATATGAACTCTTGAATTTTAGAAGAGGAAAAGATTTAAACAAAATCAATGATGAAGAAAAATGATGATGTGGCATGCTTGAAAAATTTAAAAGCTTAACCTCTTATGTATTAAGAATTATTATAAATCTTATTCAAATTTTAATTATTAATCTTTTGTGCATAATAAGTGCATCCTCATAATTACATATATTAATTATGACACCATATAAGATTTAATTGAGAATATTTTTCTCAAAAATAAAAAGATTTAATTGAGATTTGAGAATAACTAACTAATGAATTTATTCCATACAGAAAAGATTATGAAATATTTTTTTCTAAAAGCAGAAGTGAATTTCAAACTAAAATTGAACTGATGAAATTTATTTATTAGCACTCGGAGTATCGACTGAAATTACATCGCTTCATATAAAATTTGTACTCCCTATCCTTATGAAGTTGGTCCTACAGTTCAAGTTGAAGGAACATCAAACGGAGAGAAATTTGAACATTATCCAAACCTCAATCATAATTCTTAGTTTCAATATAATATTGGGTTATCTGGAATTCTGGAACGGATAATTCTATTGCATTATTGCCACATAACAGGAACAAAATCCGGCTGTTTTATTCTAATCATTGCCCCTAAACTAAGTAATTTTAAAAAAAATTCATTGTCAACTGTAATTATTCTACAATCTTTTTATACATTTAACTAAATGAAGGTACTAAAAAATCTCAAGTAATTCCATCCTCCAATTTTATTCTACAACTGTTCTAACATGTATAATAAAAACAGTCGATTTTATAAAGCTAAATGAGTTAATTTTCATGCTAGAGATATTTAAGTTGAAATGTCAAATAACAGAAGTATTATATAAAATAAGATTCATAATAAAATAATTGTTACGAAATTCTATAACTGTTCTAGTATGTATAATAAAATATTAAAGTACTAATATAATATTTTTCATTTTATTATCGGACTCTTTTATGAACAAGGGAAATCCGAAACAAAAGAAGAAATATTTGTCTTGCTGAAAACCCCTTGGACAAAAAAAATAAATAAATCAAATCAATAGATGCTCTATCAATTATTATTGCCCAATTGCCCAGTCTGGCCCCACAACTCTAAACCACAATTATGGATTAATGGAGAAGTTGAGAAAACTACAAAGGAGCCATTTGTCTGGTCGCTTTAAATATGCTCCACAACAAGAATATTAAAAAAAAAAACAAACTAAAAATGCACTAAAAGAAGGAATGGTTCATGTACAAAGAATGGCCAACCACAACAGTAAGCTCCAATAAGCGGTTATAATGAGGAATCAATCGTTGTACAAAAATACAGTCTGTTTTGTCATGTACATGGCATGATACAAGTGAAGATAGGAAATGCGTGTTCATATGTCAATTTTAGAATCTATTATATGGTGGTTTAACAATATGTCAATCTCAACTCTCAGTAATCAATATTTGATGTAAACCATGCATCAGAAAATTATTGGCATGTTTTATTCTGTTTTGTTATTTTGTTTTCTAGTACACAGAGAATAAAATCAAAGAATTAGAGGAAATATTACTGGGGAAAAATCTACGGGCCATGGAAAATTACCAGATTTTTTATTTAATAATTAAAAAATATATTTTTAATTATAAGTTTGATTATATTTTAATTTTAATATTAAGAATGATAGCGTGTCAATGATAATGGAGCTCTGCATAGATGCTACAAAAAATGACTTTTATATTAAATTTATGTTATTGTTACAAAAAAATGCCACGCCAGTGGGAGTGATGCACTCCCACTTGTGGACAATCAAAATTGGGATGTTTTGAAAAGTTGTAATATTTGAATATGAATATAGGGAACTGACACATTTGTAAAACATCAATCACTGATGTGTTTGTAAAACGTCATTGTTACTAATGTACTGTCATTTTTAATATTAAAATTATGATTTAAACAAATTTATTACTAATAATATGATTTTTCAATTATTAAATAAAAAATATCTGAAAAAAATACTGAAGTGAAGGCCACAAGTAATTGAATATTATGCATGATGGGTTTAATTAACAATGATGGATTCAAAACTTCTCTGATCATAGCTGGATTTGAGTACGGCTTGCTTTCTCAATTCTCATATATATATAGAGAGAGAGAGAGACAACAGGTCACTCTCCTGCATCTTCACGTGCTTGCTCTGAGAATGGCCAGATCCATAGGCCATGTTTGGTTGAGGAGTAAGTGCTCTTATTCTTCATTTAAGGAGTCAAACATATATAATTTAAGGAGTCATGAGTAGATATAAAGAAAAAATATGATTCCATAACTTAAGGAGCCTCCTAAGGTGATATAAGTTATTCCTCAAGTTATGGAGTTATGGGACCTACAATTCATACTATTATAATAATTATTTTTTAAATATTATTATTTTAATTATAGATGTTTGATTATTATTATATTATTATTAATTATTGTATTACTAGTAATTTTAATTATAAAAATATAATTATTGTTATTAACTATTATTATTATCATTAATCTAAATAGTTAATGATAGTTCGTTAACTATTACAATTAAATATTTATTTATTATTGTTGTTACATTTAATTATTATTATTATTATTATTATTACGATTTTAATCTATTTTCATCATGATTTTGGTTATTAATAATATTATAATTATTTTATCATTTTGCTTTTAATATGATTATCTATATTAGAAATAAATTATTATTAATATTAATTATATTTTACTATAATTATGATTATTTCTATATTTATTATTATTAGTACTATTATAATTAATTATTATATTACTAGTACTTTTAATTATAAAATATTTAATGATCGTTATTAATTATTATCATTATCATTATTCTAAATAGTTAATAATAATTGGTTAATTATTATCGTTAAATATTTATTGATTATTATTATTATATTTAATTATTATTATGATTTTTTATTTTTCTTCAGCTCAAATCGCAACTATCTTGATTTTTTATTTGTGCAAGTAAAAAAAACTAGCATGGTGTTGTCTAACTAGACATTTGCCTTGATGCTCATCAATATTACTTCTTATTCTTTTGTCTTAGTGCTCACCAATATTACTCGAGTAAAATATAACCTGCATGGTGTTGTCTAATTTTTTTATTTGTGCGAGTAAAAAAAATTTGCTCACCATTCTTACTTAACTGAAGTTGGCGAAAAGAAAGACTTACTCGCCAATTTGATTCTCCAGTGAAAGGAAGTTGAGCTCTTGCCGCCGTATTTCTCAATGCCAATAAATTTCGAATCGAAATTAAATAAAGTATCAGATATATTTTCTCCTCTTTTTCAGATGGAAGTAAATCAAAAAGCAAGGTGTCTAGGGTTTCTCTCCGCTCTCTTTCTCCCATTTGTATCTATCTATTTTTGCTTAACTCTTTTTTTCCTTTATGTTGCTTCTTGCCATTGTAAACTGTGTAGAGACACAAATAGGAAAGGTTGTCTACGGAGCAGGCAAAAAGAGAAAAAGTAGTAATTTATTTGTCATTGGAGTAAACATTGTAAATCTTCAACGTTATTACTGGATCCACATCTTTCAATAGCTTTGTATATGCATGCATGCATCAAGTGTAGTCAAAACAAGAAAAAAATATTATATATAAAAATTCATAAATATGATATGTTTCCACTGGGTCTTGGCCTCCGCACCTAGCAGTCTAGCACCCTATATACATAGACATACTATATTTGGTTGGTTCGGTCACATCGGTTCTCAATAAATGAAAACTGAACCAAAGTTTAATAATCGAAGTTTATCCAATATTCAACCGAACTGATCTAATTAACCGAAAAAACCAAATTATTTAGTCTAAACTTTGTTGGTTCGGTTCAAAATCAAATAAATCGAACCATTTGCACACCCCTAACTGCAATTGGGGAGAATTTACCGAGGGGGATACGAAACAAGTCAATGCATTTAACAATAATTTCAGACCGCAGAATAACCCTTACTCAAACACATACAATTATAGATGGAGAAATCACCCAAATTTCTACTAGGACAATCAATCTCAAAACCCGAACCAACATCCCAACCAAAATCGACCAATTCAGGGATACGGGCAGAGGTAATTTAACTAAGGTGCTCCACAGAAGTCAAATCCGGAGCAAATGATGGAAATGGTGATGCGTGGACAAGAGGAGTTCATGCAAGATCAGAGAATGATCAATCAATAGGTAGCTGACCAAATCAATGACTTGAGTATGAAAATTGATCTTCTTACTACTCAAGAAAAAATACTTAAAACTCAAGTGACGCAACTGGCAACACCTCCTGCATGACAACAAGACATGAAAATTGAGCATGTGAAGGTCGTCTTCTCGAGAAATGAATGTGAAGAAGGAAAGATTAAACCATAATAGAATGAAACCAAGCAAGCAATGAAATGAGAAATCTCAGATTCTCAAAAATAGGTAAAGGAGGACATACCCAAGTACGTTCCTCCACTCGGGTTTGTTCATTATCCTCAAAGATTGATAAAACCCGATTTGATTCAGCAATTTGGTGAAGTTAGGGAGTTGATGAGAAAACTAAACTTAACTGTACCATTTATCAAGGTCATCACTCAAATGTCCGTTTATGCCAAATGCTTAAAGGAAATTATGTCCAAAGATAAGGGACTTAAAGACGTTGAAATGGTAACTTTGAACAACTTGCCTCCAAAATTTAAGGACCCTGAGAGTTTTACCATACCTTATTTCTTAGGAAATATTAAATTTAAAAATGCATTGTGTGACCTAGGAGTAAGTGTTAGTCTTATGTCAAGATCAATTTTCGAAAGGTTAGGAATTAGAGGCTTGAAACATATCAATATCTCATTATAAATGACAGATAGATCCGTTAGGCTCCCCATTGAAATTCTAGAGGGCATTCTCATCCAAGTCAGAAAGTTTTTCATCCCAATTGATTTTGTTGTTTGTGATATGAAGAAAGATCTTTATATAATAACTATTTTAGGTTATCCCTTCCTAATCACAGCTGGTGCAAAAATTGATGTTAAATATAGAAAAATTTCTCTAAATTTTGGAAAGGAGAAAGTGAAATTTAGTGCAATAAAAATTAATGATAATACTCTTGCTAATGATTCTTGTTGTAGGGTTGAAATCTTTAATCCCCTGACGGTTGTTAATAATATTATAATTAATTATCATTTTAATTTTAATATAAATATTTATGTTAGAAATAAATTATTATTAATATTAATCACTATTTTATTATAATTATGATTATTGTTGTATTTATCATTATTACTTTATTATTATTATATGTCTACTATTTTTAATTGTAAATAGTTAATGATAATTAGATAATTATAATTGTTTAGTTAATATATTTTATACTATTAATTAGTTTTCATGATGATGATGATAGTAATAATGATGTTGATGTATTATTTATTTATTATTATTATTATTATCAAAGTTATTTTTATTGTTGTTGTCATAAAAAAGATATTTTATTAGTAATATCATTGTTATTATTTGTATATTTTAATATAATGATGTAAATATTATTTCTTCCTATTCCTCTACTTGCTTAACCAAATATGAATAATTTATGATGACATAACTCTACATAAAAAGTTATGCCTTCATAACTTTATGCTCTAACCAAACATGGGCATAGTGCTTCGTATAACGAGTTGTTTGGATAAATTTTAGTGTCATTCCGAGGCAATTGAGTTGTTACAATAAATCCTAGCGTAGAGTTTCCAACGCTGGATTGGTGATTGTAATCATGTTGTTTGTTGCTCTCTTGCTTGTGAAGATTAAAGAGTAATCATAATTCATAACTACATCCCTCTATACTTGAGCATACTATTTTACCTTTAGGGAGTGTTTGGCACTCAATGGAATAGCAAAAAGTCGGAATAGAATAGCTATTCCAACGAATTAATTTGCCAAACGAATTTTAGACTAAGTAGAAGAGTGCGGAATAGTGCTAATCCGGTATACCAACTTATAGGTGGAATACCGGATTAGTTCTCGTCGGAATAGTGATTATTATTTGATTATATTATATTATATTATTATATTATGATTATGATTAAGATTTAGTATTATTATATTATTATATTATATTTATGATTATAATTTATTATTATATTAATATTATGATTATTATTTATTATTATTATTATCATTATATTATTATTATTAAATTATTATTATCATTATTGTTATTATATTATCATTATCATTAGTATTATTATAAATATAATTTTAATATTATATTATTATATTATGAATATAAATATAATTATTTTATTATTATATTATTATGATCAAGATTATTTATTATTATATTATTATATTATGATGATTATAATAATTATTATTATTACTTATTATTATTTTATTATGTTGTATTATATTATTATATGTTGATTATAGTGATGATTAATTTATTATTATATTATTATAATTATAATTATTTATAATTATTATTTTTATGATTATGATTATTTTTTATTATTTTTTATTATTTTATTATGTTGTATTATATTATTATATGTTGATTATATTTATGATTAATTTATTATTATATTATTATAATTATTTATAATTATTTTTATGATTATGATTATATTTTTATTATTATATTATTATGATTATGATTAAGGTTATATTATTATTATTATGACTATTTTTATTATTATCATGATTATGATTATGATTATTATATCATGATTATATTATTAAAATTATGATTACTTATTATTATTATATTATTATAATTATGATTGTAATTATAATTTTTTATTATTATATTACTATATTATGATTATGTTTATATTTTTATTATATTACTATGATAATATTATTATTTATTATGATTATTTTTTATTACTTTATTATTATTATTATCTTACTATTATGATTATTTTTTACTATTATTATTATCATCATCATTATTAGTATCATAATTATTCATATTTTAACTATTCTAAGTAACAACTGCCAAACGATATTTTCGCTCTTCCGAATAGTCAAGAATACCACTCTTCTACCACTCTTCCAAAAAAAATACTATTCTATCACTCTTCCAAAATTACCACTCTTCCAAAGCTATTACTTGATTTGCCAAACGGACCCTTAGAGTATAGAATAGAATAATACTCGTGTGTTTCTACCCTGTAATTTACTCGGTGAAATTATTTTTTAAAGAAATAACTGAAGTGAAAGTAAGTTAGATTTTTTTTTTCTTTTCCAAAAATAAGTATTAAATGCAACGTTATTCAAATAAAAAGTTGTATGTTTGAAGTTCAAATGAATATCTTTTAATAATCTCTAGAGCTAAATGGTCTGATATAATTTTCAGACTTATCTTAACCATCTCTTTTTCAAAATTAAACAGTTCATTAAATCTAACTTCTTGTTTATGAATACTCGAACCAATTTATTATTTTTAGGAGAGGGAGAGTAATTCTAGTGTACATTCAACTTTTTGGTACATCCAATATTTATAGGACTGTAAATGAGTCTAATGAGCTTAGCGAGTCGAGTTAGAACTAAATAAAATAGATTCTCATCTTTATGTATTATTAAAAAATTATCTAAGTAAGAGATAAATGATGTGCTCCTTTTTGCATATATAAAAATAGGACTTCCATTAGTTTTCTATATTTTAATTTTTATATATTTTGAAATAATGTCTCAGGTGCCTCATGAATTTTTGTGTTATGACAAGATGACCTCAAACTTTTAATTTTAATAGACATCCTTCTGAATTGATTAGTTCAGCGTGGTGTTCTTATCAAAATTAAAAATCCGAAAATCAACTTATTAACATTAAAATTCCATTTAGAAAATTTAAGCCATGAGAAGCCAATTATCCGACAATGACAATTAGCAATATCTAATTTGAATGTTCAAACATTGGGTAGATGCAGAGGGAAGCATTCAATGCAAATTTCTTCATGAGCTTTATAAAAATAAGAAAAAATAATACCAAAGAAGATTAAACGCAATAATAGCTGTCATCTCCTAATCGACCTACACCTACGTACTAATTATTTTTCGTGCCGTTGCACACAAAAGGCTACACTAAAATTGCATCCCTTGTTAAAGCACTTTTTCTATGCGCTCCAGATTTCCAATCTACGGCACCAATTAATATTCGGTGGGCATAAATAAAATGAAAAATATACTCATTACTTAGCAACTTAATTAACCACCGAAAAACACGTGCCGACGTAACCGCGCAAGCGTCATACGAATATTCCCGTTGGCTCACACGTGTCACGCTCTCTTCCCTCTCAGTCCCCAAACCCAGGGCCTCTATTAAAACACCAACACCAACACCAACACCAACACCAACACCATGGCTCTGTGTTAATTTGCTTCTTGCTTTATGGAGGATTAATTTAATAGAGTTCCCGGACGGTAGTATGCTATTTCAGTTCATGGATGCTTCAGAGGTTGAGACACATGCATCCTCATCTAGCATGGAAGAATGTGTTAGGGGACCATATCATGAAAAGATAGGGGCTGTTTCTTCAAGTGAAGATGTGAGGACTGATCATATAGAGACGGATCAGAGTAATTTGGAATGTTGTGAGGCTTCTGATGCATCTACTGCACCTGAATCTGACACCGACAGTGAAACAGCGTCGAGTATTTCTAGTATAGAAGAACATGATGAAGAGAATAACCTATCCAGTTCGCTCTTGGTATATTCAATGTCTATACTGTTGCTCTAGCTCTATTTCATACTGTTTAATTTTTTTTAGACTGTTTCATATTTTTCTAATTGAATCGCTTAATTGTTGATGTTATGCAGAACACTGAACAAATGAAGGAAGATTATTTCTGCAAGGCTCCAGAATTACAAAGGTACATGTACATGTATTTTGGTTTCCTATTGGTTAATTTCATTCCTGATTTCTTAATTATTAACATTCTCTCTATACAATTTAGTGGAAACCTGGTGAAATCAAGTCTATACTTAGCTTCAGGTGGTGCAATACTTCCTCATCCATCTAAGGTTTATAGTCAGAAACCCTGATCTTAGTAATTTGGTTTGTCTTTCATAAGATTTTCAAACTAAATACATCTTAATTCAGGTACGGACAGGTGGGGAAGATGCATATTTTGCAACAGACAACTGGTTTGGCGTAGCCGATGGTGTTGGTCAATGGTCATTTGAAGGTACTTGCCACGCATATGTTTCTTTCCTATCTATATTTTTCAATATACTTGTGTGTCTTTCTCAAGAATTAAATCTTATTTTTGATCAATATACTTGTGTGCCTCATATGAGTAGTAATAATATTAAAGAATGTTCTCAACGCATTCATTTCGGATGTTACAAAGTAACCACTAGTATTAATTATTGATATTAAATACCTAATCACTGATAACCACTAATAAAATAATAATTAACAAAGTAATATTAATTAAGCATTGATATTAAATAAAATAATAAATAATAAATATTTTTAATCTTGCATTGTGCACAAATATGAATAGTTTCTGACTGGAGATCTGTTCTGTGCCATAAACAGGCATAAATGCAGGATTATATGCAAGAGAACTGATGGACAGCTCTAATAGAATAATTTCCACATCTAAAGATGCGAAAGATCTTACACCCGATGAGGTGTTGGTCAAAGCTGCAGCTGAGGCACGGTCTCCTGGATCCTCAACTGTTTTAGTGGCTCATTTTGATGGCCAGGTAAACCTAAATGATATCAGATCTGTTCTAATAGGGACTATTTTTAATGCTTTTGCTTGTTTTTATGCAAATTTCACCCAGTATTCACTGCGTTTGCAAATGAGACACATTTTTTGTCACATTGTTCAGTTTCCCTACTGTTGTTTCAGACCAAACCATATTAATCAATTATCAATATTTACCCCTATTTTAGTTAGTTTTTGGTATTTATATCAAGTTTTCTGTGAATGATTTTAATGGACATACATGAGTTGATTTAATATGTCATGAGCTAATTAGGCCTCTTTGAAATTTGACATACTTGCAATCGGTGAGGCAGCATGGATTGTATATTGCAGATTCTTGTCCAAGGTTCTTCCACATTCAGCATAGCATTAGTACCATATTAACATTTATCTCTACAATTGTGTTGCAGGTACTTAGGGCTGTTAACATAGGCGACTCTGGTTTTATAGTAATTAGAGATGGTGCAGTTTACAGGAAGTCGACTCCTATGGTATATGGGTTCAATTTCCCTTTGCAGATTGAAAGAGGTGAAGATCCCTCAAAACTTGTCCAGGTAACATTTGTCATACTACGTAATGCAGTCTGAATTGTATGTACAATAGAATGAATCTGAATATTTTTTTGCAAAGATGGTAACTGAAAGTTTTCTCATGCAGAACTACTCTATCGATCTTAAAGAGGGGGATGTGGTAGTAACTGCGTCTGATGGGCTTTTCGACAACATTTATGAACAAGAAATAGCGGATGTGATCTCAAAATCTCTAGATGCAGATCTAGAACCCACAGTAATAAATCCAGCATATATATAAATTAATCTATTGCGAGTATGGGGTTGCAGGTTGTACCTGCCTACTAACATGCTGTTTGAATTTTACTGTAGGATATAGCAGAATTTCTTACTAAGCGGGCACAGGAGGTGGGAAGATCATCATCCGGTAGAAGTCCATTCGCAGATGCGGCGCTTGAATGTGGCTACCTTGGTTTTTCAGGAGGTAAGCTGGATGATGTAACTGTAGTTGTGTCTATTGTTCAAAAATCGGTTTTGTGATTATGGGAGAACAAAATGTGATTACACTCCCACCGTAATGTTTATGGAGGAATGGTGAACAATTGTCATGTACAGGAGGAGGAGGAATGTCGTTGCCATTATCATGTTTTATGTATATTTATGAGCACTGTTGCTCAAGGTTTTGTGTTGATACAATCTTTAATGGAAAATTGATCACCAGAGCCATCTTCCGGAGTTCTATATATTCATGGCCACTATCGCTTTGCATACTTAAAATTAATTAATTTTGGATAATATTTATGGTCATATACTCGTTGAATTTAGATCATCTGAAGACTTGTACGTTCCGATGGTATTCTAATATACAGTTGATGATTCACTGAATAGCGTAGGGGATCCGACAAACAACATATCACTGCACGCAATCTTGACAAACCAATTTAGACTGCTATTACAATACTACAAAAGAACTAACACTTATTATTAATTTTAAGCGCCCGGTCAAAAACTATGTTCTAGAACCAGGTTTTCTAGAAAAGATCAGAAGTCGTACGTAGCAAATTACAACCGAAGAAGCAAACGAAACCATTCAAAGTCCAGGAATACAATTGCGTTCAATTACCCGAAATGCCAAATGATAAATTGATCGAGAATGAGAGTAACAGCAAGAAAATTGTAATGAGCTGCGGTGCTGTTAGGTTTTCAGCAATTGACTTCGCCGGTGACGGAGCGGTAGCGGTTGTAGTCTCCCCAGCTATAGCGGGTGACGGGCTTCCCTCAGATGGAGCAGCAGCTGAAAGGGAAAGAAAACTTTTCATGAGTATTGAAGAAATGTGTTTTAATCACCCTTAAATAATACAACACAAAATAATCATTGTATAGATGTACTATTATACCATTAGCATGCTTGCATATATAGGGACTTATGTAACATACTTGAGGAACAGAAAAAAAATGCAATAAACATTTTCATCATCTCCATTCTGTCTCAAATTCACAAAAACTAACAATAAGAAACTGTTCTCTTTTCAGTTTTTACCTGACTTGCAAAAAGGTTCATTTATGATCGCATTCGAGATGACCAACATATTCCCCAATATTATGTTTTTTTTGTTTTTTGTTACTAGTTCCCAATTAGTAATTTAGTACTGAGAATTTAAGATAAATGCATGACTCTGAAACTTGATACGTCTTCTGTTAAAAACTGTCTTTGCTAATCCACATAGCCAGATGAAATGGTGACTGAAGACTGAATTCATTTCATAGTTCAAATATAAGATAGTCGACATTGGAACTCATCGTGTACAATGCAGGTGCACAATTCAGGCCGTGATTTTAAATCATATAATTAAGTGATATTGGTTGTGACTTGTGAATAGAAATTTCTTAGCAAGTTTAAGATGTGCCCCAAAAAATTATCTTTGAATACCTAGTACTGAATTCATAATAAAGGCCTACATTTTCGAGTACTTTGGGCCTTAAACAAAGAGATATTTAATGCAAAACGAAAGATAATGAAAGACCAATTGAGAAATAACATACCTGGAGCTCCACCAGGTGCACCAGCAACTACATGAACAAATTAAAGCAGAAAACATGGTTAATTTGGATAAGGTAATTTTTTTTTTTTAAAATTCATTTCCTAGAAATATATCACTCCTGATCTTAACAAAATATTATAGAAACGTTTTTGGTTGCCTCTATTATATATTATGACAGTATTTGCTGCTGGGGCAACTTAAATACTTAATAGTGAAATGTGAGCCATACAACCTGGAGTATCTAATTTAACACATGAAAAGTTTCTTTTTAAGTGGGGGAAAGCTTTGAGATTCATAATAAACTGTCAAATTTTGTCCATTACAGTTCAATATTGCACAGGATGTGAATTCTCACACAGATATCAGTATAGCCTATCAGGAATAGACTGGTTCAACATGGTACCAGTTGGTTTTTGTCTTTTTGTTCTTTTCTACCAAACTCAAAATATGCGCAGCTATATTGAAATACACTACACGAGCCATAAGAAATTGAAACGAGAATTTAAAAAAAAAAAGTTGGTCAGGCCCGGTTTTGCTTCTGGTACCTTGAGGATCAGTCGACAGTACAGTTCATTGTAGCTTAGCACTTAAGTAACAATACCAAATGTAACTGATGGAAAATCAAATTGTTTTCCTCGGTAAGAAAAATCTTAAGAAAAAAAGAATAACATCAAAGAGGATACTAACTGTTGCATTTGCTCGCTGGAGGTGTTTTAACTTTGCAAACAGAAGGCAAAGACAGAGCCTTGGTTATGTTGAGGTCAAGAGGAATTCCTAGATTTGCACCCCCCGTAAAAGCCTCACACAAGCAGTGTGGTTCTTCCTTTACCACTTTTTTCAGGCCTGAACAACAATCCCCTTCTGGCTTTGTCAAGTTGCTCCCTTGCTCAACATATGACAAGCAACCAGCGAGACTGAGCAGTGCCGGCGTGCAATCAACTGTCGGTGCCGGTGCTGGTGCCGTGATGTCGGCTTTTACAGTGATTACAATTAGGTTGAGGAAAAGCAAGAGGGATAGTGCTAGTTTTCTAGCCATGACTGTTGTTCCTGATTTTTGGAAGTACAAAGTTCTACAAGACTGTGTTGTTGGTTTTATAGGTATGAGGTTCTTCAGTTTCAAAGGGGTTTATCTGAACTCTGGAGGTTTTGGAAGTGGCAATAAGGAACTTTTGAAGAGCGTCGGTGGAAGGAATGATGACTGGCAGTGTGGAAAGGGAAGGCACTTGCATAATTTGCATTGTGGGATATGGAGAGAAGGGATTCTTTTCAGAAAGGCATGATGATTTGGAGGAGTGCAGAGAAATTTGTCAAGTATTGAAAGCATGGCTGGTGTCTTTGTGGGGAAAAGCCGAAAAAGATTGTGTGAGTGTGCTTGTGGTTGTGGCCTTGGCCTTGTGGGGAAGCGAGTGCGGATTCTGGCGAATTTTATTCTCTCTCTTTATGGTTTTTTAAGCCAAAAGCACTAAACAGCTTTAAGTTCTGATGATGGAACTCTTACATTGGAATGAGGTACATTTTGGATTGGTTTTAAATAGATTAGTTGATGCATAATTTGAAATTTTGAATCAACAAATTAAATTGCATATCTATTTCAAGCAAACATTTTCTGCTTTTCAGCTTGCTTAAAAAAAATTCTCTTAATTCTTCCCAAGTGTTGTTTTTTAAGAGAATCCGTCTTTGGAGTTGTACATAATTTCTTAAATTACATACATAGCCGTTTACTAGCTTCTTACAAATCAAAACACAATAAATCGCTTTAAGATAATAATTAATGAGTGGGGATCCATTGACAATGGTTATTTTGATAACCTTAACAATGGATTTCTAAATAAATATAAAAAAATCTTAAAAATGAAATTTTTTTATAGATGAGTTTTTCTATCTTTAAATTGATGATCATTCAAATTTCATACAATTTCATTATCGTTTGATAATTCATCTAAGACCATTAAATTGATACCATTACAAATTACATAAAAAATTGATGATTTTTGATGGACTATCAAACGATAATAAAATTACATAAAATTTGAGTGACCATCAATCTAAAGGTAGAAGAATACATCGATAAACTTTTTTCTATTTTTAAGATTTTTTATATTTATTTATATTTTTAAGATTTTTTATATTTATTTAAAAATCCATTGTCAAGTCAAAATAACTCATTATCAACCAATCCCTTCTCATAATTAACAGCTGTCACATTCCGAGTGGACAGGTTTTAGGGGGACCCCACTACCCATCTGATCCACTGGTTCTGTAAGCAAGACCACAACACTAGATTAGTAATTTGGCACCTTGTAGCAGGAAAAGACCAGTAACTTCACGCTTGGACGACAAAAAAAACAACGCACGATAATAAAAATGATCAACAAGAGAAAAACACAGTCACAACTCACAACTCACAAGACACAGATTTCATTTAAAGAAAAGGCCAACTACAAACGACCAACAATTCTCCAATATTACCTCTTGTGGGCCAATGCAGATCAATTCTGCACATACCCAGCTACTGAAATTTGAAAGAAAGAAAAAGGAAAAAAAGAAGAAAAATAAAATCCAGAGAGGCTCAGGAAATGGTCTTCAGAAACTAAAATAGGCCTTTTCGATCTCCTAATCCGGTCCATGATAAACCGTACCCGGTTGGGTTGGTTGGGTTGGGTTGGGCCGGGCCGGTTTTAACTTCATTTGTACTCCATTAGCATATTGTTCTCTGGAGCAAGCCCAATGCAAGCCCTCATGATATTCTCCAACATAGCTCTCTGCTTGGCTAAAGCATTCACCACTGGCGTGCCAGGTGGCACCTGAAAAATTGGAATTTTTTAAAATTAGTGATTTGTTATTAATAGCATAACAAGTACAATTATCAGGACTTGGTAGGTGTGCAAAATAGCAAATTAAACTTACCAGAGGAGCCTTGGTGAGGTAGCTCAGAATTGTAGCCACAGGATGGAAAGAGTGGAACTTGTCCTGAAAAACCAAGAAGAACCAGATGAGCCAATTGTTACCAAAAGAGGGGAACACTGTTTCTCAGGGAAGAGGAAATAATTCTATGTACCTCTCCTTCAGCTTTGAGTTCTATCCTGGAGCTCAGCTCAGCGAGAAGCACCAGATCCAGGATGATCGGTGCCGCCAGGAGCGAATCCTCACAAGTGTTGTGAAGCACAAATGTTTGCTTCCCGCCCATGAAGATCTCTGCTGTATACTCATCCATCGCCCTCTTGCTGTCCCCGACATATGGCACGTACTGGATACCAAAGTAAAATCAATTAATGCCTACCTTTTGGTCAGGAGAATATACTACCTTGATCACTATGACATGATCAGGGTGTTCACCGGGTTCGTACAGGATAGCATTGCTGGAGACCATATCATCAACTACATTACTTTTAGAGATCTCTTTCGAACGAAATGTTTGCGGGACTGAGAGGTTCATCCCATCAACCCCTGATGAGGAAGCAACTGATGCAGTGGCACTAGTCGGGGCGGTGGTTGAAAGTCTACGTGCAAGCTGAGTCATCAACTGGGCCAACATGTCATCGGATCTTAAACCCGATTGATCAGCTGTGTCGGCCACATATGCTTGCTTGTATCCTGATCCACTACGCCCCAGTCCACGACCTCTACCTTGGCTCCTGCCATGGCCACCATCACGACCTCGACCTCTGGTTGGTCTTCCGTGTAAGTCCCAACAAGTCTCTCTAGTGTGATTCTTCCTATGGCGGTAATCACAAACTTTGTCACCTTGAGACGAGGTCGTAAATGGTTGGCTCAACATGGTTGACCCCTCTTGCACCAGCACAGATGTCATTGCCTTTCTCCTGCTTTCCTCCTGAACCACTACTGCATATGTGTCACGAAGAGCAGGTAGTGGATCCCTTGCCAGAGACTCTGACGGATCTGCTCGAACTCGGAGTTGAGGCCAGCTAGGAAGCGAAAAGTCCTTTTCTCTAACCGCTTTTTGAAAGCAATTGCATCTACCGTGCATGTCATAGCTAAAGGGTCAAAGAAGTCCATCTCGCTCCCACATATTATTTAATTACGAGAAGAACTCGCCACACTCATTTCCCCTTGTATCAGACAATCTAACTTGGTCTGAAGGTGATAGACTTGTCCATGGTTCCCCTTTTGAGAGTACATCTCTGCTGCTCGATCCCACACTTGTAGGGCAGTATCTAACATCATGAATTGATTTTGTAGTCTCACTTCCATCGAATTAATAAGCCATGACATAACTTGTCCGTCATCTGCCTCCCATTTCTGAAGCTCAATCACTTTCTCTGTTGTTGCCTCTGGTCTTTTTACCGTACCGGTAACATAACCGGTTAATCTCTGACCTCGCAAATACATAAGTATTTATCTTGACCACAGTAAATAGTTCTCAGTCCCATTTAATCTGACTGAAATAACCTGAGCTGATTTAAACACACTTCTGTCTTCTACCATTTTATTCGCTCTCTTAAACAAAGCAAACTTTCTGCCTCAACTGTTTTTGTCTGAATATCTGACCTTTGGTCCAATAAAGAAACTTCTAGAGCGCTTGAAGAGGCACGCTCACGATTTCACCTCAACCTTCTGAGCTCACGATTTCACCTCTGTAGCTTACAATTTCGGATAGCTTGAAGAGACGACTTACTCCGCTTCTGGAAGACGCGCGACACACGCGCTGGACAGGCTCGCGCGACACACGCGCTGGTCAAGCTCGCGCGACACACGCGCTGGACAGGCTCGCGCGACACACGCGCTGGACAGGCTCGCGCGACACACGCGCTGGACAGGCTCGCGCGACACACGCGCTGGACAGGCCTGCGCGACACACGCACAGGCTCGCGCGACACACGCGCTGGGTAACGCATGCTCCGTGCAGAAGGCTAGGCGCGACTCGCGCCAGGGAAACACTCGCGGTGACAGCACGGCGGCGGAACAACTTCAGCGGCGGTGAGTTTCGTTTCCCGCTCTGATACCATGTAGAAGTCTAGGTTTGTTTGATTATCGTGATACTTTCATTCATCGGTAAATTGAGTACATATATAATCTACTTTTACACATTAGTCCCTATAACTAATCTATTTATACTTTTATCTAAATATCCTATATAATATTCAACACATCTCCCCCAATCAAACTATTCCGGTTAATAGCTAGATCAATCAACCCTGCAAATTACACATGCAAACACCACAAAGACAGATAAAATTTAGCAACTTTGATCATATAAAATCCTGATAAACACAAATGTCCTGTAATATTATTGTACCTGGCACAAAGGTGTTCTGTGGGCTGCCATTAATAAACGGCACACCCTCCAGCACACAAGCCAGTGCATACAGAGTGGAGGGAGAGATCTCGGCCTCGTTGCGGTCTACGGCAGCCAACAGATTTTCACTAGTGTCATTGAGCCCCACAAGTACATTGCTATACCTTTCGGTGTTTGCCGTCCACAGCACAACGATCTTGTCCACTTTGCTTTTCTCTTTAAATTCCCTGCATTTATTATTTCAAAATATATTCCTCAAATTCAGAAAAACTAAAATCTATACTATGACAGCGCACAAAGAGATTGCGGTATTTGCACATGAAATTAACCTAGTGTCTATATATGAATGTCGGTACCTTATGTCCTTGATGATTTGTTGGACCTGCTCCTTCTTGGTACCCTTGACGACATTGTTGGCACGCGAGCTCTGGTTGGCAGCTATGAAATCCTGGTCATATATGCCTGGCAGAGGCACCATTGACTCCATGTATGGCCTCAGCTGCTTCTGCAAGTCGATGTCAAGCACCTTGGCACGTGCCATTGAATCTGCCAAGTTCATGCTGCTTATGTCCCACCCACCAAAGATTACTTCATCCGGATTCACCTGAAATTTACACAAAATTGTCAAACCAGCATCTACCATCCGGGATCGTACGTGCCATTGGATCTTTCCATTTTTATTTATTTATTTTTGTTAGAAACTTGTAGGTTGTATTTACCATAGGGAGGAGGCTCTTGAAAGGAGCGTACATCTCCTCGCCATTGTACGATCCAACACGAATGGTAGATGCCTGAGTGAGTGAACCACTGGGTCTGGGAGGCACGGGCACCATCGCGTGTCTCGTGTACCAGTTCTGTGGTATCGTACTGGTACAACGACTCGATGTGAGAGTCGGTATACTTCACGTTGGGGCTGTCGACCTTGAACTTGTCAATAAACATCTCTCTCCTTCCCAATCTTTCTGTGCTTATCTGCTCCCTATACCCGCTTATTTATAGGCCATTTTACAGCGGACGCGTGTCATGGGGGCGTTGATTGAGAAATCAACGGCGACAATTGTAGCTTGATGGGAGGTTCATTGTATCATATCTTTATTAATTTTTGGGTAATTGGTTCATGCACAGGTCAATTTCCTTGAGCTTGTTCTTGATGGAACAAGCTCAAGGAAGACGCTTGAATTTACTGTCAATTTCTTTTTGTTTCAAGTAGATTTGGAGCCAATCTTCTTTTCTTGAAAGTGTTTATAAGGTAATTTTCTTATTGGACTTTTAAACTTACGCCTACTTAGAAT
The DNA here is from genome assembly GCA_037127355.1 of Schoenoplectus tabernaemontani. Taxonomy (NCBI): domain Eukaryota; kingdom Viridiplantae; phylum Streptophyta; class Magnoliopsida; order Poales; family Cyperaceae; genus Schoenoplectus; species Schoenoplectus tabernaemontani. The sequence continues at coordinate 229,941 of CM073742.1, forward strand.
GCATTACCTTAGAAACTAGACAATTATCATCATTTTAAATTATTTTATATGTCAATTTTCATAACAACTTATATTCGATGTGCAGGCAATTTGATATCAATCCTTGAATGACATTCTATTTAAGTGTGAAGTCCTTCATAGATGTTTGATGTACATAGATGATGGTATTCTTATAAATGTTTGGTGAGCTTAACTAATATATATAAATAGTATATATATATATATATATATATATCTTACGGTGCTTCGCGAAACAAAAAAGTGTTTTACTTCAGTCTAAAAAATCTCACAAAATTAAGGTTCAAATTGTCAATCTAATTTATTCAACATAAACTACATATTTAAATCTTATTGAATACCAAATTTGATTACATCTGAAACTTTCTAACTATTTTTTTGAATTTAAAAAAAAAACTAAATAATAATAATAATAATTATAGATGCACCTAAAAAAATATCATCTTTCAAAAATCCAGAAAATAATTACAAAGTTTCAAAAATAGTAAAATTTGGTACTCAATAAGTTTTCAATATCGAGATTATTATGGACTAATTAGATTAATATTTTGAACTTTCAGTATATGAAATTTGAAACTGAAGTAAAATACCTTTTTGCTTCGCAAAGCACCGTAAGGTGTATATATATATATATACTATTGTGAAAACGTTTGTATTTCAGCCGATATATAAAACGTCAAAAAATATATTTTAAAATCTCAAAAATTTTAATTTATGATTTTCATTAAATTCTTCATATGAAAATCTTATAGGATACAAAAATTTTGGAGTATTTTGAGTTTTTTAAGCCACTCTTTTGAATTTTTGAAAAAAATAACACAAACATTGAATATTTATTATTATTTTTAGGGCTATTTTAAGAGTAGCTTAAAAAACTCAAAATACTTTAAATTTTTGTATTCCACAAGGTTTTTATATGAAAAATTGAATGAAAACTATAAATTAAATTTTTGAGATTTAAAAAAATATTTTTTTATGTGTTTGCATATCGGATGAATGCAAATATTTGAATAGCATAATCCTAGAAGATTCACTTTCTTGCTCTCTTGAATCAGGGAATCACCATTATCATGGGTCCCACTCCCTGAAACGAAGCCTTGAGAAACCCCAACCAAAAGAGAGAGATTAATGTAACAAGAATGCACATGGAGAGATCCCATCTACCCCAAAAGAGAATCCGGCCTCAAACCCAGCTTACTTTTAAGAGGCTGAGATTTCAAATTTAATCTCTGGTGTGTGGCCCAGATTTTCTCCTCCTGCGCCTAACAGCTTAGACGGGCACGGCGCACATGACAGCAATTATTGATTTCCCACCAAGGTAGAATTTAACATTGCTTCAAGAAATCTTTTTAAGTAACAAGAACTAAATTATTATAGATATGTTTTGTTATTTCTATGTCACATGCGTACATATTTTGATTTTAAAGATAACCTCTAAAATGATTTAATATACAGTTCAAAAATACGAAAGAATTAATTAAATAAGGATTGAAAAAAAAAAGAAACGTTATTGTGCTCTCACAAAAGGCCTAACTGCTAATTTTTGTGTAAAGAGCAAGTTTCTAAAAAAATATTTAACGACTCTTAATAGTGAGGTGATTATTTAGCGGTTAATGGTTTTACACAATCATTTTTTAATCTATTATTTGATATTTAAAAAGACTAAAAAATACATTCTCATATGATTAGTACTTAATAATTAACTAAATTAAGTAAAAATAATAATTATAATATTAATTAAGTACTTAAAAGTTAAAAATCTTAAATTATAGTAAACTATTACATGACGTATTATATATATACATTTTCTCATATGATTAGTACTTAATAATTAACTAAATTAAGTAAAAATATTATTATAATATTAATTAAGTACTTAAAAGTTAAAAATCTTAAATTATACTAAACTATTACATGACGTATTATATATATAGTTTTCTATTGTGCTTCCAGTAGCATTTCGACCGAAACGTTACCAATCCAAATTTTAATTTTTCATGTTTAAAATTTTAATTTAAATAGCTCAATAAAATCTTTATATCACAATCTTATAGAATTCTCATTTTTATTGTGTTTGAAATTAATTTACTATGCTTAATTATTATTGAAAGATAGCCCTAAAATAATAGAAAATTAATAACATTTGTATGTCAAAAATGCTTACTTTCTAAAAATCATTAAGTATAGTAAACCTAACTCGAAACATAATAAAAATTAATATTCTATAAGATTATGATATAAAGATTTTATTGAGCTACTTAAATTGAAATTTTGAGCATAAAAAATTAAAATTTGAGACAAACTTTCCAAACTGAAAGCACAATAGACAAACTCTCTCTCTCTCTCTCTCTATATATATATATATATATATAGTGAGGCTATGGTACTTCGCGAAGCACAAAATCTCCTATGCTTCGCGTCCGTATCTCGAATTTGAAAGTTCAAACGACCGATTCAAACTGTTGAACATGATCTTCATATTGAAATATCCTTCGAGATCAATATATATATATATATATATATATATATATATATATATATTTTGAATTTTTTGCTATTTTTTAGATGGGTATAAAGTTTGATGATCTAACGATTTCTGCACCATCCAAAACTAGTTATTTTGTACCCATCTAAAATATAACAAAAAATTAAAAAAAAAATTTTAATTTTGATCTCCAAAGATAGTTCAATATGAAGATCATGTTCAACGGTTTGGATCGGCCGTTTGATTTTTTAAATTCGAGATACAGACGCGAAGCACGGAAGATTTTGTATTTCGCGAAGCACCATAGCCTCAATATATATATATATATATATATATATATATATATATATAGATAAATAAAAATTTAATGTCATTAGCTATTAAAATTTGCAACAAAATACATTTTAGCTGTCAAATGTATTTTTTAAATTAACAGTTTTAACGACTTTAACAATTTTAATGGGTTTAACGTGAGATTAAATGGTAAAACAAAAAAAACCGTTAAATCTATTTTTTTTCAAAAACTTAATGTCAGGTCTGTCAAAACCATTAAAACAATTAAAACTTTTTTTTATTTTTAAAAGTTTGGTAAAGAGTGAAAGAGATGATGAATGGTAAAAAAACGCTAGATAAAGTTTTAGTTAGGAACAAGTTTTTAATTCGGGTTTAGACACTGTCATCGATTTTAAACTCAGATCTGTTTAGGAGATCTAAATTATCAAACAATCAACTCATTTTTTGCATTTTATTTTTTTATTCACAAAAAATATGTCGTAGTCTATATTGCATGCATGCGGGTGCAGAATATCATATCTAATATGATCCAGATGTGACAATATGTTAAATTTGAAAAATCTTAAATACGGGTGGGTGCGATTATATAAATATTTTTATATATAAATATAATAAATATTAAAAATATTTATATATATTGATATACTAATAAGAAGATAATACAAATACAACTCAAGAAAAAAAAAACCAACGTCAGAGAAGACCAATATTGTATCATCTATACACACCATAAACGAGAAGATTAGTTAAATATAAAGTTATGAACAACAATCAGCACCACTTTTGCTTTATATATGGCATCAGCATCGATCTATTTTCATCATTTGTTTGTCTCATAATATATTTAACTGAAATGCTATAAAAACATAGAAGGAGCAGTGGTGCAGTCGTAGAGTGTTATGATAGGAAGGTGAAGTTCTGGGTTCCCTACATACATATTCCATTTTCGTTGGAATTTCTCAGTGATTTTCAGAATTGATTTGTCTAATACATGTCGTAAGTGAAACTGTGAAAGTAAGAAGAAAACAAAAGAGGTCTTAGGTCTATCTCATTAAAGCGTGGAACTATGTATAGATAAGTTTCAACCGTTATCGGACTTGATTTTCAAAAGTGCATGTAAAATAATATTTTTTATTTCAAAAAATATAATTTTAAATTATATGTGTGTGTGAACTTAATTGAGAAAATTATGTCTTTTACATCTAATTTTTTGAGAATTTGACACTGACTTACATAATATGTTAAAATTTACTAAGAAGATAAATTTGAACCCAAGCAGACCCTCCCCTCTAAGTATATGATATATAAGGATTGGAGAGATAATTAAGCATTAAGGTCTCTAAGTGTTAACTTTATTGTTATTATAAATAATTTTCATTTTTATATTTGTCGATATGCAAGATAATTATATATGAATTTAATGTTTTCTTTGAGTATGTTAAATGTAGGATATTAAGCTTTAAGATAAAAATAATAGATTTAGATCAAATTGTATGAAGATCTCAAGAATAAAGTTAGGTTAAGTTAGATTTATAATAAAAATGGTAATCAAAGCAAATGTAAAATCTGAGGACTTTGGACCGATTTTTAATTATATATATATGTGGTTATTTTGCAAATCATCAAAAGGGAGACCTTGCATCACCAAAACTCCTTCAATCCACACTGGTCTGATAAAATAAATTTCAAAGGACTAGATGGTTGGTTTGATAAAATAAAATCAAGAGTCAAAATATCAAGACTTAAAATAATATCGCTTTGTTTTACCTAGAAGTTTAGTATTAAATTCAAACCACAAAAAATAAAGACTAAAATAAATAGAAGAGAAGAAAACACACTTAGGAACTCAAATAATGTTTTTGATGTTATTTTTCTTTCTAAATTTATAATAAAGTGAAATATGATTAAAGTGAAACACTAATTGCAAAATACACAAGTTGAAGATTTTTCACTACCTTTTACAAGTCTATTGTAGTAGTTTTTTTATTTTTAAGTTTGAGTCTTTGATTTTTTCTTTTAAAATATATTTATTATTTTTAGAAATAACTCGATATTTTGAGCTTTATTTAAAAATTATTTTAATTTTTGGGCTTATAAAATTATCCATCGAATTCTTTAAAATATATTTTATTTGACTAACTAGGATTAAAAGATATTGCATTGTTGCTTTGAATTTTTTTGTTGCTAGTTTTTTTAGCAAATTGCTTGTATTGAAATGCATACTTGTGTTTCTTTTTCAAAAGATTTAACTTGTTAATATTCATAATTTTTATATTTCATTCTTGGACTTGTTTCCCTTTATTTTTAGGACATATGAGGGTTTTTGGATGGTTTTTTGTATCTAAGCTATGATTTATTGCTAGATCTTTGACCTACATACTTATCTAAATTCATTAAAGTGTTGTTAGTTGAAGCACATATGGATTTTAATGTTCTATTCTAATTTTTTAAAATTTATACTTTCACTTCAATATTATAATTTCCCCTAAGTGTATTTGATAGTTTTTTTAGATTTTATAATTTAGACTCGTAAGTTTGGATCTTTGACTCAAACTCTAAAAAAGATGAATCATTAGTGAAATTCTCCAAATTAGATATGAATTTTCTATTAATAATCATTTATATTTTTAATTCTATCATTTGAGATTGAAATATTATAATGTCTCACTATACATAACTCATCATTCTCAATAAAATCATTATCATTATCATCCCAAGTGAATGTAATGAAAGGTACTAGAGTTGACATTTGAGATGTTTGAAAAATTTTCATCTTCATTTGGATTGAAAAATAGAATCTCTAATGTGCATAAGTCGATGATGTTTTTTTATGATGATTTCATCAACATCCATCACAGTTGAGCCCTTCTCCACTTTCCCAATTAGAGCAAGATTGAGATTATTTCTTGCTTCCTTCTTGCTTTCATTCGAGTCGAGATTGCTTGCAGCTAACATGACTTGAATTTTTTTTTTCAAAATTTCACTTCTTCTTATGTGGGAAGACCCAAAAATAATAGTGTGTTGTGTGGTCTTCTTTGTTATATACGATACATATCGGCTTCATGCTCTCATCATCCCACTCTTCGTTGTGCTTTTTCTCAAGTTTGAGCATTCTTTCAAACATCTTGGTGAGGAGTTGTTCATTCTTGAAAGATGAATTTGTTGGTGTTGCGCACGAATAATGATGCAATGAAGAACTTTAAGCTTAGAATGCGGCGGCTTTGAGTTTTGGTGTTAGCTCATAGTTTTGTCTTAGCTTTTCATGGGTGAAATTGCCAAGGGTTTACATTGCTTTGATGATGCTTATGATGTTCTCCTATCTTGGAGTTAGATACAAATTCTATCAATTCATCAAATTTATTTAGAATATACATTAATCTTGAATACATATTCTCAATTAACTCCTCTTCTTTGATACATTTTTTTTTAATTTGTACTCTAGACCCATCTTTCACTAGCAAGTTCAGTAGAACCAAAAGATATAATAATTTCTTGCAAATGAAATTTAAAATGATATTGACGACATAATTATTTTGAGATTTTTTTTTATTTTTTAGCCTTTGATGTCAATTTAAGAGTGTTATGATCATAATATGGTACAAAATCATATTGGACAATATCATAAATGTAGCGTGTTCAAGTAATTCATCATACATCTCTTTCAAAAACTAAATTTTTTACAATTAAGACCTAAGATTGAGTGTTTTTATATGTCTCAAAGATACTATCTTGGAACAAGATTTTTAAAAATATAGAAACTAAATTCAAACTCTTGCTCTAATACCACTTTGTAGGGTTGGACACCTAAGAGTTTAAAGGGTGCAAGAAAATAAAGAACCTAAGATAAGAGATGTAAGAAACCGATTTGAGGTTACTTGTTCAAGTTTAATGACGATGAAAGACAATTCAATTCTCACACAAATATAATAAATAAATAAAAGAGAAAAAAAAGATTAAGCAAGAGCATAAGATGTAACGAAATTCATCATACAATACCTACGTCTCTGAAACTCTCAAACTCCAATATTTGAGATTGAGTCAATACACTAAAAATAAAATATTTTATACTTATAAAACTGGATCCCTTACACAAAAATATCATGACAAACCTATCGATAACAAAGAGTGATAACACACTAAAAAATAAATAATGGAGTGACAACACACTCAAAGAAGTGTGAGGATTTTAGGATATGCATATGGTATAAATTTCAAAAATTTTACAAGCAACAACCAAGGATCCATTGTTATCTAGTTGATACTTAAACCGAAAAGGGGTTAAGAAGCTCATACCTCCTTCAATATCGTAATCGAAGGTGTAGACTTCCAAGGATGGTGGTTGCGAGCTCTTCTCCTATCTTCTCGAGCGCCAAAAGAATGACGCCTCTCCAAGTATCCACCTAGGATTAACTAACTACTAATAGTTCTATGCTAGTAGAACAAATTAGTATTTTCCTTAATCAAGGTTTCAACCCTTCAAAATTAACTCTTTAATTTTCTGGATTTTTCTCAACACATGAGAACAAGAAGAAGAAAAATGGGATGGAGAGAGAGGTGGACAGCCAAGGGGTTATATCCCCATATTTTGAGATATTTCAAAATATTTTCATTAATAAAAAGTTACACCTTTTTCAACTTTTGATAAAAGGTTAATTGCTATTGTAACTTTTTATACAACCATATTTGTTGCTTTTCATACAATCAAATAACTTTTGTCTTTCTCTCTTTTCTCATGGCAACCCCTTCAATGGGCCATATTGTTTTGTAGCCAAATTAGTCCTATTAATTATTATGGCCCAAACAATATATTATTTGTGGCCCAATTAATCCAATTAATTATTATGGCCCAAATAATTAATTTCTCTTATTATAATATATTACACATATTAGTGATTAAGGTTGTCATCTCTATGACTGAATTTTGTCACGTTAGTTAAGAGCCTATATGGTGTGACCCGGAGGATCTATGTTATGTTATGAAAAATAAAACTCCTTTTAATTCTACAAGTCGTAAGCGGTATCTAGCAACACATTACGACTACCCAATTGACACAGATAATATCTACATTATAATATTACGATCCTATACAAGAAAATATATTTCTTGTTGTGTTAATTCTTATGTCACATGATATCAAGAATAATCCAAAGTAGGAATGTGTCATCCTTGCGATTTATTCATTTCTTGATCCAAAACTGATTGTATATAATTAATCACTTAATTATATATATTGCATGCTTACAATCATACTTCATCAAGGGGCCCAAAGATATCATCACTCATTATGAGGGACATAGTATTCTTGATGAACAACTTTATTCCTACATAATTCATGAACAAAGAAGCATGATCCTTATGATCGCTTGTTACTTACTGGCAAGATAGAAAATACTCACTATGATCAATCTTTATGTGAAAAAGATGAACCATCTCATACATAGAATTCAAAATACTAATGAAATAAAATGATGACACAAACACAATCCATTCATTGTTTCATTTGGGTCATGTCCAATAAACTAATCGCTATTAGCTATTTATGTGATTAAATTGATAACGCTTTATCATATGATCTGCAGAACCTGATCATCTTTCAATCCACATACTAATCTTCTCCGATAATTAGTGTTCCTGCTAATTATCTTGATTAGGGACATTTAGAGTATTTATTATTTATTAATTTATTTAATAGAGTTCTGCAATTCCAAGTCATCAACCCAAATGGTCTATTTATAATAAAATACTCAAGGAACAAAATGATAAAATCATCCAATGCATGAATAAAATATAAAGCCATCAATATTTGATTGGCTCCTAGGACATAAAACTAATAATCTCCCACTTGGACTAGAGTCAATCAAAAGATGATCTCTATCCAATACAATATAGAATATATCTCATATGTCTAAAACAACCTCTAAAGCCAATCACTCATATGCCTAATCCCCATAGATATAATGTGCATCTCATGCGCGGCTCTTGGAAGAGGTTTTGTTAGTTAGTCAGCTGTGTTTGCAACCCCGTCCACTTTATTGACCTTTATATCACCTCGATCTACAATCTCGCTGATCAAGTGATATCGCCTTAGAACATGTTTGGATCTTTGATGTGATCTTGGTTCCTTTGATCGAGCTATGGCTCCCGTGTTGTCGCAAGATAGATCCACCGGACTTGAGATGCTTGGAACCACCTCTAGCTCGCTTAGGAAGTTCTTGATCCAAACTCCCTCTTTCGTCGCTTTCACTCGCCGCTATGTATTCTCGCCTCTATGATCGAATCTGCTTGTAGTCTCTTATTTGGAACTCTTCCAACTTACAAATCGCCACCATTAAGAATATACACATAGCCCGATTGTGATTTCGAATCATCTCTATCGTTTTGAAAACCGGCATCGGTGTAACCCTTACAACGAGCTCGTTTCTCCACCATAAACAAGGAATAATTCCTTAGTGTTTCTAAGGTATTTGAGAATGTTCTTGATCGCCGTCCAATGTGCCTTTCCCGGGTCGCTTGATATCGACTAGTCACACTAAGAGGATATGACACGTCGTGACGTGTGCATAACATAGCATACATTATCGAACCAATAGACTAAGCATATGGTACCTTACTCATTTCTTCACGCTCATTATTGGTCAAAGGACACCGAGTTTTACTCAAGTGTATACCATGCGACATAGGTATGAATCCCCTTTTAGAATCTTCCATTCTAAATCTTTTTAATACCTTGTCTATGTATGTATTTTGGCTCAAACCTAGGAGTCTTCTTGATCTATCTCTATAGATCTTTATTCCCAATACATACGTAGCTTCACCCAAGTCTTTTATTGAGAACACTTTCTTTAATGAACTCTTGATATTATTCAAGGTTGGTATATCATTCCCAATTAGAAGTATATCATCTACATAAAGAATAAGAAACACAACCACACTCCCACTGAATTTTTTATATACACAAGGCTCTTCATTATTTTTGATGAAATTCAACTTCTTAACTTCTTCATCAAAACGTATATTCCATTTTCTTGATGATTGCTTCAATCCATAAATAGATCTTTGAAGCTTACATACTTTCTTAGCACTTTTAGGATCTTCAAAACCCTTAGGTTGTATCATGTATACATCCTCTTCCAAGTTGCCATTTAGGAAGGCGGTTTTGACATCCATTTGCCATATTTTATAATCATGAAATGTGACAATTGCTAATAAAATCCTAATTGACTTGAACATAGCCACGGGCGAAAAAGTTTCATCATAATCAACTCCTTGAATTTGCTTGAAACCCTTCGCTACAAGCCGTGCTTTGTACACAGTCAAATCTCCATCCATGCCAGTTTTTCTTTTAAAGACCCATTTGTTTTCGATGGGTTTAATCCCTTCGGAATATCAACCAAGGTCCATACCTTATTGTCATACATGGATTGCATTTCGATTTCATTGCATCAAGCCATTCATTGGAATCGGCCTTTCCATCGCTTCCTTATAATTTATTGATCCTCACTATCAAGCATAAGAATCTCATGAAGTCCCAAATACCTTTCGGTTGGCGACTTTCTCTTGTAGACTTTCGTAGGACGAGTGGAGGTTGTTCTTGACTCTCTTGTACAACATGTTGTACATTTGATATAGTCTCACTCCCACTTGACATAACATCTAATGTCAATCATCAATATTTGATGTTTCTTGAACATCTTCAATGTTCACATTATTTTCACTACTTCTCCTTGTAAGAAACTCTTTTTCTAAAAATATACCATGTCGTGCAATAACTATTTTATTCTCAACATGATTAAAGAAGTAGTACCCTTTGGTTTCCCTAGGGTATCCTACAAAATAACACTTATCTGATTTGAGTCTAAGTTTGTCACATATCATTCGTTTGACATATACTTCACAACCCCAAATTTTGAGAAATGACATATTAGGAACATTTCCAAACCATATCTCATAAGGTGTTTTATCTACGATTTCGATGGAACTCTATTCAAAGGTGTAAATGTCATTGTTTCTAATGCAAAACCCCAAAAAGAAATGGACAAGTCACTTTTGCTCATCATTGATCGAACCATGTCTAATAAAGTTCGATTTCTCCTTTCGGAAATACCATTCCATTGAGGTGTTCCAGGTGGAGTGAGTTGTGGAACAATTCCACATTCTTTTAGATATGTACCGAATTCATGACTTAAGTACTCGCCACCACGATCTGATCGTAAGACCTTAATTTTCTTATCTAGTTGGTTTTCAACTTCATTTTTGAATTCTTTGAACTTTTCAAAAGATTCAGATTTATATCTCATTAAGTAAATATATCCATATCTACTATGATCATCAGTAAAAGTAATAAAGTATTGATAACCTCCTCTTGCATAAGTGCTCATGGGTCCACAAACATCACTATGTATGAGACCTAACAAGTCACTTGCTCTTTCACCTTTCTTGGTAAAAGGCGCTTTAGTCATTTTTCCTAATAAACATGATTCACATGTATCAATTGATTCAAAACCAAATTGATCTAAGAGTCCAACATTTTGAAGTCTTTTAATGCGTTTTTCGTTCATATGACCTAAGCGATAATGCCACATGAGAGTCATACTTTCATGTGAGGTCTTTTGTTTCTTGTTATTATCCAAAGTCAAAACAGGTCTTTCAATATCAAGTATATATAGACCATTTAATAAATTTGCACTCCCAAAATAAATATCATTTCTAAAGAAGGAACAACATTTGTTTTTGAAAGCAAAATGATAACCATCCAAATCTAATAAGGAAATTGATACAATATTTTGAGAAATACATGGAATGAAGTAAACATCTTTTAACTCCAATAAAAGTCCACTAGGTAAAACTAATTCTACGTTTCCTATGGCAACGGCGGACACATTCGCACCGTTTCCAACTCGTAGCATTACTTCACCTTTCTTTAAATGCCTTCTATTCTTTAGTGCCTGTTCATTTTGACAAATGTGAGCACAAGATCCGGTATCAAATATCCATTCAGAATTAGAAGTAGTGATATTGACTTCAATAACAAAAATACCTGAAGTGCTAGGGACGTTCCCTGCCTTCTTGTCGGCGAGGTACTTTGGACAGTTTCTCTTCCAGTGTCCCTTTCCCTTGCAATAGAATCACTCAAAGGTCGTGGAGTAGCCGGGGATTTCAACTTTTGATTTCCTTTAGGACCACTTGTGTTCTTCACTGGAGCCTTTCCTTTGCCCTTTTGGTTTTGTAAGCGTTTTTCTTCTTGATCTTTTTCCCTTTGTCACTAACACTTAGCACAACTTTGGGACCACTTTTCTTAATGTCCTCTTCGGCCATTTTGAGCATCCCATGGAGCTCATCAAGACTCTTCTCCATGTCATTCATGTGAAAGTTCATGACAAAACCCGAATAATCAAAGGGAGAGAGTTGATGATAAAATCGTAGCCATCCCTTGTGGTACGGATTATCCAACTTCTCAAGTTGTTGCATGTAGCTCATCATCTTCATAACATGAGAGCTTACGAGCTACCTTCACCATTTTGCATTCCACGAGAGCCTTGGTGATTTCACACCGTTCTACACGAGCTTTCTTTTGGAACAATTCCTTAAGTTGCTCCATGATCTCGCAGAGTCTAAAGCGAGTCCATGAAACGCTTCGAAGCTCGGACTCATACAACATGCTATGATGAGACAATTCACATCTGACTCATCATCAAAATGCTTGTTATACGCTTCTTGTTCCTCCTTGCTGGCCCTGTTGCCCGGAGGCAGAGGAAATGGAGTGGATAGGACATACTCTTTCTTCTCTTGCCTCAGAACAATTCTAAGGTTACGGTGCCAATCAATATAATTGGAACCGTTGGAGGCGAGTTTTTCCTTTTCTAAGATCGAACGCAAAGAAAAAGATTGATTTGCCATAATCTACAAATATTCAAAGTAAAGGTCTTAATTATTTTATTCATGTATAGTTTTATTAGTAATAAAACTCCCACTACAATTAATCGTCCCCTTTTGTAGTAGGACCAAGATCCATATTTTCAACTAAGACAAGCAATGCGGCAACATGAACTTGATTTAGTTTATTTTAGGTGGGTAACTACTTTACCGATCATATCTCCATATGACTCTTGGTTTGTAATTAATATCTTTATACAATTTACAAACTATACCCCTAGGTCCAAAACTGTTTTGATAACCTTGTCAAGCTAACCTTTCTCTATTTGGTCATGATACGTCTGGACGTATCCCTCAACTCCCAAAGATAGCAAACAACTCCTACTGAGTAGGTCCCGTTGAAATACGATCGATGATTTGAAAAGGATAGAGTAGGGAGGGTATTCACACTTGATATTTTATGAGACTTGACATTTTATGTGTTTTTTTTTGTAGTCATTTCAACATACACCCATACCTATCCTATGATACTCAATCATACAACACATAAAATAAATAAGCATCTCAAATCATAACACATGCTTCGTGAGCTTGTATGGCTCCCGCTTGCATATTATAGCTTCTTCGATCATCTCCATGAAAGAAATATTTTCTAAGCTACTAACACCCATCCATTCCTATTCTATATTTAGAACTATTCTAAAATAAAATAAAAATTTACATTTTAGAATTCCCCAATCCTAAATCCTAAGTGGCATGCAAGCCATGAATGAAATAATACATCAATGGCAATCTAACATACTTTGCCATAATTAAATTAATCTAATTAATAATCAATGGCACCTTAGGCCGCATTACAAATATTCACACAACATTCATACAACACACAAGGCATTGATAATCATGAGCCATACAAACCCACAATCCACCTACAAAAACAAGTTAGCACATATACCATGCACATGCTACTTTATTTGCCCCTAATTCATTATTTGGTTCTAAATCTATTTGCTTGTCATTCTCCTTTTGTAAATAGGTTTAAAATACTTTTGTCAACAGCAAGTAAGAGTAAACAAAATTTTAATGCAATTTTAAGAATATTTAAATCGAGAAATTGCAATCACTCAAACAAGCTTTGCAAAACATCAACTAATTTGATTATTTAAACCCTAGTCTTAAATTTTGACACTTCAAAATTAATTTCTTTTCTTTCAACAGAAAACAAATGATTATAATATCATTTTTTTTAACTTTTAACTTACAATGATATTAATAAATCTAATTTAACTTGACTTGGTCAATATACAAACTTTTCGAAAAAGTACCCGAATATTTTCGGTGCCTAAAAAATCTCAAAAAATTCACATAGACTCCTTTAGACATGTATATATACCCATTAAAACAGTTTTGATAGATTTCAATCCTAGAGGTAAAACAAAAATAAAAAAGGTCTCAGTCTTAAGCTAAAACAACCTTATCATCTACCACTTTTAGATTTTATTCATAAATCCATCCGTACTTTGTTTAGTCTAAACTATTACTATAACAACAGTATAACAATCACTCAAAAGGATTTCAAGTAATTCTAAACCGAACTAAGCCAAACTTGGGTCACAACAAGGGACCCCAGTGCTGTTTTTAGCACAACGGCTGAAACGGTTTCTCATCGAATCACATTTAAAATTCGTCCAAAATTTATGAAATAAATTTTGTTCTACTCTAAACATTATAAACAAATTTTGGATGAGAGATTGTATTACTATTTAATGGATAGATTTACTTTTAAAATTATTTTACCGTTCGATCGAAAGAAACAACATTTTCTCCAAACGGGTAACTCCAAAATGTAACTCATGCATCAAATAAATATTCTATCAAATAGACTAATCATTTATGGTCACAAATGATAGTTTATGAAATAGAATAGTCAAAAAATTTTTTAAGAATACAAGCAAATAGATTATCCAAATAACATTTCTATGTATCAAATATACATAAATAGGCTAAAATCAACTAGAAAACGTCCTTAGCTCTGATACCAATTGTGAGGATTTTAGGTTATGCATATGGTATAAATTTCAAAAAATTTACAAGCAACAACCAAGGATCCATTGTTATCTAGTTGATACTTAAACCGAAAAGGGGTTAAGAAGCTCATACCTCCTTCAATATCGTAATCGAAGGTGTAGACTTCCAAGGATGGTGGTTGCGAGCTCTTCTCCTATCTTCCCGAGCGCCAAAAGAATGACGCCTCTCCAAGTATCCACCTAGGATTAACTAACTACTAATAGTTCTATGCTAGTAGAACAAATTAGTATTTTCCTTAATCAAGGTTTCAACCCTTCAAAATTAACTCTTTAATTTTCTCGGATTTTTCTCAACACATGAGAACAAGAAATAAGAAACAAGAAGAAGAAAAATGGGATGGAGAGAGAGGTGACACACCAAGGGGTTATATCCCCATATTTTGAGATATTTCAAAATATTTTCATTAATAAAAAGTTACACCTTTTTCAACTTTTGATAAAAGGTTAATTGCTATTGTAACTTTTTATACAACCATATTTGTTGTTTTTCATACAATCAAATAACTTTTGTCTTTCTCTCTCTTCTCATGGCAAATTTCCTTCAATGGGCCATATTGTTTTGTGGCCAAATTAGTCCTATTAATTATTATGGCCCAAACAATATATTATTTGTGGCCCAATTAATCCAATTAATTATTATGGCCCAAATAATTAATTTCTCTTATTATAATATGTTACACATATTAGTGATTAAGGTTGTCATCTCTATGATCCGAATTCTCATCACGTTAGTTAAGAGCCTATATGGTGTGACCCGGAGGATCTATGTTATGTTGGCAAGAAAAATAAAACTCATTTTAATTCTACAAGTCGTAAGCGGTATCTAGCAACACATTACGACTACCCAATTGACACAGATAATATCTACATTATAATATTATGATCCTATACAAGAAAATATATTTCTTGTTGTGTTAATTCTTATGTCACATGATATCAAGAATAATCCAAGGTAGGAATGTGTCATCCTTGCGATTTATTCATTTCTTGATCCAAAACTGATTGTATATAATTAATCACTTAATTATATATATTGCATGCTTACAATCATACTTCATCAAGGGGCCCAAAGATATCATCACTCATTATGAGGGACATAGTATTCTTGATGAACAACTTTATTCCTACATAATTCATGAACAAAGAAGCATGATCCTTATGACTCACTGCTACTACAAATATTAGAAAATACTCACTATGATCAATCTTTATGTGAAAAAGATGAACCATCTCATACATAGAATTCAAAATACTAATGAAACAAAATGATGACACAAACACAATCCATTCATTGTTTCATTTGGGTCATGTCCAATAAACTAATCGCTATTAGCTATTTATGTGATTAAATTGATAACGCTTTATCATATGATCTGCAGAACCTGATCATCTTTCAATCCACATACTAATCTTCTCCGATAATTAGTGTTCCTGCTAATTATCTTGATTAGGGACATTTAGAGTATTTATTATTTATTAATTTATTTAATAGAGTTCTGTAATTCCAAGTCATCAACCCAAATGGTCTATTTATAATAAAATACTCAAGGAACAAAATGATAAAATCATCCAATGCATGAATAAAATATAAAGCCATCAATATTTGATTGGCTCCTAGGACATAAAACTAATAAGAAGATGAGCGACAACACACTCAAAAAATAACAAGAAGAATGATCTCAAATGATCAAGTTGAGAGAATGAAGAAAAATTAGATTGAGTTTAAAGTAAGAATTTGGCTTATCAATAACTATCAATCTAATGAATTTATCTCTCTCAATTTAGAATATGGCTATTAAGTTTTAGAACTTGAGGTTTCGCTATAGGGAGCTTGTGTGAGTGGGAGTGAGAGAGTAATCCTTTATATAAAGCTCTTAGAACTTGTTACACTTAACAATTTTTTTCATTTTATTATTTTACAAAATATTAAGACTTGATTGTAGGATCCTAAGAAACTTCAAGAAAATGAAGAAGAAATGATCAAGATCAGTTCAGAGGCTTCTATGAAGATATAGGATCATATCTAATATAAATGTATAATTTAAAATCTTATATTCTTCATAATTATGCAAGAAAAAGCTCTCTGTCGCAGAGAAACGTTATAACGATTCCCCAATCGTTATAACGATTCAATACATTCTAAGTTCTTTGTGAGTAGAAATGAGCCAAAATTAACATAGTGTATCATTATGTAACGCTTTGTCAAGCGTTATAACGATTTAATACACCTACTAAAAAATATTTTAAGTTCTCTGTGAGCAGAAATGAGCCAAAATTGACATAATATATCGTTATGTAACACTTTGTCAAGCGTTCAACGCTTCATGAAACGTATAACGATTTAGTGAATCGTTATAACGTTTCTGAAGATCAGTAGACCCGTTAAAAGGTTGGTCAAACAGTCAAAACGTTGATAATATTTCTATAAAGCGTTAAAAATTTCTCTATATCGTTATAACGGTTCATCCTATTCATTTCTGAACCGTTATAATTGTTTACCCTTGAAAAATTTCAAGGATGAATAGATGAATAAATGGAATAAATTGATGATAAATCATAAGAAAGGGGAAGAAGAGAGAGAGCAATGGAAGGATGGCCCACTGATCGGGAGAGAGTCATCGCCGCCTAACCCCGAACAAATCCATTAGTCCCACAACGGAATGCGGGCATGAAGTGAAGAGTATAAATACCCCGCTATTCTCTATCCACTCGGCATGAGTGACACCCAAGAAGATCGAGGGAGAGAGGAGACCTCTTGGGTGTCACCATGTGATTTTATCTTTTCGACAAGTGGGACCCACATGGCGAGTCCCTTATGAGCGACTCCAATGACATGGACCTAGCCTATTTTTGTTAAGAAAGCTAACCAACCCGAACGAGAGGTTAAGCATTAATCCCACAATGAAATAATATGGTGAAAGACGAGGATATAAATACCCCACCACCTCCTACTCATTCGAGGTGGGTGACCCTCGGGAGATTTAGGAGAGAAAAATCTCTTGATGGGTCGACCATTTGATTACATTTTATCGACAAGTGGGACCCACTGGCGCGTCCCTTGTAGATGAATCTAACAACATAGCCTATCTGATGAGTCACCGTGTGACCATTTTCACTGACAGGTGGACCCCACACCTCAGTGACCTATTGAAGGAGTCAGAATTGAACCCTAGAAATCTGCCTTTGAAGCTAACCCTAGAAAGGAGTTGAAACAGTATAATCCCTATGCTACATGAAATGATGTCAATGCCAAGCTAGCATTTTGATGCAACTAGTCATGAGAAATTCCAAATGTGATTTTGCTTTCAAGGTGACACAGTGCCAAAGTGCGAGAGCAACCACCTAACCATGCTTTGATTTGTGTCAATTCTTGATAAGTAGTCGGTTCTTTGACCAAGTCACCCTCATGTTAAGGGATTGAAAGTCAATTTCACAAGAGCGATCAGGTGCAAAGTAGGAGCAAGACCACTTGATCGAGTCTAGATTTGTATTAATTGTTGATAAGTAGTCGGCATTTGATCAAATCAAGCCCTAATGAATATCAATATAAGTCTAATTGGTATTTAGTTAGGGTGGTTTCTGCAAGAGGAGATAATTGGCGAGACATTGAGCTACAATTGAGATCGGGGATTAATTCATAAGGAATAATAGGGTTTTATGAATAAAAGAATTTTTAATCCAGAGAAGGAGGGGTAAAAATGGAATTAAAAATTACAGGGATGATCATCATGAATTTAGGGATTTTTGGTGAAATTTTCATAATTTTTGGATAAGTGGAGCTATCGAATAAATTTAAGGAAAATAAAGGCGATTAAATGGATTAATCGAGAGGTGAGATTTGATCAAGGCGGATCGGGTGCAAGTTGGGGGTGATAGCGACTACGGGTACAAGCGGGTGCAAGAAACACGGAGGGAATAAAATAAGCGAAGAGAGAGGGTGTGCCACGTGGCGGCCTCTCATTGGGCCATGTCGTGCGAGTGGGGGCCCCACCTGGGTATGAGTCACCGACGGGTGGGCCCCACCTTAGTGCCACGTGGCGGACGACCCGATGGGCCACCTCACCACCCTAGTGCCACATGGCACCACACCGTAGGTCCACTTAACCCAACCCTATGCCACATGGCACGGCCCGAGAGGAGACCACTCACCACCCTAGTGCCACGTAGCACTACACTACGAGCCACCTCGGCATGGAGTAGATACTACTATACTGGCAGATGATTAATGAAGTAATTAGACAAATGGACCTATCGAGTTGCGCCAAGTCGGATCAATTAAACCTAAGCGAGAGCCACTAACCAAGTCACAATTAAATATATGGGCCTAGACTCAATTGCTTACATGTGGGGCCCATGTGTAAGGTTTATGAGTGTATAGCTCATACGAGATAACTATGAGCCAAGCCCATGCGCAAAAACAAACGAGAATTTAAACCAAGGAGAAAAGGAGATATGTACCCGGCCCATGCATGTCATGCCTCGATAGTGGGCCCTGTCTTGCGATGGACTTGGTGCGCCGAGTTCGCCCCTCCGTAACCTTCTCCTTCTCCTCTCCCTCTCTCTTCTTCTTCTTCTTCTCGCCGAGGCCGATGGCGCCATTAGCGTTAATCGAGTTCTCTGAAGCTTGAAACTTCAATCCTTTATAGCTAAAGATAGCCTGTGCATAGGAGAGAAAGGGTTAATGCTTGAAATTTAAAGAAAACAATTGAATAGGGCAGTAAGAGAGGATGATCACCTCGGGCGATTAATGAAGAACTTTGATCCGTAGGTTTAAACTTGAAATTGATGATACAAGTAGACCTTAATCACTTAGGCGATGCTGTAAATGAAAGAAAAATCAGCAATTGAACGTTGAATAAGAACAATTGAGATGAGGTAGTGAGATCGGGCAAATTGATGAAAATCGAAACCTTGTGCTATTGACTCGAATTAACAGAGCTTATAGCCTCCATGCACCCACACGATGATGTTGAGATGGTGAAGTTTGGCAATTGAATGGAGGAGCTATGGTAATGGCCAAGGTGTAAGCTCGGGTGAGTGAGTTAGAACTTGAATAGATGAACTACAATGGCGAGAGACTAAGGAGACACCTTGGAGGCCTTTAAATGAGTATATATAGTATACCAAGGGTGCTAGAAGGTTACGTGAGCGATTTAGAATGGAGATAATCTGAATCAAGTCAAAGGTCAAAGATTGGAGCTTTGGATTCTCTGAGTGGGGCCCACATCTCAACAGAATGGATAACTGAGTTAAAGAACCATGTTTATAGGCCAAGGCAGATTAACTGGTGGTGTTTAGATGGTGTATGACCCTAATCTCTTGGTGCACCATCCCAATTGCCTATATAAAGCATCGATCCATGGAGAAGACACAACACACGCATACGAGAAGACAAGAGACAGAGAAAAAAACATTTTAAAGGTTATATACGAGTCTAGAGAGAGAGAGAGAGAAGAAAGAAGAGGCAAGAACCGAAAGAGATTTGATAGAATTGATTGATCTCGGTTTAACTTGAGAACTCAATTCCTTTGCTTCAATCACTTGCTTAGAGGTAAGCTCTATACTCTATCATCTCGCCAATTGAGGGTTAGTAGGTTTCATTCTTGAAGATTGGAGCTTTAGAGATGTAATTGCTATTGAATATCGGTATTTTCTTGTCTTGTCTTTGGATTCCTTCGAATTTCAACTATTTCTTCATGATTTTCTTCTTTATTTCATGCGTTGCAAGTTCATATGGTATAAATCTTTCATTTCTTTCAATGAATTTTGCTTAAAGATTGATGAATGAGGCTGTTAAATCGATTGATCTCGGTTCACTTGAGAACTCGATAACGATCAAGATTCATTGATCAATTCTTGATTCTTGAGTGAGAATTATCTTGATCCTGTTAATATCATATGCATTAGAGTCTATGGAGTCATTTAAAGTCGATTGATCTCGGATATAATCTTGAGAACTCGACTAATTTGAAGTTTGAATACGTATCGTCGCTTTACATTATGGAAATCGGGTATTAATCCAAGAATCAATGGTAATTGAAGGTATAATTGAGTTTGTTTCAAGCGAAATGAGACATTATAAAGCTTATAGAGTGCATTAATGATAGTATAAACATATGAATTACGGGAATTTGGTACGTGTTGTAACCGGTACCGAGAGAGATTACTATGCATTTTGAATAAAAAGGATAAGAATCAATTTGAATGATCTTGATCATGTTATAACACATTGGCATGCATATACGATATGGATTAGGTGCTCAATTGTCAGAAATAACGATTAATTTCATGGAATTTGTGAGATTTGTGATTCGGTGCACCGAATGGTACCAATTTGCTCTAGTTGCACTAATGTACGAAGGATTCACCGTATGGATCACTAATCGAGAGATTATAGAATGATTTCTGTAATAAGGCGATGCTCGGGTAGTTGCACGATCGGAGTAGGGTGGCCTCGATCGCCGGCGACACCGTTAGCGTGAATCTTGAAGACGTTGTTGATAGGGAGTCAAAGAATCGCGGCGACACGGATATTGGCGCACGTGTGTAAATCTTGAAGAGATCGGACGAGTGAAGTAAAGCGTCGTATTAAATGGAGATATAGATATAGATCGGGCCGTTCATCTAACACGAATCAATCTTGAAGCATATCCGGCGGCCCAAATAAGAAACAAAGTTATATAAAGGATATACACTGATCTTGATACGAGATCGGCGGCCCAGTTAGGCCCATTAATTAAATAATAACGAGAATAGTAATAATATAGAGTAAATAAATGATTTGAAAATGCTCTGAACTCCAAATTAATTCAAATTTGTTTCTAAAATTTTCTTATTTTTCACACTATTTTTCTATACAATAATATTCCAGTTTTAGAAATATAATCATGATAAAACAATTTAAAAGCAAAATACATCACATATATTGGTATATTTGACTTAGCTTTGACTTGCCATTTTAAATACTATAAAAATTCCAAAAATACAAATAAAAATCATAAATAATAACTAGGTATATTTTAATGATTTTTCAAGTGATTTTCCATTTAGATAATAATAATGATAGTAATATACTATAATAAATAATGAGATTAGCTATATTCTTTGATAAATAAAAAAATATAATAATAATAGATATTATATTGATATTTTCTGTAAAAAGAATAATAAAAATAAATAGCACAAAATATACAAAAATATACTACCATGGTAATAAATAGTAAAATGCATTCTTCTTTTATAATAAATAATGATAATATAGTTTTATAATATGAATTGTATTTCTTTTACTTCTAATACAAACATATACAATAAAAAAATATACTATTGATGAATAAAATGTAATAAAAATAATAGTTGTAATAAAAACATAATGAATTTTATCTCTTATGACTATTTTCAACTAATAATAAAAAATCTTATACTTTTCTATAGATAATAAATAGAAATAATAAAAATAGATATAATGAATAGTATAATAGGATAGAATATTAGTAATGATTTCTTTTAGCTATTATAGATATAAAAAATATAATAATAATAAAAAAATATATAAAAGATAATAATAAAAAGAAATATAATAATAGTAAAATAATATAGCTAACCATCTTTTGATTTTGTAAATAATTCTTACATAATGAATAGTATTACAACATAATAGAATATAATAACAAAATTCTATTACTTTAGCTATTATAAACATTTTAAAAATACTAATAAAAAATCATAGCCATTTTACTTTCTATTATTTTTGTAAGTGATTTTCTACAAAATAATAAGGTTTAGAAATAATAAAAATAAAAATTCTATTATTTTAGCCATTATAAAAATCCCAAAAATATTAATAGCTACCCCTTTTCTTATTATTTTTGTAAATAATTTTCTACATAGATAAATAGAGTTTAAAAATAATAATAATAATAATAATAATAATAATAATAATAATAATAATAATAATAATAATAATAATAAATAAATGCATCTTCATGATAGAAATAATAATGGAAGATATTACATAATAGACTTTGTGCATTTTAGAAATGAATAAATATGCTCACATAAGGAGTATAGAGCCACATAAGAATATTTGCACACATGATATAACATTTAGAACGATTAGTCAAGACGAGAACATCTTGACGGAGAGGATAAATAAGGTTGCAATGACAACACGAGAAGATACGTTGAGACGAGAACATCTTGACGTGAGATGAATAAGGCTTTGATAGCAACATGAGTGAATATGTCGAGACAAGAACATCTTGACGCTTAATGAAGAATAACCGAGCTACGATATTAACATGGAGATATATGTCGACTCGAAGAAGAAGAACATTATGATGTCCTAGATAGGTGACATCTTAATGACTGTTGCCATGAGCAAGTAACTCATGATTGAATACGCTCACACAAGGGGTGTAGGGCAACATAGTAATCTTGCACAAGTAATGCAACATGTAGAATGATTAGTTGAGACAAGAACATCTCGACGCTCGGCGAAGAATGACCAAAGCTACGACATCGGCATGGAGAGATATGTCGACTTTGAAGAAGAAGAACATTACGATGTCCGAGCGAAGCGACATCTTAATGACTCGGTGTCATGAACAAGTAATTCATGACCATTTGAGTAGCAAGGCGAACTCGTCCGTCGATGAGTTTGTCTCTGACTCATTTCCGAGGCTGTGAGATTGAATCGGTGCATTGGTAGATTCATCCACAAAACGGTGAATGTGAACCGTTACGTAGGTAGGTTCCTTCACTAACACATGCCTCGATGTTGAGCGGCCCGGCGCTTCGGGTTTGACATTGTGTGCAATGTGTTTCCTAGGTTTATGAATCGGCTTAGTGCTACGAATTCATGATCTAGAAGATCGGTGAGAAGAAATACGTGGGCCATAGCCACCCTTCTCTGATTCACCAACCTCAAGATCAACCGGCTCGGCGCTTCGAGTTGTATTTTGTGTGATTGGTTGTTGACTAGTTAAGATTGAGCCGGTCTGTTTGTAGGTTTATCTTCTAGATCAACGGAGGTCGAGTCGGTACGTATGTAGACTCACCTCAAGCCCCATGAAGAGATTAACACAGTGCATTGGTAAGGTTACATCTCGAGGTGGCATGGGCTGAACCGTCTGTTTGTAGGTTCGTCCTCCATAGGACAAAGCCGTCTGTTTGTAGGTTTGTCTTCCATAGATTGAGCCGTCTGTTTGTAGGTTCATCTTCCGTAGACCCCTTTTTATAAACCTAGACGACCACTTGACCATCTTTTAACTATACTATTTGCTTCTCTCTTTCAAAGATCCGGAGGTGCCTCGAGGTTCGTAGCCCGGGGTAATTAACGGTGGGGGCTTGCGCCCGCCGAATCTACAAGAACTCACAATCACTAAAAACCCCACGAATGTGCATCCAAATAATCTCTAAACGGCGGAATCGGCGACACCCCGGCGGATGCACGCTCGGGAGGGATCTCCGTGTCCTTCTTCCGCAACCCCGCCGGCGGCGGTGCGGAGCGCGCGAAAAAGGGTCGCACGGGATCGCACGCCGGTGGGACCTAGATTCTCCTCTTATCTCGAAAGAGAGAGTCAAATAGAATAGTTAAGAGATACAAGTGGTCTTCTATGTGCTAAAATGACTAATAATTTTCAAGTGTTTTTGTTTTTTTGCGGGAAATGGCATACTTTGGAAACTTCAACCTCGCTCCTACACGTCACTCCTGCCGCACGAGCCCGGAGGGCAAGCTCTTCATGTTCTTCGGGACCATCCGCAAGAGAACTCACCATCTACGGCCCGGCTCCGGTGGCCACGATCACTCCGCATGCCGTCCGGATCTCCATCCGGACGAGGAGGAGGACTCGATCACCACGACTCCCGAGGGGATCTCAAATAACGTCATGGCCTCTCCTACTACCTCCCCAAAGAGGAGAAGGCGGCCGTCTAAGAAGACGACCCCAACGGCGCGACCCCAACTACCGCGACTCTCGAGCGTCCGGGAAGAGGGCCCTGGATGCATACCGAGAACTCAGTGGTGGCTAGGCCGGCCATCCCGATCTCCAACAAATTCACGGCCCTCGCAATAGTGGCCAAGAACTCGGCCACGGGCCGGCTCCGCCGGGCATGGGAGGTGCCTAAGCCCACACCTCGCCCGACTCAAAGGCCTCGGCGCGCGGGACAAGTCTCGAAGCCCTGCGAAGCCATCTACAAGGCTCGCGGGGCCCTCGAGCGAGAGGAAGAGCGTCAAAACGCTAGGTCGAGACAATACGTCTCCCGCTCGGTCAATCTCAAGACATGGCTCGGCGCAAGCCATTGTCTCCACTCCGAACACAAGGAGGTTTACATCAAAGGCAACACCTAGCACCCGGCGGGTGTGGGTCCCGAAGGGTTCCCGACCAACAAAACCCCGATCTCAAGCCCGGCCCGGCAAGGCGGCGAGTCTAACGCTCGCCGAGAGCGTGTGTTCGGCCGTCTAGGTCGAAAGAGTGTATTCGGCAGATTAGGCTCGAGAATACCACTCAATAGTCTAAAAATAACGCCTCGACCAAACGAAGAAGAAGAAAGAACGCTCGCTATGAAGAGCACTTCTCGGTCAACACCATCGGCATAAGCTACGATGCGATCCGGACAACGATCTTGAGGTGAATATGACCCGGGATGACCGAGTCCCCTTAATCAAGCTCACGTCACCAATACCAACAAAAATAATGGTAGAAAAGGAGACCTCCCAAGAGAGTCAACCAGAGGGCAATAGCGAGGAAGGGAAGACCACAACGAAAACCACGACTCTCTTCGATAATGAAGATGACGTTGAAACACGTCCGAAATGCCTATCGATGAAATAGAAATATTAAAAGGCCACATCGAGGCACGGGACGAAGAGCGATTAGGCAACGGGAGCTAATCGCTACCATGCTTTGAAACAAAATGAAGAATTGATTAAGGCGGTCAAATCGTTACAAGAATCACAAGACGCCAATTTCAAAGTGGTAGCTCCGTCGAAGAAGGGGTCCACGGTACCAAAAGCAATCATAAGGAAAAACAACACATCGTCGATTCTAAACCCCATCCACATAGAACCATAGAAGTGGAGGGTGAACCAACGGGAATATCCGGAAAGAGATTCAAGCCATGATTGCCCGACAAATGCAAATAGGCGGAGGTGGATACGCTATCCCTCCCGTTAAAAGCGTGGACATCCATACCACTGCCATATACGACTTAGAAGAATATCCTAAAGGGTATGTGATCCCCGCTTCGGGACCTTCTCGGGAAGGCAATAAAGACACGAACCCGAACAACACACAGCCCACTTTGTAGCCTCGTGCGGCGACACGGGCGGCAATGATGCTGCTGTTGTTAAGACAATTCCCTCGAAGCTTAGTGGGAACCGCCTTCCAATGGTATTATTCATTAGAAAACAACGACATCGGGACTGGGACGAGATGGCGGACTCGTTCGGGCGCGATTTGTCATGGTGTCGACAAAATAAACATAGCCGTCTGCGCAAGCACTAAACCCGAAAGGGGAGTCGATGACGATTTTATCAATAGATGGCGGAACCTCGGCATCAAATGCGACCGCACATTAGCGAAGATGAGGCGAGTCAACCTAATCATGAAAAACATTGACGGGTGGATGGGCATGCTTCTTGGTGTGACAAAGGTCGACACATTCAAAGACTTGCTCGAGATCGGTATCCAATATGGAAAGAATGTCACCGCATACCGTGCGAACTTCATGAATAATAGGCGCAACGAGGAGCCGAGCGAGACCAAAGTGGCATTCACCTCGCTAAAAGATAAGATGGTTGCCAACGCGACACACCCAAGCGGCGACGATGGCACAAATGGCAATAATTACAATAAGGGACCCGGGCCCGATCCGGGGAGGGAGTTCACGGAGTTTTGAATCCTCGAACAAAAGAAATCTAAACCGTACTCCTTCGGAAAAGATAAAGTTGCCCAAATCTTCGGAGGGGCACTAAAGAATGGTCTAACCTCGACGATGCTTGCCGGAAGATGCGATAAATCGGACGAACCCGACTTTTGCCCATACCACGAGTAATAGGGCACTCGATTGAAGATTCTTTGGGTCTTCAAAGATTGGGTCGAGAAGGCGTATAAAAATGGTGAAATTACTTTACCTAAAGGGTTCTTGCAAAGCCCATCGACCCATGAGCGAGGCCAACACGATCTCTCACGAGGAAGAAAAGTCCGGGCCGATCATGCGAAGACCGGGAAGAACAATGGACTACGCACCTATCGAAGAAATCGATTAAAATGCTTAAAGCCCTTAAGAAAGAACCTGGCATGAAATGGAAAGACGACATCACGCCGGTGGTCCCACCAAAACCCGGGGTATATTATAAGGTGGACCGAGCCAAGACCGGGTTCTTAAGAAGAAAAGAAGCATAGAAACAACAAGTCCAAAAAGAATAAAATTGAAGAATACGAGCGGGGGCGATCCGAGGCGATTACCCTCAACACTTCATCTCCAAAGAAGGCGGGAGAAGTTAACCCTAGGTCGAAAAGAAAGAAGATGTAAATGAAGAAATAAATAAAGAAGAAAGCGAAGAGATGCGGGGTGCTTCGTGCAATATGGTATATTCTTCTCACGACGAAGATATGCCAACATTAGAGGAGATGTTCTTCCCGAATGACGAAGGAGAAGCAAGCACCTGCGGGACCAAGAATGAAGAGTGCAAAGCGTGCTCCGTCCGGGACTTACGTGCACGAGAGACAAGCTCCCAAGGATTAGATAAGGGAAAGGATAAGGCCACGAATAAAGGAAAAGAGGTCGAGAATCCAAGCAAGAACCCGAGAAAAGACCGGTCGACGGGCGAAGAATATAATGTGTTGGCACATCTGCGTAAGATCCCGGCGCTATTAAGCATATTTGACGCGTTGATGATGTCACAAGACCTAAGGGAGGTGCTAATCCGGGCCTTGCAAGATCTGAGAAAGTACAAGTCATATTTCATCGAGCAAAATATGCGAAGCCACTATTCACGCCAAACGGGCCGCTGTATAAATTTCACGGACGATGACCTCTTAATAGGCACCGTCGACCATAACCGCCCGCTATACATCACGGAAGCTGCGGAGGGCAAAGATTGGCGCATCTTGGTCGACGCGGGGTCTTCGATCAATATCATGCGCTCAAAACCACGAAGACCATCACCTTAGACGTGAAGAACCTATCGATGAAAAGGTGATTATTCATGGCTTCAATCAAAACTCCCAAAAGGCCACAGGAGCTATAACTACGAACTGCAATGCGGAAGCCTAAGAGCGCCTACTAAATTCTATGTCATTGTGGCCAATGAAACCTCTTATCGGGCGTTCTTTGGGTCGCCGTGGCTTCATAGTAATCGGTCATACCCTACTACTACTGCTGCACCGATGCACAAAATATATTGAGAATGGTAAGCAAAAGAGAATTGACGGAGATGTCAAGCCATTCGGGGTGCATGAGATTAAATTCAATGACGCCCATATTTTACGCTAAATCGTAGTGGCGCAAGCCGACCTATAACAAAAGCGGTCGAAACCCTTGACAAAGGCCCTAAATTTGATACCTCGTCTGGAGAAGAAGAAGAGGTCAAATTTAATATCAAACTCCCAGGTGCTCGAGCCCAAAGACCGGAAGAAAGTCGGGTGAAGAAGCAACCTTCCGCTTCAAACGGTGGTGCGTATAAGGCCCAAATAAAGCAGAAGCGAAATCAATGCAAGTGATTACGAAGAGGAGGTCATTTTCAATTTTAAACACCAACACCCCTCAAATTCGGATCATAGAGGCAACTTCGGGAGAAGACTCAGAAGATTCTAACAACTCGGGCGATATCCCTCGGGAGAAGAATCGGCCATGATCGTCAACCACAGGAAGAGGAGTCGACGAAGAGATCATCTATCACATCCTCGAAGCCATATAAAGGGCCGAAACGGATAATGAAAGTGAGGAGTCATATATGATCAACACGGGACCGGTAGCGGAAGGGATAACCGGTTAGGCCAAGGCCTATAAATGAAGAACGCTCGTGGCGGGAAAATTTTGAAGGTCGCGTACGGAATGCGATCGACGAAATAAGGCACCAAGTTGAAAATAATAGAAGAGAGGTGTACGAACAATGGGAAGTGATGCGGGATATCAAGGTGCAACACAATGAAATCATGATAATGATTGAAAACACATAAACCGCGATCTATAACTCAGGAGCTACTCAAGGAGGTGACGAGCGAACCCGTTCGGGACCCCGAAAGACAAGCACCCGATAGCGGCAAACGGGTAATTGTCATAGTAGATGAATCAAAGGGGAAGAAACGAAAGCTAAGCAACCGACCGTCATGCAAACCCTCGAGGTCAAGAAGAGTAAACCATACTCTTTCTGAAAAATAAAACGACTCGGATATTTGAGCGGGCCTTAAAGAGTGGGTTAACACTTCCGTCAAAAGACCCGCGAGACATAGAAAAGAGCGGCGAAGGCGAATTACGCCCTTATCATCGCATCTTGGGCCATACTATTGAAGAATGCTTGGGTATTCAAAGACCTCGTAGAAGAAGGGCATAGAAACGGGACGATCCACTCCCGAAGAGCTTTCAACAAGACCCGGCTCACACAACTCGAATAACAAAGGCAAAGGGGTTGCTTATACGATCTCGCACACTCCGTACCTAGCAAACCTAAGGTTGCGAGACGTAAGCCGATCAAAGAAATCTACCGCTCCAACTCGGTCATGAATATTGAGATAGAAGAGGAGATGGCGGCGCTAGGAGATTCTTGTGGTTCCCGAAAAGGCATTTTAAAGACCTTATACCAAGGGAGGTGAACCACATACAAACCACTAAAGACCTTTGTTGTGCGGCAAAGGTAGAGCGCATCAAAGGGAAAACTATCATCCACAAGGCCATAATTTTCTATCGGAGCGATTCAACCCGGTCTACGAAGAACCACGATCACAACACTTGGAAGAAGTGGGTGATAGAACAAGAATCGGAGAATGCAACGAGCGATGACGGCGCATCTCATCCCTTTGGAAAGGAGCTATATAAATTGGCGAAAAGGGCAAAATGTCGAGAGACATATCAAGGCGAGAGGCCAAAGCGCTTTGATGAACTGCGGAATGGCGGCGAGAATAAAGTCCTGGGCCTGGATGGTAAAATAAAATACACCGGGGATTAGGGTATAAGCTGCGATGACGCGACATGTTTTGAGGGTCTCTCAACGAGTGCAGGTATGAAAGAAAGGCTGTTGCATGACTTACGTTGAAATGCGGATAATGAAACGAAGAGAGGACAATACCCGGTCTGAAAAATGCTTTGAAACGACTAGAAAAGGAACCTAACACGGTCGATGAGTTAGCGAAATCAATGCGGGGACGGAAGAAGACCCACGACCAACTTTCATAAGCGCGTCATTACCAAAAGAGGTGGGCGACGGGTTGAAGACATTCCTTAAGAGCTATATGGGCTAGCTTCGCTTGGAGTTATAAAGAAATGCCTGGATTAGATCCCAACGTGGCGGTTCATTACTTAAAAATTGATCCACCTTCAAGCCGATTAAACAAGCGCAGAGGCGAATGAGAATAGAACTCG
Organism: Schoenoplectus tabernaemontani; assembly: GCA_037127355.1. Classification (NCBI taxonomy): domain Eukaryota; kingdom Viridiplantae; phylum Streptophyta; class Magnoliopsida; order Poales; family Cyperaceae; genus Schoenoplectus; species Schoenoplectus tabernaemontani. Next base: position 260,284 of record CM073742.1, read on the forward strand.
AAGAAAAGGTCGTGGAGGAAACGAAGAAACTCATCGACGCGAGCTTCATACGGGAAGAAGAGACGCCGGAATGGGTGGCTAGCATTGTCCCGGTTAAGAAGAAAAATGGGCAAATCCGCATTTGTGTGGACTTTCGGGACTTAAACAAGGCGTGCCACTAAGGATGATTTCCGCTCCCGATGGCAGAAATCATAATTGACCATACATCCTCCTATGAAGTCTTCTCCTTCATGGACGGTTATGCGGGCTATAATCAAATTAAATGGCGCCGAAAGATGAGAGGCACACGGCATTCCGCACGCCGATTGGCATATATTGTTACAAAGTCATGCGTTTGGGCTCAAAAATGCGGGAGCCACCTACCAACGGGCGATGACGAAAATATTCGACGATCGATCCACAAGATAGTAGAATGTTATGTGGACGACCTAGTCATCAAGGCCATGTCATATGAAGAACACCTCGATATCTTGAGGTCGTTTTCAACCTTTAAGAGAACATGCGCTCAAATTGAACCGTTGAAATGCGCATTTATGGTATCATCCGGTAAATTTACGGGGTTTGTGGTACGCCACGGGGGAATTGAGATAGACCGGGCAAAATCAAAGCAATAAGCTGAACTATCCCCGCCAAAAATTTAAAACAATTGCGATCTTTGCAAGGGCAATTGGCGTACATCGGGCGGTTCATAGCCAACCTATCGGGTAAAATCCAACCCTTCACCGGTGACTAAGAAGAATATCCGTTTAAGTGGGATGGCGAGTGCCAGCGAGCCTTTGAAAAATCAAGGCATATCTACTCGACCCTCCCGGTGTTGGCGGCGCCCATGCCGGAAGGAACTTATCCTATATACGACCGCCTTGGATGGATCCTTGGGAGCCCTATTGGCACAAGAAAACCGGGATGGTAATCAAAATGCGCTATATTACTTAAGTCGCATGATGGTAGGGGCGAACATGGGTATTCACCGATCGAGAAGCATTGCCTAGCCCAATCTTCGCGGTGAAGAAATTGAGGCATTACATGCTAGCCCATAAAATCATATTAATATCCAAGGTGGACCTACTCTCAAATATCGATGACTCGGCGATGCTAACGGGGAGGGCGGCCAAGTGGGCTATCATTCTTCTGAGTTCGACATCACACATACACGCAAAAGGCGATAAAGGGGCGGCGCTAGCGATTTCTGAGCTGCACACCGATCCAAGATGACTCCCCATTAAAATGTGACTTTCTGACGAGGAAACCCTACATGTTGAAGAAGGAAGTCCTATATGGGAGATGTACTTTGATGGTGCTTCTTCGATCAAGCCGATCGCGGGCCGGGGAGTCCCATTGTGCGGGCGGCGCGGGACTAGTCTTCGTAACCCGGAAGGCGGGATAATACGACATTCTCTGGCTTTAACCGAACCATGTACAAATAATGAAGCGAGTATGAGGCACTTATCGCCGGACTAGAGCTATCATTGGAACTAGAGATCAAGGCGTGCGTATCTTTGGGGATTCACGGTGATAATAAATCAAATAATTGGCGAATATAAGGTTTTAAAGCGGAACTAATACAATATCACCGAAAGGCCATGGAATTAATGAAGAAAATCCCGTACGTGTCCATCGAGAAGGTCACGAGGGCGTGAATGGTGAAACGGATGCGTTGGCCAAACTCGCTAAAGAGTGGGTGAACCAACGAGCCGGAAATCCACATCATCGTCCGCAATAGAAGACCATTATCATTGTGTCGGAACAACAGATAATGTGAATAATGAAAATCTTGGGCTAGAAAAGATGGAATGCCAAGAACAATGATAAGCGAAGAAGACGATGATTGGAGACAACCGTTCATCGAATATTTCGGCATGGCACCCTCCCCAAGGATAAAAGGATAGGCGATCAACTAAGAAAACGGGTACTACGGTATGCATATGTGGGCAATACGCTATACGTAGGTCTTATGATCGATTGTGGCTAAGATGTGTATCGGGGCACTGAAGCGGGCGAGTTATGAAAGAAGTTCATTCGGACTATGCGGAGCACATCGATCTGGGCCAAAAATGAAGTTGAAAATCAAGCGAATGGGGTATTATTGGCCCACGATGGTGGGCGATTGTGAAGAGCACGCGAAGAAGTGCGCATGTGCCGGATACATGGCCCTTTTATACATCAGCGCCAAACCGTTGCACCCCACGGTAGCATCCTGGCCATTTAATATGTGGGGCACGAGATATAGTGGGGCCCATAGACCCTCCGACGTCGAGAGGTCACCGGTTCATCTGGCGGCGACAGTTACTTTACAAAATGGGCGAAGCCATCCCGCTCAAAGAAGTTAAAGCATCCGATGTGGTTAAGTTCTTCAAGACGCACATCCTCTGGAGATTCGGCACACCACGACGGATAATATCCGATAATGGAACGGCTTCAAGAGCTCCAAAGTCTATGCCCTGGCGGAGCAATTTAATATTGATTGGAGATTCTCGTCCATTTATAATCAGAGACGATGGCTGGCCAAAACCTTTAACAAAACCACTAATAAATATCATGAAAAAGGCGTGACGACAACCAACGAGGCGGGATAATCGTCTACGGGAGGCATTATGGGCTTATCGGACCACGTACAGAACGCCTACGCAAGCTACCCCGTATTCTTTGGCTTTTGGGGTTGAAGCCGTTCTCCCTCTTGAGGTGGAATTACCATCATTGCGGGTGGCTATGCAAAATGATATGACCATGGACGAATGCCAACAACTTAGGCCCGGACGAGTTGGATGCCATGGACGAGAAGAGGCGATAGCCCGTGAGAACCTTGAAATATATCGAGGCAAAAATGGCAAGGGCATATGATAAAATGGCGCGAGTCGGGGCATTTCAACAAGGGAGCTTGTTCTTGTCCTTAAAAGGCCGATCATTGGCGGCACATCGGCCCAAAATTCTCTCCGGTTGGGAAGGGCCATACGTAATTGAGAAGGTATACGGGGCGGCGCATACCAACTCATAGACCATGAAGGTGAAAGGCCCATGCCACGATTAATGGGCGATATCGAAGAAGTACTACACATAGCCGGAGCGGGGCCAGCCGAGTAGTATCTATTGTAAATAAATAAGGAGGGAATAAGTGTTCGCTTACACACACGTGCACGAAACACAAACCCATGTCTAACCTCCACTTTTGCATAAAATCCCAAAAACCCTACTTGTGCATATGTAAATAGAATGCATCCAAAATCCAAAACCACACAAACACATTTAGCCCTATAAAAAAAAAAAATATATAGAATAAGAGAATTCAAAGCCAAAACCACGCGAGAATGTAAGGCGAGAGCTTTGGTGTTTGGGCTCATAATACAAATACCACTTGGGTTTGTCCATTTGATACGAGAATAAACACAAAAATGGGCGGGGTTTTGCGGTTGTCCCTCAAACTATCGATTGCCCATGACGAAAGTTGCTCATATTGGTCGCCCACGGCGCAAGCCAAGGGATAGGTCGAGCAAATTGGTGGCTAGTAAATAGCGCTTAGAGAGGCATATGAATAAATAACTCTCGTATTATTAGTAACATGTATCACTAATAACCAAAAATCTGCCTTCTTCTAATAAAAATGAAAGGATATATATGTAAAACAATAAAAACCTACTTTCCTACTCATAAAAAAAAATGATGATAATAAAAATAATAAAATCTTTTCAATAAGGGGTTGCCACCTTTGTCCCAGACACCACGAGTGTTATACAAAGCCGGGTTGGGTGCATTCATCCGTAAAAGCACCACACGCCGAAGAAATGGTGTGTCATAATCCCACGACATATCATGGAGGGGTCGGATCAAGGGTTTACGCTTGTGCCGAGCATTTCATGTTAAACAAAGCGGCTCGCTTAAAGAAGTGACTCGGGTCATGGAGAGCGGACCTACCGATGAAAGCTTTGTCTCGCGAGGGATGCGTGATGGATGTTTGAGGGTAGCTAAAATATAAAAAACCGGGTTGGGTACATTCATCCGCAAAAGTACCACACGCCCAAGGAGGTGATCTGTTTCTAATCCCAAAATAGATCATGGAGGGGTCGGACTAAGGGTTTATGCTTTTGCCGAGCATTCGGTGTCAAATAAAGTAATTCGCTTAAAGAAGTGACTCGGGTCATGGAGAGCGGACCTACCGATGAAAGCTTGTCTCGCGGGGATGCGTGATGGATGTTTGAGGGTAGTACCCCCACAAAACAAATTGAGTGGAGATGAGTGAATGTGAGTTTCCACTTTAGCACGCAACGGTGCACAAATGAGGAGAGTGGGTGAGCTTCCACAAATAAATGTCAACTAAATATACAAGGAGCATCCACAAAATGGTGTTATCAATTGCATCCATAATCCAATTGATCTTGGTAAGTTTATCCATCGGTAATAAAGGGATAAACGGGTTTATTACTGTGCCGGCCTAGAGGTCAATACGAGACGGGTTCGGTATCAAGTAAAATACCACGGTTACTTGAGTTTGTATTGCAATAAATAAAGATGAACATACATAGAATGAATGTAATAGGATGTTGTAAGATTTTTCTTTATTATGTTTAGACGCTGCGAAAGAATGAAGCGATTGTAATAGAGCGCTTTTGCAAATAAGATTGGAGGTGCATAGCATGAAATCAATGAAATATTTCCTCGCGGCTGAGAGGAAGCGATGAAAGGATAATAATAGAGGCAAGCATCATCCACAACAAGAGATCAAAATGATAAATGTCAAGCATCCTATATCAAGTATAGTAAAAGAAAAGGAGAAAAGAAGAAATGAAAAGTACGATCTATGGGCCCAAAAAGCGGGACTCCAACTCTAATAGCACGGTACTAATAGTCTCTAAATGAGTATGGAGGGAGTGCCTATCCTCCTCCGAAGCGCCTCGAAATCCAAAAAGCGAGCGAAGGCACTATCCGGACGCTCGTGTGAATGCAACGCTCGGGAGACGTCCGCCAAATGTCGAGAGAAAGCCCTCCACCGATGAATCGTGGTCCTCTAGCTCTGCACGACGATCGAGCGGGCCCGCCACGACTCCCATGGAGCGGAGAGTGGCACAAGAAGAGAGCGCGAAGATAGCGAAGTCGAGCGGCCTCCAAATGCTGCGTAGCTCATGAATCTCCAACTCGTGCGATAAACGAGAGAGCTCGCATCTGGTAAGCCACGAGCGACTCCTCGCACCTCCTAGAAATGAAAGTGCTCTCGAGACGAGGTGCAATGAGTAGAGGCGGCGCGATGGTATCCGCATCGGCCCATACCGGTCAAAAGAAAACCAGGGCGAGAGAGTCCAAGATCTCGAAATCTAGCGGATAGCCCCAAAGAAGGTATCCGGAGTGCATCACCCGCGCGACCAAGGCGGCGCACATCCCTCGATGAAACATCTGCAAGTAAAATAAATGGGTTAGACAAATTGTTATAACCAAAGAAGAAATAGAAGGAAGAAAGATCTAACCTATCGCCTCGTCGCTTTGAGACGGGCGGGACGAAAATCGGGGAATAGGGATGTCGGTCGCCTCGGGAGGACCGCGGGTGTACCGACCCGGCTACAAAATAAAATGGAAAGCATAAATACATGAAAAATAAAATACGGGCAAATGATAAAGGAAATATAAGGTACGGAGAAGCATGAGGCTCGGCGAGACCCTCGCTAGCCGGAAACCCCGTCTGCAGGGCGTGGAATAGGCTGCTCCACCGACCAACTCTCATCCAACTCGAGTCATAATCGGCGCAACCGCTCGGTCGAGACTCTGCTATCTGTGGCCATGAGAGGCTGCCCGTCGGGAGATGAAGAAGCATGAGATGGCCCTCCCTCGATCAATAATGGCTCGTCGCCTGCGGGCTCGACAGCCAATGGACTCCCCTGCTCTAAAGAAGCCTCCTCTGGTCGTGCAAGAGTGAGCAGCGGCCCCAAACCACATCGAACGAGTCACCATCCCCGGTGGCACCAATAAAATCGACGGTGAAGCGGGACCGTCATAAAAGAAAGACTCGAGCGATGAGGAGACGCCATGTCATCGGCCTCGGGTGCGTAAAATCTACATGTAAGAATGAAAATACTAGTGCATGCGGCAACTAGGTATTAAATGAAGCACACGAACTGCGACGGCAAGGTCGGTGCAAAACCCTGGAATAACGTAGTGCTCGCGAGCGCGCAGATAAATCTACTATGATATCGTCTCGGGTAGCCTCCACGGGAGATGTCCCATGAGCTGAAAAATAAACCCTAATCGAGAGATGTAAATGAAGTGCGCCGAATAAGGATAGGCGAGTCGGTAAAGAAAATCACCGGAGTGGGAGAAGGAAAAGAAGATGGAGAAGACGGGCGAGAGGCGCCGTCTCGATCTCTCCCCATGGTAGGCGGGCGGTGGCTCGACATGTGGGCGAGAATGAACGCCAACTACTCGTGGACGAGGGACCAGAGAACCGGGCTCCGCGTGGTCATACTCGTAAGCCGGCTACGAATCAAAGAAGAATTGGTCGAAATGAGATAAAGCTTATCAAAAAGAAATAACCTAAAGGGATGATGAAGTGTACACAGTAAGAATGGTCCTAATAGGAGCGTGAGAAAACCGATTTGTCTAAACCACGAAAGTCGACGGGCCTGCGGCGATGGCGGGAAAGGGCTGCGATCACGCGAAACGGTGCCATCTAATAGAGGCGACCATCTCGCGGACATGTACTCGGACGACCACGGAGGGTATATGGCGATAAGAGCGAATGGTCTCATAATACCACTGCGATAACGCCTCGTGAAGGTGGAAGTCCTAGAGGTGGATACCATCGATAGCGAGTGCCGTGCCTAGTCGGAAGAGGTGAGTGTAGCACCATCCGATACCCTCCAAATCGGCGCCGATGATATAGGGGCGGAGAAGAGGCGCGGAATATCTGATCCAAGCCAAGCGATGTGCGCATCGATGTGGCGAATAGGGCTCGATGAACATATAATCGCCCATCGAGAGGAAGAAAGCCACGACGAATGCGATCGGTACTCCAAGTCGATAGGCACGGCTCGAATGCTAGAAGAGTCGAAAGAGGGGACCTGCTGTCGATCACCATCACTGTCGGCAACCACTAGGTGTCCCACGACCACGATCGTCTCGAGAGAAGCGCGGAAATGGTCTCGGCTCTGAAGAAGAATCTATGCGGGGCGACCTCGGAGTCGATGAAGGCGGGCTGCACCCCGACCAAGTCACTCGGTAAGGGTAGACGATCTCGTAGCGTGGCCGCCATGCGGGATCATATGAACCGGACCATGTAAATGGAGCCATCCGCTAATCGGATGCCACGGGATCGGCTCACGGCCTTTGTGAAGGACTACGAGATGAAGTCGGGCCAGCGGAGGCACCTATAAATGTTGGCCGGTACGAGCACGGCCAAAGAAATCCTGTCGCCACGCGCGATCGGGCTCGCCATAATGAACACAGGGTCGAATGGTGTATGCGGGGGAGCTAGGTAATAAGAAATAGCAGATCCACCAAGAAATGAAGGCGGTCGGATAAGTCTCCCGATCCACGTCATGTGAACACGGGGTATCTGAGATGGGATAGGGCGTCGTGATGAATCTCGAGCCGAGCACATGTACCAAATGGATCTACGGTGGAAGCCAAACCGTAGGGCGAGTATGGACCGATCGGTGAAATAGGCGATCCGATGTACGAACGGAACTCGGGATGCCCCCTCCGTAAATAATGATAAATCTCATAAATCCTATGCAAAGAAGGCGGGAATCGAGTGAAGTCCCCAGAGTCGGCGGGTGAGACCATGAACTCGTCATAGAAATGGCGAAGATCGGCGGCCGGTCAGCTAACTTGTATCTCAGGAGGGTCGGAGTCGGCTCCGATCGTCGATGAACGAGTGTTGGTAGAATAGTTCCACCTCTCACAAAGGCCGTAGCCGGGGTGTCGATATGATAATGAAACATCGACAAGAAAAGCGAGTCATATATCCGGCTCGCACGAGCGAGAGTCCCTCCCGCATGAGCACATAACGGGTCCACTCTAGGCGATATCCATGGCACTCCAGGGAGTGATGAAGGAAGCGATGAATCCGCTGTGAGCCTCCCCGTCGATAATCTCCTTGCCCGGGAGATGTGTCAAAGGAGGCGTGGAAGCAACGCCTAAAGGCGAAGGGGCATGATGTCATGAGGCGATCATCCCGAAAAATAAACCGCGCCTCGCGGGTAGACGAGAGTCGCTCGGATGGGCGAGACGAGAGGAGTCCAATCGCTAGGATCCTCGTAGAAAGAATAATAATGACTCGAGGGCGACGCGGAATGGCGTCATGAGATAAAACTACAATACCGAAGAAGAAGACGTCATGAGAAATGAAGTGATGAATAATAAGGAATAATGCACCAAGACAAGCCTTTCGAGCGTTCAAGACTCGTCTTGGTGGGTGGCTCTTTGTTTACCCTTGAAAAATTTCAAGGATGAATAGATGAATAAATGGAATAAATTGATGATAAATCATAAGAAAGGGGAAGAAGAGAGAGAGCAATGGAAGGATGGCCCATTTGATCGGGAGAGGTCGTTGCTAACCGGAACAAATCCATTAGTCCCGCGATGGAATGCTTTGGGCATGAAGTGAAGAGTATAAATACCCCGCTATTCTCTGTCCACTCGGCATGAGTGACACCCAAGAAGATCGAGGGAGAGAGGAGACCTCTTGGGTGTCACCATGTGATTATATCTTTTCGACAAGTGGGACCCACATGGCGATCCCTTATGAGCGACTCCGAATGACATGGACCTAGCCTATTTTGTTAAGAAAGCTAACCAACCGGAACGAGAGGTTAAGCATTAATCCCACGATGAAATAATATGGTGAAAGACGAGGATATAAATACCCTTTGCCACCTCCTACTCATTCGAGGTGGTGACCCTCGGGAGATTTAGGAGAAAATCTCTTGATGGGTCGACCATTTGATTACATTTTCTCGACAAGTGGGACCCGCTTTGGCGGTCCCTTGTAGATGAATCTAACAACATAGCCTATCGATGAGTCACCATGTGACCATTTTCAGCGACGGTGGACCCAGCGCCTCGGTGACTATTGAAGGAGTCGAAATTGAACCACAAAAATCTGCCTTTGAAGCTAACCCTAGAAAGGAGGTGAAGCGGTATAATCCCTATGCTACATGAAATGATGTCAATGCCAAGCTAGCATTTTGATGCGACTAGTTATGAGAAATTCCAAATGTGATTTTGCTTTCAAGGTGACACAGGTGCCAAAGTTGCGAGCAACCCACCTAACCATGCTTTGATTTGTGTCAATTCGATAAGTAGTCGGTTCTTTGACCAAGTCACCCTCATGTTAAGGGATTGAAAGTCAATTTCACAAGGCGATCGGTGCCAAAATTTGCCCAGGAGCGACCACTTTGATCAAGTCTAGATTTGTATTAATTGCGATAAGTAGTCGGCATTTGATCAAATCAAGCCCTAATGAATATCAATATAAGTCTAATTGGTATTTAGTTAGGGTGGTTTCTGCAAGAGGAGATAATTGGCGAGAGACATTGAGCTACAATTGAGATCGGGGATTAATTCATAAGGAATAATAGGGTTTTATGAATAAAAGAATTTTTAATCCAGAGAAGGAGGGGTAAAAATGGAATTAAAAATTACAGGGATGATCATCATGAATTTAGGGATTTTTGGTGAAATTTTCATAATTTTTGGATAAGTGGAGCTATCGAGAATAAATTCAAGGAAAATAAAAATGATTAAATGGATTAATCGAGGTGAGATTTGATCGAGCGGATCTGGGTGCAAGTTGGGGGTGATAGCGGCTACGGGTACAAGCGGGTGCAAGAAACACGAGAGGGAATAAAATAAGCGAAGAGAGGGTGTGCCACGTGGCGGCCTCTCGTTGGGCCATGTCGGCGAGTGGGCCCCGGGTATGAGTCGGCGACGGGTGGGCCCCACCTTAGTGCCACGTGGCGGACGACCGGTGGGCCACCTCACCACCCTAGTGCCACATGGCACCACACCGAGAGTCCACTTAACTTGACCACATGCCACGTGGCACGGCCCGAGAGAGACCGCTCGCCGCCAGTGCCACGTAGCCTTCTGTTTCTGAGCCACCTCGGCATGGATTAATACTATAACGAGATGATTAATGGATTGATTAAACAAGTGGACCTATCGAGTGTGCCAAGTCGGATCAATTAGTTTTAAGCGAGAGAGTTAATCAATTCACGATTTGGACTAATGGGCCTAGAGATTCATATACTTACATGTGGGGCCCGTTTGTCGGGTTTATGAATGTATAGCTCATACGACGATCATGCACCTAGCCTATGCACGGATCTAATCGGAGATTTAAATCAAAGAAAGAAGCGGTGTGTACACAGGCTCACTCGTGTTGCCCTCGATTGTGGGTCCCTTTAGTCTGCGAGTGGACTACGTGCGCCGCGAGCGCGCCCAGCTTCTCTTTCTTCTCCTTCTCCCTCCTCTCTCTCTTTCTTCTTCTCGACGAGGCGAAGGCGCCATTAGAGGTGATCGAGCTCTCCAAAGCTCGCAACTCAATTCCTTTCACTAGCTAAAGAGCTAGCTTTATACATGGGAGAGTATGTGCGATTGATCGAATTGAAAAACAACAAATGAATAAGGTGGTTGAAAGAGATGAATACCTCGGGCGATTGATGAAGCACTTGATTCCTACTTCAAAATCAAAAATTGATAATGCAAACCTTCTCCACTTGCTTAGGCGACACGCTTGTGTATGAAGAAAGGAGCAATTAGGGGATGAATTAAAACAATTGAGATTGAGTGATAAAATCGGGCAAATTGATGAAAATTGAAACCTTGTGCTTTGTGAACTTGAATTGGCGGTGCTTATAGCCTCTATGCACCCTCACGATGATGTTGAAGTGATGGAGATTGGTGATTGGATGAAGGAGCTACGGTATTGGCTAAGGTATGAGCTCGGGTGAGTGAATTGGAACTTGAAGAGATGAATTACAATGGCGAGAGAAGAAGAGAGGCGCCTTGGGTGCATTCGGATAGGTATATATAGCATGTTGAAGATGCTAGAAGGTTCTATGGATGATGAGAAATGAGAAGGTGGTGGAACCAAGTCAACGATCAAAGATTGGAGCTTTGGATTCTCTGAGTGGGGCCCACATCTCAACGGAATGGATAAGCGAGTTAAAGAACCATGTTTATAGGCCAAGCGGATTAGCTGGTGGTGTTTAGATGGTGTATGACCCTAATCTCTTGGTGCACCATCCCAATTGCCTATATAAAGCATCGATCCATGGAGAAGACACAACACACGCATACGAGAAGACAAGAGACGAGAGAAAAAAACATTTTAAAGGTTATATACGAGTCTAGAGAGAGAGAGAGAGAGAGAAAGAAGAGCAAGAACAGAAAGAGATTTGATAGAATTGATTGATCTCGGTTTTAACTTGAGAACTCAATTCCTTTGCTTCAATCACTTGCTTAGAGGTAAGCTCATACTCTATCATCTCTGCCAATTGAGGGTTAGTAGGTTTCATTCTTGAAGATTGGAGCTTTAGAGATGTAATTGCTATTGAATATCGGTATTTTCTTGTCTTGTCTTTGGATTCCTTCGAATTTCAACTATTTCTTCATGATTTTCTTCTTTATTTCATGCGTTGCAAGTTCATATGGTATAAATCTTTCATTTCTTTCAATGAATTTTGCTTAAAGATTGATGAATGAGGCTTGTTAAATCGATTGATCTCGGTTCACTTGAGAACTCGGTAACGATCAAGATTCATTGATCAATTCTTGATTCTTGAGTGAGAATTATCTTGATCCTGTTAATATCATATGCATTAGAGTCTATGGAGTCATTTAAAGTCGATTGATCTCGGATATAATCTTGAGAACTCGACTAATTTGAAGTTTGAATACGTCGTCGTAAACTTTACATTATGGAAATCGGGTATTAATCCAAGAATCGATGGTAATTGAAGGTATAATTGAGTTTGTTTCAACAAGCGGACATTATAAAGCTTATAGAGTGCATTAATGATAGTATAAACATATGAATTACGGGAATTTGGTACGTGTTGTAACAGAATGCAGAGAGAGATTACTATGCATTACGAATAAAAAGGATAAGAATCAATTTGAATGATCTTGATCATGTTATAACACATTGGCATGCATATACGATATGGATTAGGTGCTCGGTTGTCGAAATAACGATTAATTTCATGGAATTTGTGAGATTTGTGATTCGGTGCCGAATGGTACCAATTTGCTCTAGGCGGCACTAATGTACGAAGGATTCACCGTATGGATCACTAATCGAGAGATTATAGAATGATTTCTGTAATAAGGCGATGCTCGGGTAGTTGCACGATCGGAGTAGGGTGGCCTCGATCGCGGCGACACGTTAGCGTGAATCTTGAAGACGTTGTTGGTTGGGGAGTCAAAGAATCGCGGCGACGGATATTGGCGCACGTGTGTAAATCTTGAAGAGATCGGACGAGTGAAGTAAAGCGTCGTATTAAATGGAGATATAGATATAGATCGGGCGTTCATCTAACACGAATCAATCTTGAAGCATATCCGTGGCCCAAATAAGAAACAAAGTTATATAAAGGATATACACTGATCTTGATACAGATCTGGCGGCCCAGATTAGGCCCATTAATTAAATAATAACAGAATAGTAATAATATAGAGTAAATAAATGATTTGAAAATGCTCCTGAACTCCAAATTAATTCAAATTTGTTTCTAAAATTTTCTTATTTTTCACACTATTTTTCTATACAATAATATTCCAGTTTTAGAAATATAATCATGATAAAACAATTTAAAAGCAAAATACATCACATATATTGGTATATTTGACTTAGCTTTGACTTGCCATTTTAAATACTATAAAAATTCCAAAAATACAAATAAAAATCATAAATAATAACTAGGTATATTTTAATGATTTTTCAAGTGATTTTCCATTTAGATAATAATAATGATAGTAATATACTATAATAAATAATGAGATTAGCTGTATTCTTTGATAAATAAAAAAAATATAATAATAATAGATATTATATTGATATTTTCTGTAAAAAGAATAATAAAAATAAATAGCACAAAATATACAAAAATATACTACCATGGTAATAAATAGTAAAATGCATTCTTCTTTTATAATAAATTGTATTTCTTTTACTTCTAATACAAACATATACAATAAAAAAAAATATACTATTGATGAATAAAATGTAATAAAAATAATAGTTGTAATAAAAACATAATGAATTTTATCTCTTATGACTATTTTCAACTAATAATAAAAAATCTTATACTTTTCTATAGATAATAAATAGAAATAATAAAAATAGATATAATGAATAGTATAATAAATAGGATAGAATATTAGTAATGATTTCTTTTAGCTATTATAGATATAAAAAAAAAATATAATAATAATAAAAAAATATATAAAAGATAATAATAAAAAGAAATATAATAATAGTAAAATAATATAGCTAACCATCTTTTGATTTTGTAAATAATTCTTACATAATGAATAGTATTACAACATAATAGAATATAATAACAAAATTCTATTACTTTAGCTATTATAAACATTTTAAAAATACTAATAAAAAATCATAGCCATTTTACTTTCTATTATTTTTGTAAGTGATTTTCTACAAAATAATAAGGTTTAGAAATAATAAAAATAAAAATTCTATTATTTTAGCCATTATAAAAATCCCAAAAATATTAATAGCTACCCCTTTTCTTATTATTTTTGTAAATAATTTTCTACATAGATAAATAGAGTTTAAAAATAATAATAATAATAATAATAATAATAATAATAATAATAATAATAATAATAATAAATGCATCTTCATGATAGAAATAATAATGGAAGATATTACATAATAGACTTTGTGCATTTTAGAAATGAATAAATATGCTCACATAAGGAGTATAGAGCCACATAAGAATATTTGCACACATGATATAACATTTAGAACGATTAGTCAAGACGAGAACATCTTGACGGAGGATAAATAAGGTTGCGATGACAACACGAGAAGATACGTTGAGGCGAGAACATCTTGACGTGAGATGAATAAGGCTTTGATAGCAACATGAGTGAATATGTCGAGACAAGAACATCTTGACGCTTAATGAAGAATAACCGAGCTACGATATTAACATGGAGATATATGTCGACTCGAAGAAGAAGAACATTATGATGTCCTAGATAGGTGACATCTTAATGACTCGTTGCCATGAGCAAGTAACTCATGATTGAATACGCTCACACAAGGGGTGTAGGGCAACATAGTAATTTTGCACAAGTAATGCAACATGTAGAATGATTAGTTGAGACAAGAACATCTTGACACTTGATGAAGAATGACCAAAGCTACGACATCGGCATGGAGAGATATGTCGACTTTGAAGAAGAAGAACATTACGATGTCCGAAATGAAGCGACATCTTAATGACTCGGTGTCATGAACAAGTAATTCATGACCATTTGAGTAATTTGGCAAGACCGAACTCGTCCGTCGATGAGTTTGTCTCACGACTCATTTCCGAGAAGCTGTGAGATTGAATCGGTACATTTGGTAGATTCATCCACAAAACGATGAATGTGAACCGTTCGTGGTAGGTTCCTTCACTAACACATGCCTCGATGTTGAGCGGCCCGGCGCTTCGGGTTTGACATTGTGTGCAATGTGTTTCCTAGGTTTATGAATCGGCTTAGTGCTACGAATTCATGATCTAGAAGATCGGTGAGAAGAAACACGTGGGCCATATCCACCCTTCTCTGATTCACCAACCTCAAGATCAACCGGCTCGGCGCTTCGAGTTGTATTTTGTGTGATTGGTTGTTGACTAGTTAAGATTGAACCGTCTGTTTGTAGGTTCATCTTCTAGATCAACGGAGGTCGAGTCGGTACGTATGTAGACTCACCTCAAGCCTCCATGAAGAGATTAACTGGTCTGTTGGTAAGGTTACATCTCGAGGTGGCATGGACTGAACCGATCTGTTTGTAGGTTCGTCCCCCATAGAACAAAACCGATCTGTTTGTAGGTTTGTCTTCCATAGATTGAACCGGTCTGTTTGTAGGTTCATCTTCCGTAGACCCCTTTTCATGAAATTAGACGACCACTTGACCATCTTTTAACTATACTATTTGCTTCTCTCTTTCAAAGATCCAGAGGTGCCTCGAGGTTCGTAGCCTAGGGTAATTAACGGTGGGGGCTTGCGCCCACCGGAATCTACAAGAACTCACAATCACTAAAAACCCCCTGAATGTGCATCCAAATAATCTCTAAACGGCGGAACCGGCCGACACCCAGCAGATGCACGCTCGGGAGGGATCTCCGTGTCCTTCTTCCGCAACCCATCGCCCGGCGGCGGTGCGGAGCGCGCGAAAAAGGGTCGCACAATAACGTTATTTAAAATTATGACAAGGGGTATTCTTGAAAACTCAAGATTCACAATACAGAAACGTTATAACGATTGATGAAACGTTATAACGTTTCTCTTATGCAAGAATACTAATTCTCTCTGTTAAATGGTTTATAAAAGGTGATGTTCTAGGATTGTGTCTATTATCCAAAACTATCAAAATCTCTATCAAGCCAAAGCACTCAACTTACAGCAAACAAAGAACTCTTACTTCTTTTCTTGCAAATTATAAGAAATAAAGATCTTGAATTAGCAAAATCTAGAAGAATTCTTGTACAATTTATGTTCAGTGTATTGTATTTCATTGAGCTTTGTCTCAATTTTTTCCTCAGCTGTTGTGCTGTGTTTTTTTGACCTTGAGTGCTCCTTAGTTGTTCTTTTTTTTTTTTTTAGTTTTTAGTCTTCTTGCACTTGTATTGTGAAGAAGCTAAAGTTTTTTAGTTGTAACACAGTTTTTAGTGATAAAACGGCATCCCGTAAGTGGGATGAGACCCGAGACATAGACATTTTAAGCCGAACTCCGTTAACATCTTGGGTGTTCTTTAAAATTTATGCACTTGACCAAATTAGTCCAAAAGTATCATTTTGGTAAATGCCATCTACCTTTATTAAAATTCATCAGAACTAATTAAAAATTAGTTTTCAACTTTGAGCTGTTATAATGAATTCGGTGTAACCATTTAAAAGTGATTTTGGGATCTTAATATGAACCATTACAATGGCACAACCGTTATAATGGTTGACCGTGCAGTTGCGCTCTAGTTCTTTTGAGAACGTTTGTGTCTTAGCAAAAAATTTATATGATTTTCTAAATTGTTATAACGGCTGCTAAAATATTACAACTTACTTGGCGAAAATATTTTTTCTTGTTGTTTAAACTCAATTTATCTTAACTAATTCAATTTAGTTTGAGTTAACTAAACCTAAACCGAATGCAGTTTTAATTTAGCTCTTGTATCTCAAATTAGTCTTGGTTCTTGTGCACTGATCCATTGTGCATTCTAATTCTGCACATTTACTAAAAAAAATTATAAAATTCAAGTGTTGTTTTGCAAATCGACAAATCAAAAAATTTATTGAGTACAATAGACATGTTCTAAATGAAACATTATATAGATTGTGTGATATGTCATTAATATTTCATATGTGTGTTGAGTTCTATGATATAAAATATCTATTATTCTTACATGAGAAATATGTATAGAAGATATTGTCCAACACTGCCTATAACTGCCAATCATCCCCACAATATTTATATATATATGATTTGTGCGGATGAATGACAAAAATATCAATGTCCCTCTTAAATGAGTTACGGTATAAGTGGACACTTTATGGGATAATACAATATAAGCTCAAATTATGTGTTATCTGGTATCGAAAAATAAATAATTAATGATAGGATGACACATTTCAACCTTGAATTATTTATGATTTTTTAAAAATGTTTGGAGACCAATTTAATGTAAATAAAAGCTCAAGAACCAACTTATTTTTTTTTTAACTTTAGGGATGAAAAGATAAATATTTCCGAAATATAAATTTAAATTTTGAAATGGATATAACGATTTGTGTTCATAAAGAAATTAATCGTAATATATGTCGTAGTTTAAATTTGACTTGGTCACTTCATAGTATAACTTGAGGAACTGGGTTTGAGAATTGCGACACAATATTATCCCAGTCCATAACATCTCTTTGAAGTTAATTCAGAAAATCAGTATTGATTCAAAAGTTAATTAGTAAAATATTGAATGCTGGGGTTGGATTGTTTGACGCGTTGATCCAACCCAATATAACTCATCTTATCAGCAATTTTAAATCGGAATATAGTACTTATTATTATATATATATATATATATATATATTTCAAAGATTGGTCGAATATGATGAATTGACACCATTAATCGAAGTACCAGACTCTACAGGGACAAATTAGCAGTCAAAGCAGCCATCCATATATAACATGTTTTTTCTTTTACTGGTGTTTAATATATGAGCCAATTATAGAAAAGGACTATATCATGTTTTGCATGGCGATTTATATATGTCAAAGCCGATAGAAAAAGAATTATAACATGTTTCTTAAATGGTGTTTAATGTCAGAACAAATAGAAAAAGGATGCGGATCACTTTATAAATTGCCAAGCCATTAATTCTAGGTTTTATAGCAACAAGTTCCAAATTTAGCCTCCGAGAATTCCACAAAATTTGCTAAATTTCGGATCTCACTCTCTTACCATTTGTAAGCACTAGAGTCCAGCAACAACACCCACATAGAGGACGCAAAATAAATTAAAAAGAAAAAAAAAAGAATCTAATGGGGAAACTCCATATGGTTTTGCATCTCAAAACCCCCTATGGAGCCTCTATGGTTGCGCCAATTGCTATGAGGCGGCGTCCTGGACAAGCCACAGTGGCAGCGAGGAGGTATCAAATCAAACCCTCTTGTTCTCTCAGCGAAATGCAATTTCCAGCTGTTCTTCCTTTGCCAGTGAAAGAGCCACTGGTCATTCCTGACACTGACAGGTGCTTGTTCAATTCTTTTTTTTTTATTATTATTATTATTTCTTTGTTTTATAATTATGTGTTGATCTGTCGTTTTTTTTGTCCCTCTTTTTAAGTCTTTGTTCTGCATGCATGCAATGTTTTCATTCATATTTTTTTTATTTCTGTGGCATTATTATCTTGCTTTTGCTATATATTATGATATTTTGGGAATTTTATTTGTGTGTATTAGATCTAGTATTTACTAGGATGATGATAGAAAGCGAGGTAATATTTCCATAGTGTAACTGGTCATCCACATTGGAGGTTTAGTGAGAGGTTCAGGGTTTAGGGTTTATGTTGGAGTTGTTGGATCTAGCGTGTTGTGCGCCGACATCAAGCTGAATGCAAGTCAGATTAAATAGAAAATATAAATTGGAAATAGATCACAATAGAATTAGCAAGAATTAAAAGCAACATTTATCTCTGTAATTATATCATACCATGCATGGTTCTTTTCTTGGACTGTCTAGCTGGCCTCCTTGTTTAAATCAATGGATGTGCAATAAAGGACATGCATGTTTGATTCATTCGAGGAAAAAAAATTACTATAATGTTTTCGATTTAAACGTTTCTTAATTTCAATCTGAATTGCTACCATCTGGAAGCTCACAAAATTAATTCCAACTGTCTTCTAATTACAAGAAAGATTTTGTAAGTCGTGATGGACTTGTAAATAATATAATAATATATTAGTTGTGTTTTAGGAATCATAATTTCTGTTAGCAGTTTTAGAGTGGCTAATATAAAAACGAAAAAGAAAAAAGAAGAGCAAACAGAAATAAAGATTATAGCGGCTCAAATTGAAGTTTAGTAATAAGTAGGTAAAGAGGATGTATCAAATGTTAGTTGTTTTGATACCAAATCGATGCGAATAAGACTAAATCTAAAATAATTAATTTAGTTTTAAATAAAAACTAATTGCCAAGATACACTGTACATATCATACATAAAAAAATTATAAGATTTTGAATTTATTTTAACAAAATTAACAGATCAATATCTGATGATCTAACCTCCATTGTTGTGGCTACTGAAAAATGGCCATTTTTTTTCTTTTGTATGCATTGACGGAGCCAAAAAAGTTATAAAGAAGAGAACAAAAAGTTGTAATTTTCAAATATTGACGCTTCACTGATTTTAATAAGCATATAATATATGAGTTTCAAGAGAAAAATATCCTAAAATAATTATTTCAATTAACCTCTGGAAATACTTTAAGTATAACAAATTATCTCATAATTTAAATAATTGCACTTGATATTAGTATAACGATTTATCATTTTTAATACTAATTCTAGAATATTAAGTCTTTTTTTTATCATTGTTCTACTTTCAAATCACTTAAATATTATATTTTAAAAATTTTTTTTGTTAAGCATAAATACTTAATTGCTGGCCTCCAATAAAATTTCAGGCTTCTACTTTTATATCTAAATTTCACACATACCTACATTCTTTCTGGGTGCGTGTGCGCGCCAAGTTCTAACGATGCATGGACAAATGACTGCGATTACTATCAGTATCAGATTATATATGGTATATTCAGACATTGGTGTTCACGCCTTGAAATATTAAATAACACGACAACGATAGTAAGATATAACTGTATCTTGACCTGTGATAACGACCACCAAAAAGCATTGTTTGGTCAACAGTTGCGTTAACAAAACGCAAAACAAAAAAAAAAACTAAATTTCATTAAGCGTTTTGTTTAATAAATAAAAGAAGAAGTTTTGTCTAACTGTATCAATACGACTCATAAATATGTACAGGCACTTTGTATTAACAAAACTTTAAAAACTCGTACTACGTTTGTCTAAATTGTATTACGTTTGTTAATGTATATGTAAGGGTTGAGACCGCATATTAATATGAGTCGTATTGATAGCCCTAACCAGGGTTAAATATTAAATTGACACCGCATTTTTTTCTATAAGTCTGATAATTAATATGTAAGGGTCAAAATATATATAGTGAAACTTATCAATTGTATTAGCTCCACAATATTCTAATATATATTGCATAAAGGTAATTAAGAAACAAAAATTCTCAGCACTTTGTTATATGATCACCCAGAACTGTTCGATTTAATCAGGATTTATTCATATTACCA
Source organism: Schoenoplectus tabernaemontani (assembly GCA_037127355.1). Lineage (NCBI taxonomy): Eukaryota > Viridiplantae > Streptophyta > Magnoliopsida > Poales > Cyperaceae > Schoenoplectus > Schoenoplectus tabernaemontani. Next base: position 280,376 of record CM073742.1, read on the forward strand.
AGCAAATGATAAATATAAAATTACTAAACGAAGTAATTTTGTAACAACATTGCAATTAAGTAATAATTAACCACCATGACAATTAAGTAATAATTAACCACCATGTTTGTTGAGTGCTAGAATAGATCCATGCCTCTGCTTCCGTCACTACCCCGGCGAGGCTGTGATCTCTTGTTCTCTTGGTTGTACTAGTTCTTTGTAAAAACGTTCATAACCAAGGCGGATAACTAAATGGTCGCTTATTTCGCAAACCATGGCGAAGAAGAGAGTCCTTACGAGGAATGCCAACCGGCGGCAACCAACTCTTCCAAAATATTTCCACTCCCTTTGAATTGGTCTCATATGTCTATACATGATTGGTGAGTACGTGCAAACAAAGAAAATACATATCTTTTCAATGCAAATGAAAATGTAAACTTTTATAATGAACTCGAACATTTACCACTTCAATATCTACATCATAAGGCATGGTGCGGTACGAACTCGAAGTGAGGTTGATACCGCAGATTAGCTCGTTTAGGTTATGCCAATCCATTCCGAAGTTACATTTTTTGGATATATTCTTATTTCGATAGGGCATATTGCTACTCAAAGCATTCGAATTGACCCGACCTTTAGCTTTAAACCAGGGTTTAGAATATGTGTAATGTTTTATTTTTTACTTGTTTACAAAAATTGAATAATTCATCGAAATCTACAAAAGAAAAAACGCAGATAAAAGTTCTAGTCTCACACATTAGACAACCAAAAAAGAAGAAAAAAACAATAAAAAGTCGCACGATGAAACGACCTCCTCCATTTGAATATCCTTAGGAGCCATCTGCAATGACAAAACAAAAAAAAAGAAGCAAGAAATTTAATTTTTTACATTCGGTCTATCGTTCTAGATCCTCCCTTTTGTCAACTAGACTCAAACTATACATATTTTCCTTTGTTTCCCAAAAAAAAAGAAGAAAAGAAATAAGACTGATCACCTTGAATAACACATGAGGAAGATGGAGTGTCCCAGTACTAGAGGAAGATGGAGTCGTGTGCCTCGATGGAGCAGTGGAGTGTGCCGACTGCCTGCGCTGATGGAGTGAGAGCGATCACCTTAGAGAGAGGAGAGATCGCGAGAGACTCAGAGAGATCGCGGATCGCCTGAGCCTAGAGGAGAGATCGCGATTCGCGCAGGATGAGAGGAGAGATCGTGAGAGGCGCCGCTGAGAAGTGAGAACGCAGATAGGGTTTGGGACTTTGGGGTCTGAGTTTACCCTATCTATTAACGAATCAGATTAATCTTAGTTATATCTAATGGTCCAGGTTACCTGCAGGTTTAAATCAAAATCCTTTGCCTGACTTGTCCCGTTTTTTCAGCTGTATCTAACGATTCAGCGACAACTGGAGGGAATTTTTTGGTTTTTCTACGTCAACTGGAGGGAATTTATTTGCATCTGTTAAACTGATGAAAAAAATATCATATTTATTTACATCCGTGAGAACTGATGTAGTACTGATGTGCATCAGCATTTTAGTGCGCCCCCTCCCATTCATTTTCAGAAAAAAAATAACTACACTTACTTGCATCTGCAAAATAGATACAAATATATAGTTACATCAGCATTACTAATGTAATATGTTCAAATAAAAATTTCGAGGTCGGAATTTTTTTTTGCTGATGCTAATAAAAAAGTGCCGATGCAATTGACCATTTCCAGATGCAAATACGACACTTTCCTATAGTGAATGGTCAATTAGGAATAATAAACTAACAAGTGGTATGACTTTATGCAACTTTTTTTTTGCATATTAATTTTTATAAAAAAATACATCACTATAAATTCGGTTGGCATGATTCAATTTTTTGGGTGCATGCATAATTCAGATATCAAATAACCAGGCCTCTAGTCGACATAGTATTTGATTTTGTTTTATGTCCATTTTACACCATTATTCACCAACATAAAATTTTGAAGATTTTAGAAATAATTATTTATTATTTTAGCATCACTTGAAAAAAAATTCAACCCTTTTGAAACGAATCTTGTAACCTCTTATATATTATTATTGGTAGCCTAATCTTCGAATTAATAATCCAAAACTAAGAATTTCAGATTCGATTAATCCAATAACATGTTATATTTTGATCTTTTGCAAGTTAATTAAATAAAAATCGTGAATATTATGATTGTTTTATACTTGCATTGGATTAAATTAGTGACAATTAATTAACTAATATTGCGGATTATGATTGACAAAAATTACTTGATTCTACACATTTAATTTTACATTAATATTTATTGCCAGTAGATGACTTGATTAAAAAATCATAGTGAGGTGCATTGGAAGTATCGAATCTTGATAAACAACTGCAAGCAAAACATAACATTTTTTCTATTTTGAATGTCATGCTGTTTCACATGATTATTATATTACTAGAGCGTGCACTTAATTGAATACCACCTTGTTAGCTTGTACTAACTTCATAACCTATTAATTTTGATTTTATTCTATAAAAAAACATTAATGTTTAGCACAAAAGTTCGTCAAAAGAAGTTTTGGTGCTAACCAAATTCCTGTTTTCTAATTAATTAGCAATTTTAAATAAGAAACTCTTTATCGTCAATGTAATTCAATGATTTTAAAATGCGTGATGCGCTGTAGAGGGAATAAAAAAGACTGAATAAATAGCTAAGTTTCAGAAAATATAGGATAAATTATTTTAGAAGTTGATTAGACTTTTACTTTTTAGCATCAATTTGTAATAATTATTTTATTGGTGTGTGCATGACGTCAGCTCACATATGCAAATCAAGTAAAATTTCTCAAATTTTGGCCTTAAAAAATGTAAGGGTGCCGATGTTTTTGTCACCACAACAAAGGACGCAATGTTGCTAAAAATATAGTCATGTACTTGATCTTTTTATGTGTGATTTCAATTTTTGATAAAAGGGTCAATTCATATTCAGCAACGATATAAGATGTGGTGGGTATTTTAGTAACCTCTGGAAAATTTGTCTCAAAATAAACTGAAGACATCATAATTGTAAATATGAGGTGATTTTGCACGTTGCATTACAATAATACAGATGTGAATCAGGTGGTTGCTTTTCAACATTGTAAAATGACCCAGGTGATTTGAAAAAAAAAAATAAAGCGAGAGGAAGAAAAAGTTGAATAAGATAAACTTAACAAACTACGAAGAATAATTAATTTTATTTTAAGAGGATACTACATAGCATAATTGAACTAACTAAAATATGCAACAAAAGGCCTTGTTCAATAGCGGCAGGCCATGTGGGTAGGTACTAGGTAGCTGAGATGCGGACATGTCGGACGGGTTCGGGTCGGGTTCAGATCCGGACGGGTCGGATGAGTTTCTCGGGTCGGGTCGGGTTCTGCCATCTCTATGGGTAGGTACTAGATAGCTGAGATGCACACCAAACTTCTCCACCGTTTTATATCTCATATTATTTTGAATATTTGACGCTACAAAACGCTACTGGTCTCTTTCCAAAGTTTCAAGATGAATCTTTCTTGATAAATGATAGGAAAATGTTTAAATGTCTCATATTGTTTCTATCATCTATGACAAAAAAAAAAAAAACTCCAAAAAGCAAAATCGTGGGATCCATGTATAGATGATTGTGAGTAAAATGAAGGCATTACTTCCATTTACATTATATAGTAAAAGTTTGGATATTATTTTGCAAAAAAAAAAAAAATCTTCACTCCTTGCAATTGCATTCATGTGGGTAGGTACTAGGTAGCTGAGAAGTACTAACAAGTAACAAGAGCAAAGTTACTCCTGGACATGACTTTTGGGCCCTTATCAATAGGGGTGTCAAACGGCTGAAACAAGTGACGAAACAGTGCCGTTTCATCAACTATTTCGTTTAATAAACGAAATAGAAAATAATTTCGTTAACTGTTTCGTTTAATAAACGAAACAGAAAATTGTTTCGTTAACCGTTTCGTTTATCACGAAATTTTGTGTATTTTACACTGAAATACTCTTAACGAAATGAAAAATACCGTTTCGTTCGTTGCGCGAAATAGAAAATAATTTCATTAACCGTTTCGTTTAATAAACGAAATAGCAATTCGTTTCGTTAACCGTTTCGTTACCACGAAACGAAACACGGTCGAAATGGAATTCGTTGACAGCCCTACTTACCACAAGCCGCTTTTTGAGACTCCGTAGAGATTATGAAACTCACATGTGGTAGTAACTTAGGGCCTGTTCGGCTGCACAGTGGGAATGGATATGGGTGTGGGTTTTGAACTGATTTTACTGTAGACGGCGGGAAAAAAAATTAGCTCTGAGATGATTTTTTATCCCAGAATAAACAGTAAATACCGAACAGGCCCTTAATATTTTTTTTTTGCCTTCCTTTAATCCTCTTCTTCTTCCTTTACTTTAATTCACATTTTTTTAAAATTTTAATAAAACAAACTGATAAAATATGAAAAGGACATCATTATCATTATCCATATCCATCAATGAAATATTACTATTGATTCTACCAGTTAGCAACTAAAAACAAACAAGAAGTAGGTGATTGAAATTTGAAGGTCCCTTGGTCTCCACTCTCCGGATTAATTACTTATTTTTCTTAGTTGGAAGGAAAATGAAGAGATTTGTTAGTTGGCCATCAGTACCTCCTACCATGTCAAACTCCCATATTTTGGCCACACAACCAAACCAACTAATTCTTCCAAATTCACAATAGACCTTTTTTCTCAAATATACTCTCTTTCTAGTTTATATAATACTAATTAGTTACATAAAAAAATAACGTTCTTGATTGTTAAAAAATATCGGTGAATATATGTGGTCCCTTACCTTTATTTATTTATTTATTTTTATTCATTTTTCCTGATTGGAGCCATTTGTTTTTAATGAAAGCCATATTGATTTCCATGTCATAATGGTTGTCTTTCAGTAAGTAAATGCCATTGCCATCCTGACTATGAGGAGTCTGTATCTTCTCCAGTACTGGAAATTTCCTGTGCGCTTGACTATCAGGATTCAGGACAATGGCCAGTCCTAGTCTTACCTGACAAAGACAAACCCTTGTAGCGTCTGCACTTCAACTACCGAATGTATCCGTTACTAAAGAACTGGAGGTGTTAAGTCGAGAGAGCGAGACTGAGAGAAGGAAACAGGCAGGTGCCAGTCACGTGGGAATTCAAGCTCTCCCTCTCTGTCTTTCTCCTTGTAAATTGTAATAACTATTTTGCTTCCATCCTCCTTTCTCGCTCCTCTCTCTTCACCTCTCCGACATACACATGCTACACTACACATCTACTCTGGATCAGGTATCCGTATTTCATCGAATCGCTTGTGAGTACTGAATACTGATCTCAGAGCGAAAGTGATCTGTTCGATATCTTAGTTTTGGCCTCACGCAGTACTGTCTAGTTCATTCCAAGTGAGTTCGTTATTTTCTGTCGATATACACTAAGCGGGCAGCAATTTATCAGGAGGTTTGGTAGTTGGGTCATGCATATTTGGAGAGGAGATTAACTCTTGTTTCAATTGTATGCAATTGTACAATTATATCCTTTGGTATCGTGTGATGCTTAGTGGCAGTAAAAGTTTGCAACTTTTTCCTTCGAGGAAGAAAAACAAAGGCGGAGATACCAAGAAATGAATAAAGGCTATATTTTTGAAGAATCCTAGTGTTGACCAGAATAGCGATTAGTGATTAACAATGTTGTTGCCACTTTTATTATTTGATTTGGTAAATTATTTCTTTCATTGTGGTTCCTAGCTGGCTACCATTACTACATGTATCATGTCGACTTTTGTTAATTTTGTTATTCATTAAATATGCAAGAAATAGTTTGTTTACTACCAGCTAAATTCCACTAAATATATAGGAACCAACCTGAACTCCATTGTAAGTAAACTTACCGTCCGTACAAGTTCCTTAAAACAAAAAAGGTAAACTAATTCCCTATTTCCATTTAAACGTCTTTTGTAGAATGACAAACGAACCCTGGAATTTGAATGGGGCTATTGATGGAACTAACAACAAGACCCGTCCGTCAGGGGCCAATTCAGAAGTGGACGACTTTTGCAGGGCCCTCGGTGGAAAAAAGCCGATTCACAGTATATTGGTGGCCAACAATGGTATGGCGGCTGTCAAATTCATGCGCAGCATCAGAGATTGGGCTCTTGAGACATTTGGCAATGAAAAGGCTATACTTTTGGTTGCCATGGCAACACCAGAGGATATGAGGATTAATGCTGAGCATATTAGGATAGCTGATCAGTTTGTTGAGGTGCCAGGTGGCACAAACAATAATAACTACGCGAATGTTCAGAAAATTTTGGAGGTCTGTTTCTTTTATAGTAGTTTTGGTGCTGTTGTCTTATAGCTAGATAAAGTTTTGGGAAATGCTTTGGTTGGTAGCCATGTGACAAATTTAGTTCTACCAGTGATTGCTATACTGTAGTTTGGGGACAGTTATATGAAATAATTATGCTAATTAGTTTAATCAATTAAGTTTTATCTGGACTAACTGAACCACTGTAACCATGAATGTATAATTATGCTGGCATGTTTAACCTTGTATTTAGAGGCAACACCATAATTGGGAAGACAATTAATCATGGATCAAATGAAACAGATAGCAGAGAGAACTCGTGTGGATGCTGTCTGGCCAGGATGGGGCCATGCATCGGAGAATCCTGAACTGCCTGATGCTCTTACAGCCAAAGGGATAGTCTTTTTGGGACCACCTGCTGCTGCAATGTCCGCTCTTGGTGATAAAATTGGTTCTTCTCTAATTGCTCAGGCAGCTGGCGTTCCAACTCTTCCATGGAGTGGATCCCATGTAAGCTATTTATGTTATTTGTTCTTTAAGTCTCAATTTCTTTTTGCTAGAAAAGGAATTTCAACAACTTAAAGTTATTGCTGGTACCTAAATGTAAAAGTTTGGGAGTATGGATTAAATACAGTGGGCTCTTGATTTTGAATGCAGGTTCAAATTCAGCAAGAAAATTGCTTGGATGCTATACCTGATGACATCTACAGGCAAGCATGTGTTTATACAACAGAAGAGGCTCTGGCCAGCTGTCAAGTCGTTGGTTATCCGGCCATGATTAAGGCATCATGGGGTGGTGGTGGTAAAGGAATAAGAAAGGTTTGGTTTCATAAGTTTTGTTTGTTCTTGTTATTTGTCTATCTGCTTAAGCCCTTCTAGTTGCTTAAATTATATTTTAATTTCGTTTTAGGTGCACAATGATGATGAAGTGAGAGCACTTTTCAAGCAAGTTCAAGGTGAAGTACCTGGTTCACCAATTTTTATAATGAAGTTGGCTTCACAGGTAAGAACAGTTTCTGTGAAGTGTGAACTTAAGTTCTCTACTTTTATTTTTTCGACAAGTTGGTAAAAGAAGAATTACCTGTGTAATTCTTTATTGTTGATATATTTACAGAGTCGACATCTAGAAGTTCAGCTGCTATGTGATGAATATGGAAATGTTGCTGCTCTGCACAGCAGAGACTGTAGTGTCCAAAGGCGTCATCAGAAGGTACTTCTAGAATCATATAATTTTAATACAGCATTATCTGACATGTAGATAGCATGCCGCAGCTAGATTGACATGCAGTTTTTTTTATTGGCCTCTTTGACCTGAGCATATTCAACTAAAATGAAGTTGATTGGATTTGTGAAGTCTGATTCTATGTTTGTATGAAGCATTTTTGATGCCATTTAAAATTTTTCAAATGACTTGACTGTCTGGCAATTAAATATTTTTGCTCCCAACATTGATACCAACTCCTAGTTCAGGTCTTAAACTGTTTGTGGCAAAAGTTCTTCTTTTTCTAATAATACCGTGATTGAATTTAGCTTCTCTTCAACCTTTAACAGATCATAGAAGAGGGTCCCATCACAGTGGCTCCGCCTGAGACAATCAAACAATTGGAGCAAGGGGCCAGGAGGCTTGCAAAAGCTGTTGGATATGTGGGGGCTGCAACTGTAGAATATTTATACAGCATGGAGACGGGCGAGTACTACTTCCTTGAACTCAACCCCCGTCTGCAAGTTGAGCATCCTGTAACTGAGTGGATTGCAGAAGTCAACTTGCCGGCAGCTCAGGTTGCTGTAGGGATGGGCATTCCACTATGGCAAATTCCTGGTGAGTACCTGTTACCACATTAATTCTTTGTTTTTAAGGGCATTTCTATACTGGATAAGAATCTATTTCTGTGTCTGATATACTCATATTTCCATGAGTAAATAGACAAAGAGCTCTAACAATGGAGAACTTTCTCATGCAGCTGAATATCTAAATGCTCTCTAGTCAAAATTTCAAGTACATTCTTCGGATCACAACTTGCGTAGTAGAATGATGTTCACTTTTTGTAATAGTTGTTGGTTTGTTACTTTGTAATGTAGAGATAAGGAGGTTTTATGGGAAAGAACATGGTGGCAGCTACAGTGCATGGAAGAAAACAGCACCTCTTGCCACACAGTTTGATTTTGATCTGGCTCAGTCCGTGAAGCCGAAAGGTCATTGTGTGGCTGTTCGGGTTACGAGTGAAGACCCTGATGATGGTTTCAAACCCACTGGTGGTAAAGTTCAGGTACATTGGAGCTCCTGACTTCTCATTTGCTTTGATTTAAAAAAAAATTTTATTACGAATTTTATTGCTCTTTGTCGATGAATTAGGAACACTTTGTGTCTTCCTACAGAAACTTGAGATATGAAATAGCTCATATAAGCCTCGGTAAAGTTGAAAATAGCTAAATGCCCATATCCATCCTTTAAAGACCGAGCAAACAGGGTTTGATTGCCAGGATGGCATTACCTTGTGGTGGTTGTAAACATGACATTTCTTGTGTTTTAGCTTTGTGCATGATATATAGTTCTGTTAGTTAGATGTGTATTCTTCCTACATGTTCACTATATGAACAATTTTTTTCTTGCTATGTTAGTAATCATCCTTTCTTTTACTTTTTTGTTTTGTTTTAGGAGCTAAACTTTAAAAGCAAGCCAAGTACATGGGCGTACTTCTCTGTCAAGGTTTGTTTTGAATTTGGAATGGTTGTCTTTGGTACTTGCAATTTGCAATATTATTTATTAATTCATATTTGTCTCTTCTTTTCTTTTTCCCAGTCTGGAGGAGGGATTCATGAGTTCTCTGACTCTCAGTTCGGTATGGGCTGCAATTCCTGATAGAACATGAATTATATGGTTTTAATATATTGAAATCATCTAAGCAATTGGTAATTATATATAATATCCAGGTCATGTATTCGCTTTTGGTGAATCTAGGAGCTCGGCAATAGCCAATATGATTTTAGGGCTGAAAGAGATCCAAATTCGTGGTGAAATTCGCTGCAATGTTGACTATACAATTGATCTGTTGAATGTATGTTATCTTATTCTATCATATCGATTCAACTTACATAGGGTATTGACAAATGAACTTACTACAGATCAGTTCGGGGTTTTTAGATATAGGTGAAAATGAACTTACAAACAGATCAGTTCAAATTCAAAACAGATAATAGATGCAGATACAGATATAGATGAACTTACTACATGTCAGTTCGGGGTTTTTAGAAACAGGTGAAAATGAACTTACAAACAGATCAGTTCAAAAACATATAATAGATGCAGATACATATACAAATGAACTTACTACAGGTCAGTTCATTGAAATAGATAATAGAGGTATAGATGAACTTACTACATATCAGTTCATAAATGCAGTTAAAAAGGATACAGTTGAACTTACTACAGATCAGTTCACAGATACAGATACAGTGTAAATTGAATCTACTAACAAATTTCACTGTACTCATTTTGGAGTAGGGATTTCTTGTTATTACAAGGAAAAGTGTTTGAGTTTTATTCTTTCATTCAGGCATCCGAGTATAGAGAGAATAAAATCCACACTGGCTGGTTGGACAGCAGAATAGCAATGCGTGTGAGAGCAGAGAGGCCACCTTGGTATCTTTCAGTTGTTGGAGGTGCTTTATATGTAAGTTGTACACTGTTTGTAGTTTGCATCTTTATGTCAAAACTACTTGATGTAATTCTAATACCTGACATATTTTCTTTCACTATTATTAGAAAGCATGGTCCACCAGTACTGCTATTGTATCGGAGTATGTCAGTTATCTTGAAAAAGGTCAAATTCCACCCAAGGTATATATCAGATTTGAGATACCTCATTCATATATTTATTTGTTCAAGTTTATGTTTGAATGGATGTGAAGAAAGTTAACTCCTGTTCTATCTGTTGTTTCAGCACATATCACTTGTAAACTCTGTTGTGTCTTTGAACATTGAAGGGAGCAAATACACGGTATGACATACATATCTTATCTCTGATCCCAGTAAATATCCAAAAATTGGATTTTGTATAACTTAAAATGTTTTGCACAGATTGATATGCTAAGAGGAGGACCTGGAAGCTACAGATTAAGAATGAATGGATCTGAGATAGAAGCAGAAATTCATATGCTGAGAGATGGTGGTCTTCTGATGCAGGCATGTATATAGTGATAGATACCTTTGATTATATATTGTTTTTAATGCATTTCATTTAGAATTACTTGTGCAGTGAAGCTAGACATCTAAAAGTTGTCATGGTAATTTTGTGCAGTTAGATGGAAACAGCAATGTCATATATGCACAGGAAGAGGCTGCCGGTAGCCGTCTCCTTATCAATGGAAGGACATGCCTATTACAGGTTAAAATAACAAAGAAATAGAAGTCAGAAATGGAATCAATATAAACAAATCATGAAATCAATTTAACTGGATTCTGGTTATGATTCAGAATGATCATGATCCATCTAAGCTGTTAGCTGAAACGCCTTGCAAACTACTCCGATTCTTGGTCCCAGATGGATCCCATGTGGAAGCCAACACGCCTTATGCTGAGGTCGAGGTGATGAAGATGTGCATGCCTCTTCTGCTCCCTGCTTCTGGTGTTATCCATTTCGTCATGTCTGAAGGCCAGCCCATGCAGGTAATGCCAATTTGATATTACACTGGCATTTTTTCCAGAGAGCCTTCAGAATGTGACATTCAAATAATATCTGTCATAATATTGCCTACTTTTTGTCTTGAAGGCTGGTGAGTTGATTGCCAATTTGGACCTTGATGACCCCTCAGCTGTCAGAAGGGCCGAGCCATATACTGGCCAATTTCCAAAGCTGGGACCACCAACAGCTGTATCTGGAAAAGTACACCAGAGATTTGCCACGAGCTTAGATGCAGCACGTATGATACTTGCCGGATATGAACATAACATCAGCAAAGTATAGGCTATTTCTTTTGTTTTTTTTCCCTAATTATTCTTTTCCATAATTTTTCTCGTAGCCAATACGTTCTTCTGGTCAACGTGTAGGTGTTGAAAGATTTGTTGAGTTGTCTTGATGATCCTGAGCTTCCATTCCTCCAATGGGAAGAAAGCATGTCCGTTTTGGCTACCCGGCTCCCAAAGGAGCTCCGGAGTGAGGTACTTGCTCATTTTTTACATTTGCTAATATGCTACATCTCCTAATATTACTTGATATATTGATTTTTGGCTTTATGTTGACAGCTTGACACAAAGTACAAGGAGTATGAATTAAACACAACTTACATAAAGAACAGGGAATTTCCAGCAAAGATGCTAATTGGAATTCTTGAGGTTTGCTCTTGATATGTGGCTTACCTCTACTTATAAGTTAGCTACTTGCATACTTTGTCAATTTAAATATGATTTCCTTTTGCAATAGGCTCATCTATCCTCAACTCCTGAAAGAGAAAGGGCTACACAGGAAAGGCTGATCGAGCCTCTCTTAAGTCTGGTCAAGTCATATGAGGGGGGAAGGGAGAGCCATGCACATGTCATTGTCCAGTCCCTTTTTGAGGAGTATCTCTCTGTCGAGGAGCTCTTCAGTGACCAAATTCAAGTACTTATAACTACTATTTTCCTTTTTTTTAGTGACATAGTGCTATTTTTTTTTTTGAAGTAGCAGGCGAAAAGCCTACTATTAAATGTTAAGTTATTTATTAAAATAATATATTTAATCTTTTCATGTCTATATTGTAGTCTGATGTTATAGAACGTCTTCGTCTTCAGCACAAAAAAGATTTAAGTATGATCGTAGACATTGTATTGTCTCACCAGGTATGCTCTCGCCTTACCTCCTCTTCATGGGATTGCATGTCTGTGTATGCATGCACATAGAATGTTGACTTCAGTGTATTCACTATTTTGTTTCTTTTTTAAAAGGGTGTGAGGACTAAAAATAAGTTGATTCTACGTCTCATGGAAGCACTAGTATATCCGAACCCTGCAGCCTACACAGATCAATTAATCCGCTTTTCAGCTCTAAATCACACCATGTACTCTGAGGTAAACTATTTCCTTCGCAATAACTGAACTGAACATTTAAACCCCACCTTCTTTAACTTTCTGAATTTCACTCAACTGAATTCTGATTCTATTTTTTAATTTTTTTTGTTTTGGTTGTAGTTGGCACTGAAGGCAAGCCAACTTCTAGAACACACAAAGCTGAGTGATCTGCGGGCATATATCTCAAGGAGTCTGTCAGTACTGGAGATGTTTACAGAGGAAGGGGAGAGAATATCAACGCCAAGGCGAAAGATGGCTATTGACGAGCGCATGGAGGACCTTGTCAGTGCCCCACTGGCTGTTGAAGATGCTCTGATCTCCCTCTTTGACCACAGTGATACCACTCTACAGCGCAGGGTTGTTGAGACCTACATTCGCAGATTATATCGGGTATGTTCTTGTTGATGTACTGACTTCTAAATGTTGATCCAGCCAGTAAAGTCCTGATTATGACTGGGTTGGGTTTGGATATATAGAGCTTGGGTCTATCCAGTAACATGCAAGGTTTAGGACAGATCGCATCCAATGTAAAAGTGTCATTTTTAGATGATTTTATTAGCCTTGACTATTTTTTTCTTTTATTTGTATTTTTTTTTCCTATTAGCCATTCCTGGTGAAAGAGAGCATCAGAATTCACTGGCTCAGAACTGAAGAATTAAAGAGAACCGAGGATCTGAAATCTATACCGCCGCAAGACTTGATCGCCTTGTGGGAATTCACAGAAGAGCATGTTGAGAAGCTGAATGGTTTGGACAACCCATCAGTTGAGAAGCATAGTGAGAGGAGGCGTGGAGCAATGGTCATCATCAAATCCTTGCAAGCTCTTCCAACCGCGATCTCTGCTGTTCTCAAAGAAGCAGTTACCTCAAGGCAAAACTCTGGTCCTCGAGGTGACCAGGGTAACATGTTGCATGTAGCCCTTGTTGGGATCAATAACCCAATGAGTTCACTCCAAGATAGGTTCGACGCCCTAGACTTCTTTCCCTTTTATTTCTATTTTTCCTTCATTTGTTTCCAGTTTGGGTGCATAACTTGTGTTTTTTACTTGTGCACCTATATGTTTGAAGTATAAACATGAATCACTTTATTTTTTTTGGTCTTTCTAACTTATCAGTTCGATCATAAGGCAAGAAATACACTTTTAAGGGTAAGATCAAAGAAAGAAATTAAACCTGTCTGGTTTCAACCAGCTGACAATGTTTTTTTTTTTTTTTTGAAGTAGTAGGTGAAATGCCTACTATCAATTTTGTATTAGTAAAAAGGAAGAAGAGTTTACAGCATAGCAAGATAAAGTAAGATACAGTACAATCCCGATTAATATGTTCCTATTGTAAACAATGATCCCTAAAAGCATATAGCAAACATTTTTAGCCCTAAAAGATTGCCTGAACACCCTAAGTACTATAAGCCTGCATCCATTTGCTTATATTATCCATTATAAGGTTGTGTAGTCGGTATTGCGGTTGTTGCTCCTGTCTGAATGTGCGAGCATTCCGTTCCTTCCAAATCTCCCACATCTCCCAGATCTGCACGAAGGCTATATTACCAGCTGACAATGTTAACTACTGCTAGTGCAAAACCTGGATATTAAGCCTTGCGATCGAGTTGGACGACTCAATTGACACCAATAGGAGATTTGTTCGGAGAATTCAAGAGTCTGAGGTGAAAGAAGCTTTAAAAAAGATGAAAACAGATAAGGCGTTAGGACCGGATGAAATCCCGATTGAGGTATGGAGATGTTTTGGAGATATAGCAATAGTGTGGCTCACTAAACTATTTAATACCATTTTTCGGTCCAATAAGATGCCTGATGAGTGGAGAAGAAGTATATTAGTACCAATCTTCAAGAATAAAGGAGATATTCAAAGTTGTACTAATTACAGAGGAATTAAGCTCATGAGTCATACCATGAAGCTTTGGGAGAGAGTGATCGAGCACCGTTTAAGAAAACTGACAACTGTCTCTAAAAATCAGTTTGGTTTTATGCTTGGGAGGTCCACTATGGAGGCAATTTTCTTGATAAGACAACTTATGGAAAGACATCGAGAACAGAAGAATGACCTACATATGATATTTATTGATTTAGAGAAAGCGTATGATAAAATTCCGAGAAATATCATGTGGTGGGCGCTCAAAAGGAAACTAGTCCCAACAAAGTACGTTACCCTTATTAAGGATATGTACACAAATGTTGTGACTTGTGTCAGAGCATGTGACGGCGAGTCCGATACATTTCCTATTAAGATAGGATTACATCAAGGGTCAGCATTGAGTCCATATATTTTCACCTTAGTGATGGATGAGATCACAAAGGACATACAAGAAGATATTCCTTGGTGTATGGCTCTTTGCTGATGATGTGGTGCTGATTGACGAGAGCGAATTGAGTCAATCGTAAACTAGAGTTGTGGAGACAAACTTTAGAATCGAAAGGTTTTAGACTTAGTAGGACAAAAACCGAATATATGAGGTGTCATCAATGGGAAAACTTAGATGACGGAGATGTTAGTTTGGATGGACGAGTAGTACCCATGAATGCCACATTTCGGTTTTGGGATCGATGTTGCAGAGCGAAGGAGAGATCGATGAAGATGTGAGTCATAGAATAAGAGCTGGATGAGTAAAATGGAGACAAGCATCTGGTGTTCTTTGTGACAAGAAGGTCCCAAACAAACTAAAAGACAAGTTCTACAGACGGTGATTAGACCCACGATGTTGTATGGCGCGCGAATGTTGGGTTACAAAAGGACAACACATCCGTAAGATGAGTGTAGTCGAAATGCGGATGTTGCGTTGGATATGTGGCCACACAAGGAAAGATCGAATCAGAAATGATGATATTAGGGACAAACTTGGGGTAGCACCAATTCAAGAGAAGCTAGTCCAACATCGTTTGCGATGGTTTGATCATATCCAACGAAGGCCTCCTGAAGCATCATTACGCAGCGGTATTTTAAGTCGTCCTGAAAATATAAGAAGAGGAAGAGGTCGACCGAGACTGACATGGGAAGAAGCAATAAAAAGAGATTTGAAGGAATGAAATATACCCAAAGAGCTTGCTTTGGATAGGAGTGCGTGGAAGATAGCGATTCATGTACCTGAACCATGATTTAGGAGTTAGAGTCTAATAGTAGAGTTATAGACTTTATATTCTTAGATTTTTTTTAGGATTTTAGAATTTAGAATTTAGAAATAGAGGTTTAGATAGAATTTTAGGATTTAGAATTTAGAATTAGGTTTTTAAAATAGAATTTTAGGATTGAAAAATAGATTTTATAATAGAGGTTTATTGTACTATTATTATTATTGTTATTATTGCTACTATTATTAGCATATTATCATTACCATTATCATTATCATCTTTATTTATATATTATTATTATTATTATTTTATTGATTTATTTTCTTTTTCTTCCATCATATTCATTATTATCACTGATATTTGAGATCTTTGATCTTATGTTTTTCGATTGGGTTTCATTTCTAGCCTACTCCAATTTATTTGGGATTAAAGGCTTTGTTGTTGTTGTTGTTGTTTAAGGATATGCTACGTGAATATTGTGATCATTTTATGGAAGATTCCACTATGGATCGAAATATTTTTAGACCGTTCAATTTTGAATATCGAATGCTAATATATACTTTTTTTTATGATTAGAGAAGAGAGGTTGATCAATGGAAATCACTGTCATTGATTAATAAATTAATGGAACTCTTCCCATCCACAGCGGACTACCCCTTATTTTATAGTGTCATTTTTTGATACTTTATTGTGCTATTTTTCATCAACTCCATTAATAAACTATGCAGTGGAGATGAGGATCAAGCTCAGGAAAGAATTACCAAGCTAGCAAAAAACTTGAAGGAGAGCTCAATAAGAAATGTTCTCTCTGATGCGGGCATTAGGGCTATAAGTTGCATCATGCAGAGAGACGAGGGGCGGCCCCCGATGCGCCACTCCTTCCTGTGGAAGGCTGAGAAGGTTTACTATGAGGAAGAACCACTTCTTCGCCATTTGGAGCCCCCGCTGTCAACATTCCTGGAGTTGGTATGCATATTTTAGACATATATATATAAAATCTTTTGAGTACCTAACATCATGAAAAACGAGGATGTGAACTCCCTAATTTGAACTAAAAGACTTTAGAATTTTAATTTGAATATGTTGGTTATTCTGAATTTAGGACAAATTGAAGGGATATGAAAAGATAAAGTACACCCCATCGCGTGACCGGCAGTGGCATCTGTACACAGTGTCTGATGGCAAACAGCCAATTCAGCGAATGTTCCTTCGAACACTTGTCAGACAGCCCACGGGCACAAATGTCCTTTCCTCGATGCCATTTGTTGATGCTGAGCTAAGTCGCGCACAAGCTGAGCTATCTTTGACATCAAGTAGTATTCTTAGATCCCTGATATGTGCATTGGAAGAGCTCGAGTTGTATGCACACAATGCTAGTGTAAAATCTGATCATGCGCATATGTACCTCTGTGTATTGAAGGAACAACAGCTTTTTAATCTTGTTCCTTCTTCAAGGTGAGTTAATATTCATAATTCCAGTGTAATACTGGTTTCGTATGGTACCTTTCTATCAGTATTGTATCACAATGCTTTTATTTGTGATTTTGATCATCTTAACTATTGTTTGGTTTCTAGAAGCATGGACCTACCTGTCAGCCCTGATGAGAACACAGTATACACTATTCTTAAGGAAATGGTTCTCAAGGTTCATGAATTTGTTGGTGTACGCATGCACCGTCTCTCTGTTTGTGAATGGGAAGTCAAGCTCTGGTTGGGTGGTGATGGAGTTGCTAGTGGTGCTTGGCGTGTATTAGTCACAAACGTAACTGGCCACACTTGCACAGTCCATGTAAGTTCACTCAAAAATTCACACATACTAGTGTTGGTGAGTACATGAGCTATAAATTTTTGCTAATACTACATTTAACATCATCTTTTTATTTGTAATCAGATTTATCGGGAGGTGGAGGATGGAAAGTCACATGAGCTAGTGTACAATTCAGCCACCCAAGTACATGGCCCACTTCATGGCTTGCCTCTGACAGCTCAATACCCACCATTGAGTTGCATTGATCTTAAGCGCCTGACTGCCAGGAAAAACAACACAACCTACTGCTATGACTTCCCATTGGTAATTTTTCTAACCTTAACAGAAAAATTGGAAAAGGAAAACAATGAGTTTTTATTCAGATACCAATGAACATCATTTGTTTCTAGGCATTTGAAATGGCACTCCAACAATTGTGGAACAGTGCACCTGTCAAAGCTTACAAGGAATATCTCAAGGCCACAGAACTCATACTCTCTGATGATAATGCAACTTGGTCTACCCCATTGGTGCCCACAGAACGTGCTCCAGGCCTAAATAATGTAGGAATGGTTGCATGGCGCATGGAGATGCACACTCCTGAGTTCCCTGAAGGGAGAGAAATCATAGTGGTGGCAAATGACATGACTTCCATTTCAGGGTCCTTCGGCCCCAAGGAAGACATGTTTTTCGATTCGGCCTCAAAGCTTGCCATCAGGGAAAAACTTCCTCTTATATACCTCGCAGCAAACTCTGGTGCCAGGCTTGGTGTAGCCAAGGAAGTCCAGTCATGCTTCTGCATTGGATGGGCAGATGAAACAAATCTGGATCGCGGCTTCCAATACATTTATATTACTGATGAAGATTACAGCCGTATTGGTTCATCAGTAATTGCTCATGAGCTCAAGCTGGAAAATGGGGAGACGAGGTGGGTATTGGATGCAATTGTTGGGAAAGAAGATGGATTGGGTGTTGAAAATTTAATGGGAAGTGGTGCCATCGCAAGTTCGTATTCTAGGGCTTACAAGGAAACCTTTACACTGACTTTTGTGACTGGTCGTACTGTTGGTATTGGTGCCTACCTTGCCCGTCTTGGCATGAGGTGCATCCAACGGCTTGACCAGCCCATCATCTTGACAGGGTTCTCAGCTTTGAACAAGCTTCTTGGCCGTGAGGTGTATAGCTCGCAGATGCAGCTTGGTGGTCCTAAAATTATGGGCACAAATGGTGTCACGCACTTGACTGTTGCAGATGATCTTGAGGGTGTTTCTGCAATAATAAATTGGCTGAGTTATGTGCCTCCCTATGTTGGTGGTCCTCTACCTATTTCAACGACCCTGGACCCGCCTGAGAGGCTTGTGGCATACATCCCAGAGACCTCTTGTGACCCCCGTGCAGCAATTGCTGGGATAAATGATGGGCAAGGAAATTGGCTTGGTGGCATTTTTGACAAAGGTAGCTTTGTTGAGACACTTGACAGCTGGGCAAAGACAGTCG
The DNA here is from genome assembly GCA_037127355.1 of Schoenoplectus tabernaemontani. NCBI lineage: Eukaryota > Viridiplantae > Streptophyta > Magnoliopsida > Poales > Cyperaceae > Schoenoplectus > Schoenoplectus tabernaemontani. The sequence continues at coordinate 299,060 of CM073742.1, forward strand.
TGACAGGTCGGGCAAAGCTGGGTGGCATACCTGTCGGCATCATTGCTGTTGAGACACAAACAGTGATGCAAGTGGTACCAGCTGACCCTGGCCAGCTCGACTCAAGTGAACGTGTGGTCCCACAGGCTGGGCAAGTGTGGTTCCCAGACTCTGCAACCAAAACTGCGCAGGCTTTGATGGATTTCAACAGGGAAGAGTTACCACTATTTATCATGGCCAACTGGCGTGGATTTTCAGGTGGGCAACGAGATCTGTTCGAAGGAATCCTCCAGGCAGGATCCAGCATCGTCGAGAACCTGCGCACATACAAGCAGCCAGCTTTTGTGTACATTCCAAAGGCCGGAGAACTGCGTGGAGGCGCATGGGTGGTGGTGGATAGCAAAATCAATCCTGAGCACATCGAGATGTATGCCGAGAGGAATGCGAAGGGTAATGTTCTTGAGCCTGAGGGCTTGATTGAGATCAAATTCAGGCAGAGGGAGCTAGTTGATTGCATGGGTCGCCTTGACCCACAAATAAAATCCCTCAAAGCTAAACTCCAGGAGCCCTGTTCTGATATGGATGCAATCAAGAGGAGGATTGCTGAGCGTGAAAAGCAACTGACACCACTTTACACACAGATCGCCACCAAATTTGCAGAGCTGCACGACAGCTCTCTCAGGATGGAAGCAAAGGGAGTGATTAAGAAGGTAGTGGATTGGGATGCATCAAGAGCTTTCTTCTACAAGAGACTAAAGAGACGGATATCGGAGAGCTCAATTGTGAAAAGGGTGGTGGAGGCTGCTGGAGAGGGAGTGAGCCATCAAGAGGCTGTTGGGCTGGTGAAGAGCTGGACTGGAAGTGAGAGATGGGTTGATGATGAAGCATTCTTTGCATGGAAGAGTGACCCCAAAAACTATGAGGCACACCTTGAGGAGTTAGAGTATCAGAAAGTGTTCAAGTTTTTGAAGAGTTCGAGTTTGAAAGCTGTGTCTAAGGCTCTTTCAATGCATCTTAAAGAGGTATGTCTATATATGTTAATACTCCAATGTTTTTCTAGCTGAAATCACATGAGCAATTGAGCATTCAAATGGATACTTTTTATGCTCTTGTTGGTTCTCGTGATTTATTTTTGTTTTTTTTTTCTCGATGCAGATGGATCCTTCTAGTAGAGCACAGTTCCTGGAGAATCAAGCAGAATCCTTCACTGGTTAAATAACTAGGTCTCTGATTATTGATTCATTGTTTTCTGTCATGATTTTTTTATTATCGCGACTGAATAAGCTCGTGGCTGGAAAAATTGCATTCAAAGGAAATAAGTTGTTTAGTCGTCTTTGTTTATTTTGATCGTAATCAAGTATTTATCATCCTGAAGGCCGAAGCGAATACGCTTTTGAGGTTGTACTCCTGTGCATTGGCTATAGTTGTGTAGTTATATAAACAAAAAAAAACTATTTATCTTCAAAAGCTGTGTAACTATATATATTGTAGACTGTAGAGGTACGATTAGAGCTGTCTAACGTGTTAAACGATCACGAAATTAATGATCAATCGATTTTGTTAACCGTTTCGTGGACGATTAACTCATTTATTGTGTTAATCATTTTATATACAGAATAAATTATTTTTTTTGTTGATCGTTGCGTTTAAAGAAACGGTTGAAACAATTGAAAATGGTTTTTTGATCATTTAGCAATCTTGAAATCACATATTATAGCTTAAAAATTCACATACTCCATTCATCAATATTGCATACTGCACACCTACAAACTTACAAACTAGAATTTTATGACAAAATTATAAACTTACAAGTTATAAGTTACAAACCAGAATTTTATAATAAAATTACATATAACTTGTAAGTAACCAGAATTTTGTAACTTCATACATCAATATTACATATTACACACTCATATTGCTAAAAATCTTATAAAATTATAATGATTCATCAATTGAGAATTTTGTTAGAGTGCTGAGAGGTGGTGGACGCAAAACGCTAATCCCCTTATTTGTTAGACTTAGGCACAACTATTTTTATTAAATAAAAATATATGATTATTAACCGCAAAAATTTGTCGATATAAAATTTCACTGCTAAGCGACATTATCGGTTGCCCTTCTTTCCCGATTGCCCAATCATTATTCTTCTTTTGCAGGTCACATGCTAGTGAAGAAATTAAGATCCCGTTATGAAGATAATAAGATCAATATTTTAACTCTATTATTCCCAAATATAAGTTCACCCTTCTATTCATGTAATTAATGAGGGTTAAATTTTATGAGACGTTACTGAATTATGTTTTAAATTCATATTTGATAATGAATTTTTATTTATTCATTTTAGTCACTGAATGTTATTGTTTGTCCATACTTAATCACTCTATAAGTTTTTTCATCCAAACTTAATAAAAATTTAATATGATATATATATAGAGAGAGAGTTTGTCTATTGTACTTTCAGTAATACTTCGACCGAAACGTTACCAGTCCAAATTTTAATTTTTCATGCTCAAAATTTTAATTTAAATAGCTTAATAAAATATTTATATCAAAATATTGGGTTAGACCATTGGAAGCACAATAGACAAACTATATATAGAGTTAGATTATTGTGAAAACGTTTGCATTTCGAAACCAAGTGTATACGGCTCAAATTTTATCGTAACACGTCCGAAATTCAAAATTATAATTATCATTAAATTATTCATATCAAAATATTAGGGGATACAAAAATTTGGAGTATTTTGAGTTTTCTAAGTATTTATTTTGGATTTTTAAAAATCAACAACAACAATTCAATATTTTATAATTAATTAGTGCTGATTTTCAAAAATTCAAAACAAATACTTAGAAAACTAGAAATACCCCAAATTTTTGTATCCATCAATATTTTATATGAAGAATTTAATGAGAATGATAATTTTAAATTTCAGACGTGTTACGATAAAATTTGAACCGTATACACTTGGGCTCGAAATGCAAACGTTTTCACAATAGTCTAACTCTCTCTCTCTCTCTCTCTCTATATATATATATATATATAAAAGTATTTGGACATATATATATATATATATATATTCATATAAAATTATAATATAACACTATAATGCACAAATTAATTATTTCTATTTCTTTTATTTGCAAAAATTGAAAGTTTTTTCAGTTGAACTATGTGTTATTTTTAAAAGCAATAATATAATTTAGAAAATGAATTCTTAGCACAATTTGTAAGTTAATTGATTATTTTTTAATAAATAAAATTACACAAATTAAAATATATTTATCCATAAAAATATTGACTTTCAATTATAATATGTATACTATATTATAAAGAGTATATGCATTGGAGATGTTCATTAACATTATCAGATAATGTGTAATGATCAAAATATCCACATTCAATTTATGGTTGAGATTAATTAATTTCATAAAAGTGACGGTTTAGATTTTAGTCAAATCCATTTTTTCTCCATTCCATTTGGTATTTTTATCATGCATTTATAGGAGATAAAAAAAAGTTATATATCAAATAAATTAAACATCAAACTATTATTAAATTTTGTTGTAAAAAAAGAAAAATTGCATTTACAATCTTACTCAAAAAGAAAATTTTATTATATTTTGTGCATTAAAATGAATTAATTTTATTTTAAAATTTAAGACCCTTTGTAATCAATTTAGATATAAATTATATCAAAGTAAAATATATCATTTTATAATAAAATTAATGTTAAATATATTATTTTATAAAAATAAAAGTTATATATCAAATAATTAAATATCAACCATTATCAAATTTTATTGTAATAAAAAAAGCATACTACACATTGTCCGTCCTTAGAAAATAAAATTATAATATTTTGTATATCATCTTTTTATTAAAGAGTATATTAAAATTATTAAAAAATTTAAGAGCCTTTGAGATTGATTTAGTCATTAATTATATTTAAATAAAATATATTAGTTAATTATAATAAAATTAGTGTTAGATATAAATATTTTTAAAATTAAGATGATCCGCATAACTGACAAGTTCTATACTACTAACATTTCTACAAATGAAATTAAATGATTAATGTAAATTAACTTTAAAACTTGATATGCTCAATTGTATAAAAATATGATGTGAATAATAATATAATAATAATATATCAATCTTTTTTAAAACTTTAGAAACATGTGCACATTCATGTAATATTTAGACAAGCATCAAATTCAGTGATTAAAAATTAATAAATAAAAATTTAGTAATAGATATAAATTTAAAGTATATTTAGTAATTTCTCAAATAATCTACCCAATTAATGAGAAACAGAATTTTTAAAAGAGGAAGAAGAATGAATCGACGCCGTTACCTCAGCCCAAAATACACGCCTGACAAATGAATCTTCAGAAAGCCCATCACAAACCAAACAAATGAATTAATAAACGGGAGCGAAGAAAATGGAAAGAACAAAAAAAAAAAGGATTGTCGAGAGGATCAGTCCGATCCGTGCAAATCCGAATCTAACCCGATCTATTTTTTTTTTTTAAAATCAAACTCATCAGACCCAATCCTACCCGAATCTAATCCGATCCCGATCCGATCCGAAATCAAATGACCTATAATTCAATCAAAATCTATCAAAAATAAAAAAAAAACACATATAAATTGATCCAATCCAGTCCGGCCCAGCTCGATCTGATTTTTTTCTAAAAAATCAAACTAATCCGACACGCCCGACCTGAATCTGAACCCGAACCGACCGATTACCACCTCTATAATTCACACTGACAGTTTAATTTCAAGCCTCGACCCATGAGTCCCCTTTCTGAGAGCAAGGTGTAGCTTTTCCAGCACAGCCGCAAACTGTGCTCTTCTTCTTCTTTTTACAATTTGTGGCAACATCCGTAATAATCCAACAAATAGATGAGGAAAATAAATCAAATTAATTCTCTACAGTTAAAAACGAAGGGATGGATAAAATAAGATTTCTTACTATTAGACACTCTTATATCTTTCTTGCTTACAAAACAACAGAATACAACTCTTTATATAGCCTAAACATTTGAGAAAACTAGAAATTTGTAATAAAAACATATAATAAAAATAGAATTCTAAACAACACCCTTTCAGCTGACCCCTGTCCACTAAAATCACCATAACTTTTTATAGGGAACTCCAAACGACTTGGAATTTGAACCATTGAAAACTAGACTTCAAGATTTTTCCATCCATAGGCCATACACTAAATTCCATGTCCATTTGCCCCTTCAAATGCTGTCATTAATCAGCCTTAAAATTCCACCAAAGTGCTGAAGCCAAAGAGTCTCCCTTTATTTCCTAATTTATTTAACTTTAATACTAAAATTAAGTTTATCTTTCAACACCCCCTCTTAAACTTAATTTCTTTTTCATCCTTCATGCCTAGAAGCTTCTTGAATTTTTCAAACTTCATGGTTGACAATGGTTTTGTGAAAATATCCGTCACTTGGTCTTCACTAGTCACGTGTATCAACTCGACATTCTTCTTCTTTACTTCCTCTCGCATAAACTTAATTTACTTCTAACATCCGTCATGTCAATCATCATTGAACTTTTTCATAACTCGCAGCGAATAGCGACGTCACTCATTGACGGCTTCTTCTCGATTCATTGATCTAGAAAATTCAAAAAATCAATCGTGGTTTCATCTCATATGTCATCCAATTTGTCTGACTCTTCAGGTCATGTATATGTGAGATTCACACTCACATCGCGAATCCACACCGCATTTTTTTTATGTGGCTCCACACCATATTTTCTCATGATCTTCGCACACTTCCAGCAAAACATCTCATAATGTTGCTAGTTCTGTTATCCTGGCACTCATTGCACATGCTACCATGAGTCATTGTTCATGTCGGCTTCACTCACCGATTCTTCGAAGACCACTGGCAAAAACTTCACCACATTTTTGTAACATTCGCTGCTTGATACATAACTCTCATCATTGACAAATTTTTTTTTTTTCTTACAATATCTCTAAAACTATCTCCACTCTTTTTTTTTTTCTCCTTTTTTTTAACAAAAAAAAAATCACCACATGATATTTTTTTATTATCCCGACACTTTTTCTTTTCTCACAAAAAAATAAGGGGATTTTTTTTCACTCATTTTTTAATGCTCCTAACAACACAGAAAAACTCATATACTAAAATAAACTCAGAAAACACTCTTAACACTTAACTTTCTTTAAAATAAATATCGAGACTCACCATATTTTTTTCTTCAACATCTCTCTTTTTTTTCTTCTTTTTCTTCGCCATGGTAGATATTTCTTGATCGACTGAACCTGGCTCTTATACCGCTTTGTTAAAAGAGAAGAGATGGATAAAATAAGTTTTCTTAATATTAGTCACTCTTATATCTTTCTTATTTATAAAACAACAGAATACAACTCTTTATATAGCCTAAACATTTGAGAAGACTCTAGAAATTCATAATAAAAATATAAATAAAAATTTCTAAACAGCACCCTTTCAGCTGACCCCTGTCCACTAAAATCGCCATAACTTTCTGTAGGGAACTCCAAACGACTTGGAATTTGAACAATTGAAAACTAGACTTCAAGATCTTTCCATCCATAGGCCATACACTAAATTTTATGTCCATTTGCACCTTCAAATGCTGTCATTAATCAGTCATAAAATTCTGCCAAAGTGCTGAAGCCAAAGAGTCTCCCTTTATTTCCTAATTTATTTAACTTTAATACTAAAATTAAGTTTATCTTTCAACAAATTCCAGTCTTTTGATAAATGCGCAGCAAGTTTCAGACAAAATACACAATAAAATTTCTCCTTTTTAATCAAAGTAGCACGCCAGCAGAATATATATAACACACTGAAATGGAATATACAACTTCTCCTGTAACATATAGAATATTTAACATATCATTTTACGATGTGCCATCTCTGTTTTCATGCGTCATCTATCGCATTTGGAGCGCAATGTGCTACAGCATCTGCTACAGTGAGGAAAACATGTTCATGGCCGACATGGACTGTGAAATTAGCAGCTCGGAGCTTCTCAGCCACCACTGCTCCCGGGTTGGCGATTTCAAGCTAAGGTAATAAACAAATTAAATTAATTATATACAAAATTTCTGTGCTAGCAAAGGTGTGCCTTATCTGCTCACTTTCTTGAAAAGTAAGGCCTAGTTTTTCAGTTCAGTAAGGCCTGGTTTAATATAGATTTTGGTCTGGATTTAATTCGTTAATTTTATATCATAAAATTTGGATTGAAAAAGTACCCTTGCTACCTGAGGTGAGAAAAAACAACACATCAGATTCAGTGAATGTGATTTTTTGTACATCAACTCATAGCCATTACATTAACTTGGGTTACAATGATTGCCAATCTTTTATTTAGGGCTAAAGGCTTTGTTGTTGTTGTTGTTGTACATATTCTGAACAATTTGTACTACAAACCTGGACTTCACGTTTTGTAAGGATTTTGTGCAACTCTTCCAAGCTATGGATGCCAGTAGTGTCGATGTCGATCACGGCTGTAGAAAAAGTACATGATAAATGCATTAATTCAAAGTTAAATATTTAACAAAAATTGACTAATACAGAGAATAAATTTAAATCAAGTTTACAGATAATTAATCATGTATAAAAGTACTAACGTGACATGTCAACTATCACATGCTCGATACTTGGTAGTCCTTGCTTCCTGTTCATATCCTTCTCATCTCTCAACCATCTTAATATTCTGATAAAGTTTGAGTAGCTCTTAAATAACAGAGTATTTGAAAAAAGATTATACGTTGGGAATGCTGAATTAATAGATAAGGTTTTAGAATGACTCCAAAAAGTTCTACAAAGGACCTTAAAACCCAAAATAAGTAATAGAAAAAAATGAATTTCTTTCATTTTCTCAATCAAAATATATCAACAGACAAAACAAAGACATATATACTATTGAGCAATGAATACACATGACTTCTGCAGGCAAACTGACTCTCTCAATAAATTAGCATACAATCAGATATTTATGCAACTTACCTCTCTTTAATATAGTTGGCATTGGAGAAATATATAGCTGAATCAACTCTTATGATTAAAACTCCTGGTACTTTGCGTGCATCAGGATATTGTTCAATGTTTCTGTAAATAGTAGTTCCTGGGAGGTTACCGAGAATAGCAATTCTTGGCCTGGTTACTTGAAGAAGTATTTTAGCTAGTGATAATACCACCTGTCATTTCACCGAGTACAGACATGTATATATGGAAATGTAAGTAACTTTTTCTGTCATCTATGCAAAGAAGTCTATATTGAAGGAGTAATTATGTGAAAAATTGAATCAATTTCTGCTTTATGGGTTTGGACCTCAACGTGATGTTCAAACAAATACAGCTTTTTGGTAATTTTTTTGGTTTTAAATTTCCTTTGGTGGACTATTTCGGTGGCTTTTTCTTATGAATTTTACTTCTTGACTATAATAAACAGTCTAAATGTTTTTTTCTTGGACTGATAATCTGAAACACAGACAAAAAGCACAGCACAACCAATTCAATAAAAATTACAAAGTGAACTATTAGACGCTGACCTGAACAATACCAATACATCATTTAGTATTTTATTAATTGCATGGTCTTAGTAGAGTACGAACCGAAACAAGAAGGCCGATTTCAACTGATTTAAAAACAACACCGAAAAATGCCCCCAACAATGCCATAAAGTCCAACTTGTCGACCTTCCAAATTTGATATGCAGCTTTGATGTCAACTAGCCCAGCGACTGCACTGATAATGATTGCTGCAATAACAGCATTTGGGGTGTATTTGAAAAGAGGTGTTATCAATTCAACGGTTAGCAAAACCACCATAGACATAACTATGTTAGACACAGCTGTGTTGCATCCTGCCATATAATTCACCGCTGACCTTGAAAAAGACCCTGAAAAGATGAGAAATGTACTTAACCTTCATGATTTCTTTTCGTGCTAGATTTGATTATAAGCAAACAATGAAGGGAGCAAAAAGCGAAAAAAAAAACAATAATCCATTGGACAGCAAACTTTGCTAAATCACCTTGCAGTATCTATTTTAAGTTTAGCATGCAAGTACTACAGTTAAGTTGACGCTCCGACATAAGTGCCAAGTTCTTAAAGTCTATTCAGAAGCTTTTTCTTTCATGTGGACGTACCTGTGGCTACGATACAAGAAGTCAAAGAACCAGCAATGTTCATGACACCTAATGCCATCATTTCTTTATTTCCATCAATTGGGTAATCTTTTAAGGCTGCAAATGTTCTTCCAATTGCTACTGCTTCCTGATACATTACATGATATCAGTGACAGTCTTAATTCTATAATTTCTTTGTACTTTTGAACTTTTTTAAATTTTACCGTCAAGCCTATCATCCCAGCAATGATACCAATTTTGGCTCCTTTCCCAAGGTATGTTCCAGACCAATAGATCTTGTGCACTGATGATGGATTTATTCCTTTCTCTATGTGATTCACCTATAATTTTTAATGTACTAATAACTTAGAAAATTAAATAGGCAAAATATATTTATCCTACTTTAGATTATTTATTTGCAATTTCATTGCTTGCACTTATCCAGCATATGGAGAGCATGCCTAAAATATGATATGCTGAGTGTTGTTTGGTTACTTTAAGCCAATTTGAGTTCTTTAATTTCAGATATATTAATCACAATAGACGGCTCTATTGATTTACTTTTGAATTGATTTTCTCAAATTAGCTGTCTTTGTCTATATTAGAAAAGAGTGAAGAGAAACTTAAATGACTTGGAAAAGCATACTATGTTAACTCCTTTTTTATCAGCACGAGTTATGTAAACACAGAATGTAGATATGATGACTGATATCATCGGAGAGATGGCTGCCACCCAGAAGAGCTTCTTCTTCTTGCTAGCCTATATATGCAATATGTCAGAGGTTAGTTTCAAAACCTCTAAAGTGTTTTTAAAATAATATTAGAAAGCTACATTTCTTACAATAATTTTTGTAGTTAGAAGGAATGCCAGGAATGATATCCCTATGATGACGGTTGCCCAGTTCCACTGAAAAAAAAATATCCGAAGTATTTTGTCAGCACACCCTATTTTCTACATATTGCATAAATTAGTTTTTTGATCTTTTCCCTTTCTTTTTGTTTGTTTTTTGTTCATTTTAAAATATAAACCAGCAATAATAAGCATTTTCTTACCCCATCGTGAACGTTACTCCAGACAGAGTCCATGACAGAAATAATGTCAGCTTTTGTGGTGAATTTTTTTACTCCCAGAAGGCCCTTCAGCTGTTGGAGGCCTATTGTGATGGCAGCCCCTGCCATAAATCCCACCACCGCGGCGTGTGATAAAAATTCAATGATAAAACCCAGCCTGGTAGAACAAAAGACCATGCCTTTAAGAAATTGTTAAAACAATAAAGTACTAAACCATCATTTAAAGTAACCAACCCATGGAAAGAAACTTACAATTAACTTAACACAAAAATATAATAAGTTATCTTTAGTAATTGTATATAGAATAAGAAAATAATAGTCTGAAGTAGTGTCTACCTCAGGATGCCAAGTGCCGCCTCGGTTATTCCCGCAAAGAAGGTGGCAGTGAAAGCAAGACGAAGGTACTCGGATGGGTTCTTCTTTGGATCAATCTCCTTTTTGAGCATATCACCAAGGAGGAGCGACACAACTGCTACTGGCCCAATTGCTATATCCCTTGAGCTTCCCATTGCTGCATAAATTAGTGGTGGGACAAAGCTCGTGTCTGTGCAAAACCAGCATTTGTTGATACTTGATATATTTATATATTATTTTTATTAGATAACATGAGTTATATTTGAAGTCTATCAAGTAAAATTAGTTATATTTTAAAGCATATCAAGTAACATAATATTCAGGGAGTATGTTGGCTCCTATCCTTCCAGTCCAATCCACAGCCCAAATTGATTAAATGTTTACTAATAGAAGACTATACAAAGAAATCACATGAATCACATAAGAATTAAATACTAAGTGTGAACTATTGATAGTTCAAAATTTTTGTAGCTATGGAGGCTAACTCTTTAGAATTTGTCCCTGTTATATAATTAAGTGATCGTAGAATCTCAATTGTTTATTCACTAAACCATCTGCACCTTTTACATATATAATAATAAAATAAATGCTGTACTTACAAAGTCCATAATTAGGTGGAACGTTGGCAAGCTTAGCATACCCGATATCCTAGTAAAGAGAATTATAGTCTTATTAGTCTTGAATACATTTTAAGGATGTAACAACAGATCTTTTGCAAGTTTTTGGAATAAAATTTAGAAATACCAATGTTGTAAAACTTATTTAACGCGGAAATATTATGAATAAAGAATCAAATACTGATATACATTTTTTCATATTTGAAACCACTGTTTTTTTTAACTCTAAATAACACAGTTATTTGAAAATCTTAAATTTCTCGATTATCTTTAAACCCTGAAGAAAGTACTAGTTTGTCATAGATAGTGTTGCATATATTTACAGGATCAAGGTCATTATCATAGCTGGAAACATTAGTTTTTTAGTACAACTATCCACTAACTAAACTCAAAAAAATTCAAAGAATATTAATAATAAAGGCTGAACATAATGTACATGAGGTGCAACCATGTACCCTGCAATATATTAACAAGCTCTTCATAGGTACCTGAGGAATGCACAAGCTTGCAATTGTTAACCCCGCAATTAAGTCTCCTCTAAACTTTTTCAAGTTGTAGTCCCTTGCCCAACCAACAATTGGAAAAAAGGACTGAATTCCGAGCAAGAGCTTCTTTCTTCTTGATTGATCCTTAAACTCATACAGTGGGTCGTCATGGAAAAATATCTCTTTAAATTTATCAGAAAAATCATGAAGAAGACCTTGGCTCTGAGGAACTCCAACTTTATGGCTCTGATGAATTCTGAGGTTATTGCCATGGCTGATGTTGTTGTTTCCTACATGGCGGGGTTGTGAGGAAATATCAGTTTCATCCGCAACTGAGTTGTTCTTCATCAACCTCTAATGAAGTGACACAAGATGGTTCTGTACATTTTTATGAAAAAAAAGGACAAATTAAAATAATCAGGTTAGCCAATTACCCTCATTTTCAAGAAGTTGTAGATGAAGGACCATCTCAATCAAATAACATGTTTTTGAGAAGTGCTCTTTTTATTTAAGAGAAATCTACTACTATACTGTGGTATAAAACAAGTACTCACCACTTGATTCTTCTCAAAAGAACTAATAAACTGGGTCCCAGTTTTAGAAAAAGGCTCTTGAAAGTATCCAAGACGAACTAATAAGAAAATACAAGTAAATTAGTACACAGAGTAGACAAAATGGAAAGAAAATGCAAGTGAATTATTTTAAAATACATAAACTTTTGTGTTTTGTAACAAAATGGAAAGAAAAGAGAAGAAATTGGCCTCACTTGTCCAGGAGAACTATGCTTCAAGGCAATCTTGTTGTGCGGATAAGTATGCTATGTCTATAGTCTTATATACAAATAGTACAAGTATAAAAATTCACGTCAACGATATTACATACATGTAGTACCACCATATACAAAACTCAGGTCAACCCATGTGATCAGACAACCAAAACTGTTCCAGATATGAACCTAGATCCAAAACTGTGCTCAATTCAAATATTGAAATAAATATTAAATGGATTATTTTATTGAATGCCAAGTCATGCCTTGGTATAACAAGAAAGCAACATATTTTGTACTCTAGCTTTTATTCTTAAATATTTGTTTAGGTCAACTTATCATCTTTGCTATTATTAAGAAATCATCCAGGATAAGAAAATGAATCACTGGAGCATCGGGGCTTCAATGATTGTAATTTGTTTATGTGGAAATATACCAATTGTAATTAGTCAAATAACATCAATGAGCAGTGCATCTTTAGACTTTGATTAGAGGTGGCAATCAGGTGGGTTGGGTCAGGTTCGGGTTCGGATCAGGCGGGTCGGGTCAGTTTGACCTTCTAGAAGAAATCGGGTCGGGTCAGGATCGGGTTGGGTCGGATCAAATTACATGTTGTGTTTTTTCAAATTTTTGATAGATTTTGATTGAATTAAAGGTCATTTGATCTCAGATCGGTCGGGTCGGGTTGGGTTAGGTTCGGGTTGGGTCGGATCGGATCGGGTTCGGATCCGGACGGATCGGGCGGGTTTCTCAGGTCGGGTCGGGTTCTGCCAAATCTAACTTTGATAGGATTAGAGAATGAGAGGGGAAGAGAGAGAATGATAACAAACTTTATTATCTTGATGTAATTGATTACAATGGTTAAAACTCTATTTATAGACTAATGATCTAACTAACTAAAAACTTATCTAACTAATCCTAACTACTAAACATCTCCCACATCACACATCACACATCACACAATATTGCCTATACAATTTTACTCATCTCAACCTATACCTCTAACATCCCTCCTCAAACTCATCATGCGACATGCATGGTGAGTTTGCACGTATTGCGAGTTCTAACATCTCGTCTTGTGATTTTGATCTCCAATTGCATCACGGGTCTCCTTGAAGAAAGATTATAGAGAAATGAGGATGAGCTCTTGTGGATCTTAAGAAAAACTATTGAATGCTTCATGATCTTTGAAGACATTTTTGAAACAACAATAGAATGATTGATTGTTCTTTTTAACAACATTTCAAGACTCATTTGAGTTTTCTTGAAAAGAAAAGAAGAAAAAAATAGAGAGAATCGGAACTCGGTGCATTGTTGAAACAATTGGAATTTGATTGGAAATAGGGTTTTAATTTTGAATTGTATAAAGGATTGATTTTGTGAACATAAATCTAAAGTGCAATTCGATATTTTGATTTAGCGCGAGGAACTGCCGACAGCTTCTTTGCTTTCTCAGCATAAGCATAGGCGCCGACCTGCTTCAGGATGTTGATCGCGGCTGAGGTCTTCTCAACTGATTCAACTGAATCAGCGAGAAGAAGAGAAAGCTCGGGCACAATTTCGACCTTGTGGCCTCTAGCCATGACAAGAGATGGAACAACAGAGGCAGCAAGGGTCGTTGCAACAGACGCGCACGGGTTCTCACGATTACTCGAAGCTGGCGGGGTTAGGCGAGATTCATTGCCATTGGTTATCTGACTGACCTGAAATCACACTGGGTGAAATCGCCAAATGCAAATGAAGTCGAACTCATACTTGATGCTCGCGATCAGGAAGCACAAAGCTTGATGCAATCGCGCGATGGAGTGAGCAACAGAGAGATCGTCGAGCTTGTAACAGCAGCAATTTGAAGTGCACAATGAGCTTGACAGTACGATTTGATCTGTGGGGAAGAAACAACGATCTCTTGACTTGTTCTTGATCGGAGAGGAGAGTAGAAAGAGGACAGTGGATCTGATTTTTAATAGGCAACAACTGTGGTCTTGATCTGTGAATTGATCAGATCAAGTCTTGAACTTGGATAAGAACAAGAGAGAATAAGCTAGAATAGAAAGGTAGAATAGACTAGAATAAAAAGATATATACTGAAATAGCTGAGAAAAGTAGTTTAAATGCTGAAATATGATAGAATAAGGGCCATAATTTCTGAAATAGGTTTGAGCTTAGATCCAGTGGTATTTATGTTCTGATATCATGATAAAATTAAAGAATGAGAGGGAAAAGAGAGAATGATAATAAATTTTATTATCTTGACGTAATTGATTACAATGGTTAAGTCTTTATTTATAGACTAATGATGTAACAAACTAACAACTTATCTAACTAACTAATCCTAACTACTAAACATCTCTCACATCACACATCACATAATATCTCTTATATAATTCTACTCATCTCAACCAATACCTCTAACATAAATCATACCAACTCTAATGCTTTGTTCATTAGATTCTTTGACTCGCGGCATTTTTGTTAGGTAATGAAATGTGTACAGACAATTCTCCTTTCAGTCTAATTTCTAAAGTGCCTCATCTCTTTCCTTTCGCTTTGAAAATTAGAATTCCTAAAGGCTAAGGTAACCTACTAAAAGATATAGCTTGATGTAAATGGGGAAGCAAAAAGTTTAATTCTACTGATATCTCCTTAAAAGCTGTAGTTTTTCTTGCAGTTGTTTTTTTAATACTGCAACATATGAGAAAGGATTAATATATATTACTGGAGACCAGTACATGCTGGAAATAGATCACAAATTAGTCTGCCAAAATGCACCAACAACCAACTTTCTGAGTTATGATTGGTACCAGTTCAGTTGTACCTGGTACAAATATGCATAAGGTTATTAAAAACCTTACCTGCCATGGGAGTTGTATTGAAAGTAAATTTGATGCATATTATCAACATTCAAAATAATAAAAGTTATACCTTCAAGAAATCCTGCTATTGTGTGGTATATCATTCGATTTTGGAGGACAACCAGATCAACTTACAATATTAGAAAATTAAAGAATTACATGCGAAACAAGGTACTTGTGCATTATACAAAAAATAAAAATGCGGCATCAACTCAGCCCCTCAGCTCCAGAACCTAAAGAGAAATTTTCTTGTACTTCTTTGGTTTTTCTGAAATGATCTAAGAGTATTAGAGCTATCATGTGCATTAATGTATAATTGTATAAGTGCATTTTAGAAAACAAACAAAATTTTAATAAATCCTATTAAGGACTGGCCAGTGTTATTATATTATTCAAAGTAGTGAAAGAAACGAATCCGTCAGCTTAATTAAATGCAAAATTTGGTATTAGTACATCAAGAAAGAAACTTCAATCCATGAATTTTGGATTCCAATTAAATACAAGATGGGGCTTTACTTCAACTACAAGAATGGAGCCTAATTTTTATAAGAGCTACATAAATAAGCCTGGAGACGTCGTATTCTGTGGGTTTAAGCGAATCACGGCGCCAAGTAGAGATAACCACAAACAAAGAATAACTGCCATTTGGAGAAATAAGCAAGAATAATTAAAAAAATAAAGAAAAAGCTCCATATTAAAGAGAAGAGTTACCTTTTAAAGGATTCATAAAGGTGCCAAAAAGAGCGAATTTGGAGCAAGCGACAATGCCTTCCCCAGTTGTGCTACCGACTGGAACATTTTTTTTTGCTAGTATACCCTCCTGAAAACAGATATAAGATAAAGAACTTTTTTTTTTTCTTTTTCCTATATGTGCATTAGTGCGTGGCTGGACAGTTGGAAATTTGGAGTAAATCTAGTGTTAAGAGCTTCTCCTCACAGATTTTTTTTTAGTAAATAAAATAATAAAAAATAAAAAATTAGTATGAATACACAGAAAAATTGTATAAAATATTTAGGATTGAGTTTCAAACTCGGCCCAGTAATCTAGACCGAAAATAAAACTCGATCCCAGTCCAATACACGTGAACCCCCTCTCCCCCTTTCACTCTCTTATTTTCCCTTCCCCTCTGCCTACCTCTTCCTCCAATTGACAAAAAAAAATTTCAATTGTTCTCTCTCAATTCAACTTCATTTCAAAATAAGTTGCGCCAAACTTCGTAATTTTCAAAGAAGAGTTGGAAAAATCCGTTGATTTAGTCAAAATTTCAAAGGTACATTTTTTTATTTTTAATCCGAATTTAAAAATTTATTAGTTTTATTAGATTTAGTTAGTATAATTATAATGATAAATAAAATATAGTTAATGTAGTTTAATTTAGTTGATTTATAGTATTAATTTTGAATTATATAGTTATAATTAGTTTAATTATAAATTAGTTTTAATCTACCAGTCAGCGAGATAATGGTGACGCTGGAGGATGTGTGCTATCTATGGGGATTGTCTATTAAGGATATTTTATTATTTTTATATATTATTTTTTAAGTTTACTAATTTGATTTTGAAATATAAAAAATACAAGAAAATCAATAACCGGGGTGACTGATGATAAATGGAGCGGGACGCTGGAGATGCTCCTTAGTTGGATATTGATCCATACAGTTACGACAACATCACTGATAATTCATGGCAATTTAAGACAAGGAACAAGAAAAAGAGAACGAGTACATTCAATTCTCGATATATAGCATCTGAATCTCGTGTTTGCGGAAGTATTTTCAAGAATTGTCTGTCTACTTCAATGACGAGATCGTTCGACGATATATTTTTTACTATAATTAAGTTCAATCAAATGCAAATTTATTATAAATTTTATCTAATTTTTAATTTTTTTAGGTACACACGAGTGTTTTCCCAAATAACAATATAATCGGTGCCGACGGTGTACTTGATATTTCTTGATGATATGATCAACGTACCGGAGGACGGATACGACTAGGGGCAGGCAGTACTATCTTATTTGTACTTCAATCTCTCTCGTTCATGTCTCAAGCCATCAGATTACATAGCCGGTCCTTTGCTTCAGATTTAGATATGATCCTGGACACGGTTCCCGATCAAGAGACCGAGGTAATTCATTATCACTTATCTCAATTGAGATTATTTTATTTGATTTTCATATTTTTGTTGACGGTACAGGTATAGAACTGAGGAGTCTCCATTAGGATGTCCTAATTCTCGATTAAAGCTGTCACACCCCAGAATAATTAAAACGATTAGGGGTGCTTAATCCCGCCACGTACGCACGACGAGACGTGCGTACGAAAGGCTAAGTGAATAAAAATAAAGTAAATCCCAGAATAAACAAAACAATAATAATAATACAAAACAATAGCAGTCCAGAATATACAGATAAATACAACGCCTAACACCGGCGGGGCTAACTCCATCGGAATGGGTAGCAAAATCTCTCAAATAAAGCCCAAAGAAAGAAACCAAAAACCCGATGCCCGATAAGTCCTATCATCTACCCGCCTCACTGTGCTGATGCGGCGAAGCACCTCTGATATCACGCAGGACTGCACCTAGCACTCGCTCCAATAAGATCCCGAACCTGAAATACCTGGATCCTACAACCACCGTGAAAACGTGAGTAATTTTTAAATTACTCAGTACGGATTTAGATCCAGCCTTAATATTTGATCTTCTTTCCTAGACTGGACCCAAATACCGATACCGAATTTTAAATGCAATGAAATATTTTAATATATGTTGATGTATTATTACTTTTATACATGTTTGAGAACACACCTACATGAATGTCATGTAATGGCAAATAACCCAAAATAGAAAAGCTGTGGAAATAGTAATATAATATAAAATATAAGGTACGAGAATCAAACACCCGAAATAAATATCCCGATTTGTAAATCACCAGATCTATCCCAAGCGGGCGCCACCAGCGTCCCAACTTACGAACTTGGGCCTTGCCTAAGCGGGCGCCACGAGCGACCCAACTTATAAACTTAGGACTTTATGTTTATGCGGCGCCAATGCCGCATAAACGGCAATTCGGGCTCCCGAGGCGATAACGCCCTAGGAGAGTGAGCGTGCATAAGCACGTACTCTGGTCTACTAAATCTGGTAATTCACCTTACAAAATAAAAACAAACGGATAAATATGTCTTCAGTTGCCATATCGCCAAAAGGAGATAACTACCCGTCAATTAACAAATCGAAATCAAATGGGAGCCTAGGGGCCAAAGGAGAAAGCCCTTCGGACAATATTAGGATCCTAAATAAGCCGGATAAATAATATAATATAGAATCACGAAATAGATTCCAGACTCGGATATAACCGCCCACACTAAACACTGAAGTACATTGTATCCTAATCGCTAAAATTTGAATTAAAAATGTAATCATATCAAGAATAATATAATTATAATATTGATCAAAAGAAAACACTCTAACACAGCCGAACCCGCCAAATGACGGGATCGGTGGATAACCCAACAGGCAAAGATGCGCAGTACATATACAGACCGGTGGGTCCCACGGGCCTATGGGTCACCGTACGTAACCACAACGGTCTGGTTATGCAAGGCAACTCCGACTGAGAATTACCCGGTCCGTCTCTCAACACTCTCATGCATTTAATGCATGATTAACTACCTGACTTAATTAATAATTACTGATAGTAATAATATTTTTCCTAATAATTAAAATCTACAACTTGAATTATTTAATTCTATCTAATCCTATCTCGGGACTATTTCCCGAATCCTACTCATATCCTGTCTACGTGCAATATGACATGATATGACATGCGAATGCGGGTATGTCTCAAACATGCTGGTCAATTTACCGGATGCAAATGATAGGTCAGATTTGGTCTCTAATTAATTTTGGTCAGAAAATACCGCAATTCAGATTTATTTTGAAAACAGATTTAGTTTCGATTTGGGTTTCCTAATTCTGAAGATAGAAAATCAAATCTCAGGAAATCGTACCTGAGAATAATTTGGTTAGATCGGTAATGTCAAATTGCTTAGTTCCCGGTGACGCTCATGATCTCGTCAACCGTCTCATCCTGATTGTACTCGTTTGTCGGCTCGTCAAGATAATCCTCGAGAACCTATAGGGTCAAAATAAATTAAATTGGCGAGTATCCTATTCGCGTTGGTTCTGGTTAGGTCAGGGTATACCGGACTCAGAGATGGAAGCATTATTATTTAGAATTTATAATCATATTATATTTATTTTGAGTAATGTAATTAATTTAATTTAATTTAGATTGATTTAGTTAACTTAACGTTATCGCTCAATTATTTTAATTAGGATAATTAATTCATTAAAAATAGAGAAATTAATTAATATAATATTATATAATTAATATTCT
The DNA here is from genome assembly GCA_037127355.1 of Schoenoplectus tabernaemontani. NCBI lineage: Eukaryota > Viridiplantae > Streptophyta > Magnoliopsida > Poales > Cyperaceae > Schoenoplectus > Schoenoplectus tabernaemontani. The sequence goes on from CM073742.1 coordinate 318,735, forward strand.
TCTTAGTAAAAATAGAGAAATTAATTAATATATATTTATTTATATATATATTAATATTATTCCATTATTAAATAAAGAAATTAATTAATAGATATTTATATATATTAATTAATGTTATCCAATTATTAAAATAGAGAAATTGATTAATATATATTTTATATTATAAATTATTATTATACCTTAATTATTATTTTATAACCCTTAACTATTCATTTCATAAACGTGTTGGTGTTTTAACATTATATTTATTTCGATCAACGTAACTCACTTAATTTATTTAGATTAATTAAGTTGGCTTAATGTCACTTAATTAATTTAATTATAATTAGGATAATTAATTATCTAGAATTAGAGAAATTGATTAATATATAATATTATATAATTAATATTATTCTTATTAAAAATAGAGAAATTGATTAATATATATTTATATACTTATATATTTATTAATATTATTCTATCATTAAATAGAGAAATTGATTAATAGATATTTATATATATTAATTAATGTTATTCAATTATTAAAATAGAGAAATTGATTAATATATATTTTATATCATAAATTATTATTACACTTTATTTATTATTCTATAACTCCTAGTTATTTATATTATATTCTCTAATTATATCTCATTTTATATTTTAATATTATTTTCATTAATTAGAAAATATATATATATATATTATATAAAACTAGAATTAAAAATAAAAATCAAATTAAAAGAAAAAAATTCAATTAAACTTAAATTTAATTAATGTTTTTATTTAATTAAATGTGTTGGTGTTTTAATGTGTTTGGGATCATAGGCTGCCTCCAAAACCACTGTATCTGTTCGGATTTTCATTATTGAGGCAGATCATATAATCATCTCCCATATTCATCTTTAAGTATTAATTAATTATTAGTTGCGCGCGTTTTTAAATTTACGGCACTTGCTAATTAATTAATTACACTATTATCCAATTTTAACCTTTCGGCCCGCTTAATTAAGATCAATTTCTTTTCCGACTATTCTTATAGGTTCAATGGTACGTAAGGGTTGAATTTTGCGCATATAACCCTCCGAGAAGTGCTATTACCACAAATTCATTTGGGCCCCTCATTTTTATCATATTTCACAATTTGACCCTTAACTTATACGGGTTTTACAAATCAGCCCCCATATTTATTAATTTCAATACTGATCCATCAGCCCTAATTTCACACGGACCCACGTAGAACAAATGAGGCCATTATCATATATCACAAACCAACTTTGCCCATGTGGCATATTTCGAACAATTATCCCCAGAGGACAATAGGCTTAGACTCGTATAATCAAGGGTAAGCAAAATCAAGCATAGCGCAGTTCAGCCACAATACAAATAAACAAGCTAAATCGAATCAAAACCAGAGAGTCGGTCAGTGCACAAGTCAGCATAGACAAAAATAAAAGGGGCAAGAATTGGGGCTAAGTAACAGACCAGGGGACATTAGCCATATACTGGCATTCAATCAATTTAAGACAATGAATCAAACCAACGTTTGCCCAAAACTTATTAGCCCAGAAACCAATATATCAGAGGCAAGTCAAAGCAAATCATTTACCAGCACCAGTTCAACAAGAACGGACCCGATTACACAGATCGACAAGGTCTACCAGCAAGACAAAGCCACACCTCGCGTCACTGGTACCAATTGGTACCAATGTACCAAGGCATGACAATAATCCAAAGAGAGGACAATAACAACCAGCACTAGGTCAGGGATCAATCACATACAGAATAACACCTTCAAGCAATCAATAACAATCAATGAAACTACACAACAGCCATGGTACCACTAGTACGGATTGATACCTCCCAAAACAACAAGCAAGCAGTCCATGAAACACACATGGCACAACAACAACAAAACAAGCTAAGGTCGGGCTCAGCCCAATACACGGCCCACACGGCCGGAAAGAAGAGGAAAGAGTTTACCGGGCACCAAGCAGTAAGAGTGAGCACAAGAGGGAGGGCTCGGCTAGCGACGGCCAAGACGGGCCTAGGCGGTTCAGCGGCGACTTCGATTTAGGGCAGAGGGGAAAAAAAGAAAAGGAGAAAGGGGTTTACGGTTGGAGAGAAGAGGGTGGCGAGAGAGGGGAAACAAGGAGCGATTTGTATGGATGGGGCGCTTCTGTGAAGCTTGCGAGCAAGAGAGAGAGAGCAGGAGGAAATCGACGGTGGGAAAGAAGAAGTGAAAAGAAGGGGGAGTTATCGCCAGGACGAGGAAGAGAAAAAAAGGAAAAGGGTGTGTGGGGTGACAGAGCCACGGGGAGAGAGAGAGAGAGAGAGAGGCTATGATGTGAGGGGTCATCGGGAAGGGAAAAAAGGAAAAGATGGAGAAGAATGGGTTAGATTCTGATTTGCTATGATCAATACCGTGTATTTGTTTATGTGTCTATTTTATCCTTTTAGAATTTTAATTAATCATTCTAATCGTCTTTATTTTAATTTGATTATTATACCTTAAGATAATTTGAAATTTTATGTTCTTTAATAAATCCCGTAATTTACATTTTATTAACTTGATGTTCCTTAAATTAATTAATAACTATTAATTCCTTTGTTCAATCAAAATAGGGTTAAATTTAGAAGTCGTTTAGTAATATTCCGATTATATTTATTTAATAATATGAAATCTTTGATTTTAAATTATTTTAAGTGATTATTTATTTTACATCGGTTGTTCTCAGCCATTAGTATGTTCGCATTGTATTATTTATGTCCTTTTATTTGATTATTCATTTGATCATGAGATAAAGTCGTAAATAAGCTTTATCTTTATTTATTTATAAATCATAAAATAATTACATTAGATTATTATATTCAAGGTTTGTTAATTATTGCGTTATGTTATTTCTTAATTATAATTAAAATTTGTGATTGCTACTTTAATCGTTATTATTATTTAAGTTTTAATCTCAATTATTAACATTTTAGATTTATATCTGGCCTTCCATTAATTTCATTAATTGATCTCTCCTAAATTAATTTTTATTTCTCTTTTAAATATTAAACTCAAATAAATTTTTGTAAGAATTTAAACTCTTACTTTATTCGTGTACCCAATTTCATTTGACCAGATATTTTTGTTTAATTTCATCTATTAAGTTTTAAGTTATTTATTAATTTACGTTAAATCATTGTAATTATTATCTTAATTCATCATTATTTCTTAATTAAATTTCAAGTACACCTGCGGTATTTTTGAGACCATTTTGATTTATGGGATGATATTATAAGAGAGGAATTGCTACAATACTAGTACGGAATGACCACTCAGGAGCAATTGAGTCAATCAATACCGTATCTCGAGGAGCTTGTGGATGGGTTGGTATATGTACCACACTCACACTAGAATGGCCGAACGGTTAGCATTTAACAAAAACTTTTTTCTTTTTTAAGCTATTTACATAACTTATTATATGAAATTAAAAGATACACATGTAGATATTTCGTTTAGTTGGGAATACAACCACCGCTATTGATTGACTTACGATACCCGAACATATATAGTTCGGTAAATATGAATTGAGGCAAATTAAGAATTTAATGGCCGATTTAGAATATTCTCATATTTTCACAACGATACTTGCATCCACAGTTCAATTTAAATTTTATCCATTTTAACTTATAGCTATTTTATATTAAATTGATTTTAGTTAATCTAATTCATATAAATGTGTGTAATTTAATTACACAGGTCTTTCGATGAATTCATCATAGCCTCTCGCGCGTCGTCATATGATACCCCCAATCTCTTCACCCGAGTGCTAGAAACGCAAGCACCTGCCGGCGCAAGATATGAGCACCCTCATCGTGAAAACCGACCAAGAGACACGTACAACACATCTCACATTAGGAGAATGTTTTGTCAGCGTTGATGTATTTTTTATTTTATTTCAAGGACTATAGTTTGTATTTTAGTTTATTCGAGAGATTGTATTTTATTTTATTTATTTATGATTGGAAATTGAGTTGCTACAAATCGTTAAAAATACTAAATCATGAAACATACATTATAAAATTAGCTAGTATAATATAATTATAAAATAATATAACGTAATAATTTACTATATCATCAAATAAATAAAAATACATAATGAAATAACTAAACAAACTATTTCAATCTATTTTAAACAAACTAACTAACTACACAACTAAACACCAACAAAAAATTAAAAAAATAAGTCTGGGACCGAGTTTAAAATTTAATCCAGACGTCTGAGACCGAGTTTCAAACTCAGTCCAAACTACACTCATAAAAAATCACCGTAGTCATATCAATTTCCTATTATTTTATTTTATTTACTAAAAAAAATCTGCTCCCCTCACTCCTCATTCCTCAAGAGTTATTTTTTTTCTCAAAAATAAAAAGAAAACAAAACAAAGAATTAACAACAGGTCACCATAATTCTATCAGTTGCGGTCTGAAATTTCAGCTTTTATTATTTATCAAAAATCTTTCGCTAAAGTACTGTTGAGATAGCTTTTTTAAACCACTGATCGTAACTACTAACTAACTAATAATGAGAAAATTCTTTTTATACTCATAATCTATCTTTAAATTTATCTCCGATCTTTTCTATCTGAAGAATAAAAATATTTATTTATGGATTAATATCATATTTATTTTCAGCTCTTCTTTTATTTTACACATTAACTCTTTAATATATTATGTTTCCCCTTTAACTCTTCAAATTCTTTCATATATACACATATACTCTTTAATATATCTAATATATCTTTAAACTCTTTTATTCTTTCATATTTATCCATAAATTCTCAAAATATTATCAAATGCATCGAATAAATAATTGGATATTTTTTATTCTATTAAACTATTTAAATTTATCCATATTTATTCATAAATTAAATTTATTTAAAACGGATTAGGTTGGTAGTATTTAGTTATTTTAACCTGATCTAACCCAAAACATGACAAAATTGATCACATCGGGGTTGGGTCAAGAAGAATAATTAGATGATATTTTTGCAACCTGATTTAAATAATCTTATTTTATTAATAATTATAAAAAATTAAAGAGTTATAAATATCATAAATAAGTATTGATTATATATAAAAAAAATTATGTTGGGAAAAATATAAAAATTTTAGTATATATTTGATAGTTCATGGATAAATATGAAAGAATATAGTGAGTTTAAAGATATATTAGATATGTTAAAGAATATATGGATAAATATGAAAAAAATTTAAAGAATCGAAAGATAAATATAATATATCTAAGAGTTGATGGGTAAATATTAAATAAAAAAAGAATTAAATGATCGATATGATATTAACTCCTTTTACATTTTTGACAAAATTTTGTATGTCACATTCAGATTTGAACATCTCAACAATTCAGTATAAATATTTCTGTGAGTAGATACGAACATCCATATATATCAATACGAACGCCAAAGAAAATTTCAAATGTAATCATAGCGCTCTTTGGGGCCATGTTGCAATAGTAGCATGATATATTGCAACCATGAAAATAAGTATGAATGCTCGTCTAATCAAGTTTGAACACTCACCTAATTAATTAGATATGAATATTTGTCTAAATAAGTTTAAACACCCATCTGACACTACAGAATTGGGCTTTACTAACGCCAACTTACTAACGGTTAATAGTGAATTCATTAGTAACAATGGGCGGTGGTATTTTAGAAATTAACTACAATTATTCTACAACGGTTTTAAATAATTTTCGCCCTCCTTTTTATTTATTAATTTTTAATTTTTTGATCGTGCACTAACAATCTATAAATTTTAACAACAAAAAAGCGCAAGAGGAAAAGCGGCGAGAGAGAGACATGTCCACTCGCATAGACTTGGATCGGGTGGATATAAATCTACAACAAAGAAGTGGAAGGATGGCGAAATAATTTCTTCATCTTCATCCTCGTCGTCCTCGATCAGCTTGGTGTCTGATCCGAGGGGTTATAGATGGGTGAGAACGAGGGCGGTACCAGATGAAGAGGGAAGACTTGTTATTCCATCACAGACGAATAGAGATATCGTCGCACGGATGGTACATTTAAAAATATATCAATTTTCAAATTCATTACTTTACATAATTGTTATCTATCTAACATAATTTTTGTCATGACAGGAAGAGAACGTGCAACTAGCCTCTCAAGGCTTGTTTCAGTCGGAGCGCTACAATGATGTTCTAAGTGCTTCGATTGGGACACCCGAGCATTCAGGTAGGCTAAGAGGAAACCTCGGTTTCACGACTCCATCAATTATATTCGGCAAAAATTCATGGAGGAGAACTTCTCATTCTGATTACATCACACAGTTGAGGGTATTTTTGTAATTACTTTGAATTAATTTAAAAATTATACGTATATCTATACTAATATAAAAAAATTATTTTAAGTTTCACGAGGAAATGGCTAGGAGGGAGGAGGAGATCACCAAAAGGGTCCAGGACGAGATCACCAAAAAGGTCATGGCCGACGTTTCAGCAAGGTTAGAGGCCCAATTCGCTGCAAGGTTCGAGACAATGTTCCATTCTACAGTCCCGATACCGCATGCTATGCAAGATTTGGAGTCTCCAACTCAGGCGAGCAACTTCTCAGTACATGGAAACATTCAAGTTGTTCATATACTTATCTCTTTTAAATAATTAGGTCTTACTAAAATTTAAACGTAAATTTTTACTGACTAATTTCTATTTCAGGTCCCTGTTCCATGTAAATTCTTCTTCAACACGCTCAATGGGTTCGTTCTTGTGGTGGAGGTGAGAGTTCTTCCAAGGGGGGATGGTATGATTCACGGTGCACCGTTGCTGCCCGATCACTATAGGATTTCAATTGAGTTCATGAAGGATGGATGTCGCGATTACAATCTTCCCTATGAAACGGACGGTAGTCGGTGTCTAGTTGACTTGATTGAGACTCCCCTCAAGTGGCCCGCGAGTCTAGTGCAACTCAGTAGAGAGGTATTCAATTATTTGCTAAATTAATCGACCACAACTTATTTTTTATTTTACTTCTACTTTTAATTGCAGGAGGTAACGCCGAAAAAGATCCTTCCAAAAAAGAAAGCCAAGGCGAAAGAGCCAAGTCCATCGTCAGCTATTAATCGACCACAACTTCTTGGCGATGCCGTGGTGAATAATCTCAACTCGGATTCAAGTTATTTGTATCAGATGCTGATGAGCCAACCCGAGAACGAGCCTATTAAGATAGACTTCTCGGCAGAGGTCTTCGGGTATCAAGGGACAATTTGATTGTTTGTTGAAGACGTTGTGGAGTTGTTTAAAGACGAAATGTTGAACGTCTCGATTCTTCAGCTTTTCTGCATGTATGTTTTTTAAACCTAATGAATTTATGATTATTTCTATTGTAATTAGAGTTTGAAATGCATATTAATTTGTGTTGCTTTTGTATTTCTGATGATATAAATGCAAACTTTCGGCAAATCGGTGCAAAACCTTTGGAATCGGGAGCTGTGGGTTCATTTGCCCATACAAATGCTTAGGTTTGGTCATCCAAAGCGATTTCACAGCAGCAATCAGATACGTGACAAGTTGCTGCATGCCAAACAACGCTACTTGTTTTTACTGTACATTGAGGGGTATGAAATTATTTCTCCTTTAAAACTCTCAAAATTATCATTTTGTGGACCTTGAAAAAAAAAAAAATATATATATATATATATATATATATATAATATGATTTGTAGGACTCATTGGATGTTTTTGGTTATCAATGTCTCTGCTAATTGTGTTTATATTCTAAATCTCGTGAATCATGACGTAAGCGGGTTGCGGATCCAAAATGTGCTAAATACGTAAGTTCTTTCTTTTTTACAATAATTATGCAAATATATGAACCTTATACTAATATGATAATTTAAAATTTATTGCAGGTCATTTAGACATTATTGGATGTACGAAAAAAGAAAAAAAAAAGAACCGACTTAATTATGTCAGACTCACGGTACAAGATCTACCTAATTGAAATTAAAAAAAAAGTCAAAATCTTTGAGGTTTTTGTGTAACTTTATTAATAATTTGCTTGGTACTTCTGTTATTTTTTTAGAGTCCAACGCAACCTAACGGCAAAGAATGTGGTTATTATGTTATGAGATTAATTCATGATATAATTATAATTCACCATGAGTCGGATGTTTTGTCTAAGGTTTTTAAAACTATATAATGCATACTTTTAATTTTAAATTTTTATTTACTAATGGTTTTTGTATCTTTTGAATAGCCCATGGCACCGGGTCCAGACACATATCGACAAGAACTAATTGATGAGGTGAAAAAAATGGTGGTTGCATTTGTTAAGGAAAACATTTGAGTTGTTGTAATTTTGGTTTCAATTTTTTTTGGTTGTGATGATGTGAAATATTATGTGATTATATTTAGTTAGTACATGTGAGTTATGACAATATATTTTTTTCTGTATACAAATCAGTGAATTTTATTGTGCTGACTGAATTAATATATATGGCTAGCAATGAAATGGGCTGGCCACAAAAAATAGAAATTCGCTTTTAAAAAAAATATTCTTTGCTAACGGTTTTTCACTAAAAATTGTTACCAAAGAGAATTAAAAAATATATATACTAACGGTTTTCAGTAAATAACCGTTAGCAAATCTCTCTTTACTAACGGTTTTCAAGGCGCAACCGTTAGCAAAAAAATTTTTTTTCGGCAACCTTTACTAACGGTTATTGATGGAAAACCATTAGCAATTCCCCAGCGAAAATTATAACATTTGCTAACGGTTTCTCCGGCATAACCGTTATTAAAGGCCGCGAAAAAAGCGTCCAGTCACTTACCAATTACTAATGGTTGCTTATACTTTTTCTAACCCCCATCGTTAATGATCACAAAATCGTTAGTAAATCCCTTTAAAAATCGTTAATAAAGATCTTTTGTGCGGTAGTGTGATTAGATATTAATTTCTAATTGATCAAATATGAACACTCTTCTGAAATCAATATATATTCAAATACAAACACTTATAATAATATTTCTTAGGTATAAACATCCTCTCCCCTAATTCTTAGGTATAAACATCCTCTCCCCTAATTTAGGTATGAGCACCCACGCATAATTGTAATTTTCATGTTTTCACATGATTTAGTTTCAACAACTTTATGCATGTGCATAATTCACAAAGTGAGGGTTCCGAAGGATGTAGATAGAGAGGCCGTCGTTCCTATGAATGATATTCATATTATTATATTATGGATATCGAATACTAAAATTGGGATGTGTTTTATACATGTTGCATGCCTGTTAACAAATTAGGAGATTTATAGAATGACAGTTAGCTCACCCCATTAATACACAGTTCAAATTATTTTAAAAAAATTCTTTTAGAGATTGAAAATTTACATATGAATTTCTATATTTCATAATGACATATCATATCAGGTTAAAGAAAAAAAAATTATTAGTTCATCTGAGTTTCCCGTCATATATAGTTAATTAAGTCGGTATATATATATACATACTTTTGATTTTCTATATGATAAAGATGGAAGCTAATTTATTTGACAACGACTAATACAGTAGATACTTATTTAAAAACGAAGAATGCATAATAAATATTGCAATTTCATGTGACTTGCAGCAAATTATTCTTAATTTTTTTAATTAGGGTTTTATGAGCTCCAATATTTAATATTTGTTAAATATCTTTTGCATAATTTGAACATGTATATTTTAAAGAGATAATATATATTATGATCTGTATTTTAATCTGTCATTCTTACAACTATTTATTTATGAAATTTCTATCAATATGGGTTTGTAAAATAATTAAAGACATGTTCCATGATCGTCATCAGGGTGCGCATGTCGAAAGTAAGGTACAATTGAAGTATCCACATATACAAGCAAATTACAGTAGAGAATTATAAAATATTTTGTTAGGACAAATATGATAAATATATCCATTCGCAACCCAAAAAAAATTTCATTACGTCCGTTGCAGATCCTCGAAAACTTTTGAATCTCTCCTTAGAATAGCACATTCCAATTATATATATATATAAAAACTATGATAATATCCGGCTATAGTTAAGTAGCCCGTCGGATTTTAACAACCTGGATTTTAGAAATAAAACGTAATTTAATTGTGGATGCACAGCGCATAAGCACCAGCAATACTATAATAACTATCATTGTAAATAATGTAGCCTAGAAGAATTATGGCAGCCGATGTCATGTGATGATTCATAGAATAACTTTTCATAAATAGTTCCGGGCAATAAGTCAAAAGTCAAAGACTAAGAAAGCTGGTTACACTTAGGTTGTGCTCCCAGTTGGAGAGAGCCGGTGCCGGTGCCAGTGCCGGTGCCGGTGCCGGAGGAGTGAAAGGAGAAGAGAAAGAGGAGAAAGCTGAAACAATATTTCATTTTCGAGTTAAAAATTTATCATTTTCTTTTTCTCCGTCTCTTCTATTTCATAACTGATCTCCATTTTAAGTATTTAGAGTAAAATTATACAGCATTTACTGCTGTAAATATTCTTCTTCTTATTTAATATATCTAATGACAGCTTATTTAAAAAAAAAAAAAAAAAAAACTCGTTACAAGTGGCCAAATAAGAAGTTTCAAATGTCTTCATGTAGACTTGAAAAAGATGATGCCCCTTTTAAATGTCTTCATGTTGACCCCACCAACCCGTAGCAATAATAGTGGCCACTGCAGACAGAATGGCATAGCAGTATAGCACAATAATTATTTTCAGCCACAAATTCTGTCAGAAGCTTGTATATATATTATTGCAAGCCAGTGTTTTTTTAAGGGAGGCAACAACCATCTCAATTTTTTTATTAAAGAAAAGATAATTTATAAAAATTCTCATTGTACCTATTTTCTTTCATGTGTAGAGGAAATCTATCTGGTGATTTTAGACTGTAACTTCAAACATTCCAAAAAAATAATTAAAATATCTCCAGCGACGCTCCATGGTGCAACAGTGGGAATAGCCATTCATGTGTAGACGTCCATGTAGCGATCGAGGTGAATGGAAAACAAGTGAACATGCGGTTCTTTTCTAAAGTTGAGAGGAAAAATAAAAATATGCTAGGAGAATAATTTCAAATAGTCTTCTTGATATTAATTTATTCAAGTAAAAAATGAGTTTTATGCTTGCAGAGAATACTTAAAAAACAATCACGCCTCATTAAACTAATTAAACTTTTTAATATCAAATAGTTAATTTTTGATAAAAAAATATTAATCCATTTGACATGACTTTATTGCTTTTTCATTTCAAACATACCCAAAACTCAGCCACCATAAATCTTTAAGTACCTCAAACTTTTGCAGTGTTTCTTCGTAGTATTACGAAATTCAAATCCAAATAAGAAGAAACTGTGTAATAATTTTTTGAAGTCCTGACAGATAATATATAAGTTTTGTATAAAGGAAATCGCTTGATATTTTTCAGACAAGACTCAAGAGGTACAAAATTAAACACACTGATTCGATCAGAATATGTGTGTATATCTTGGTGTTTACTTTAAACATTTGAACATTGTAAAAATTAGATAAAAAAACAAATTACAAATTCTGGATATGCATAAATATATACCGAAGATTGAAGAACAATAATATCACCAGCATGTTCTTTGAGATTAAGATGTAAACTCTTAATAAAAAAATCAGTGAAATGGTTACAACTTAAGCAACTGTAAATGATAAATATATTTTTCTTCTGTAAATTCATAAGTACTTTTTATATATTATTGAAATTGGATGGATAATTATATATATATTATGATGGGAATATTGCATTGTAATTAAATATTGGTGACAAACTAAGGCCCCGTTCGATGTTGCAATTTTTTTGTTGGGAAACTTTGGTTTGTAGCTTTTGCGTGTTTGATTTCTTCGTCATAAATTATAGCAAGCCACTTCATGCCAAAGTGAAAGCTATTGAAAACGTATCTTTTGACCTGAAAAAGCCTCCTCCAGAAAAATCGAAGTACGTATGACCACATTTTTACGTGGTTCCAGTAATAGCTAGCGCAGTAAACAAGCTAACTCGAGTGGAGCTGAGCCGAATTGGGACAAGTTTATACTCGACTCATTAACTTAACGAATCGAACTAGCTTGTTAATTATTTTTGAGCCAAAAAATTTTAGTTTGAGATCGACTCGTTAAGTTAACGAGTAAACCAAACTAGCTCATTAAGGCTCGTTTAATTTAATTTAATAGTTAATAATATTTTTTAATATTTTATATTAAAATTTATAATAAAATTATTAAAATGACTAATGATAAAATATTTCACACAATTTGATATAATAAATTTAAGTACATATCATACTAAATAAACTATTTATTGTACTAAAGTTTCAAAATAAAAATATAAAAATAATAAATATTAATAATTCAATAAGCCAAATGAGTTTAATGAGCCGAGCTGATCTAAGCTCAAACACGATTCATTAACTTAACGAGCTTAATAAATCAACTCATTAAAAGCTCAATTTATTAATGAATGAACCAATAATAAATAAATTCTAAACGAGTACACGAGCTTTCTTGCCTGCCCTAAACTTCACCGGTTCAAGGTAAACATGTCTAAAGAACAAATATGAATTTCAAATTCAAGGGCCCACAAAAAATAATATGTAAAGTTCGTTAAATAAACAATGAAAGAATTGTACCTTTTACTCATCATGGTGCTTAAGTGGGCCCGCGCATGTACCAAAAATCAAAGTTATTCTACCGAACACGTATACCTATTGATATGTTCAGTCTTAAGCCAAACTTGCAAACATGGCTTGCCACGAAATAAATTCAGCAAGCCACAGCCTATATTAATTAGAATTTTAAGAAAGGGTGATGATCACCTGACAATTTTAATAATAAATTTTTAAATAAATATTAGAAAAATTTTAAAAATAGAAAAAATTATATGAATATATTCTTCTACTTATAAATTGATGGTGATTTAAATTTTATGCAATTTTATTATCGTTTGATACTTCATTAAGGACCATCAAAATTTTATATAATTTATAATAATTATAATTTGACGGTCTTTGATGGACTATCAAACGATAATGAAATTGCATTAAATTTGAATCATCATCCAATCTATAAGTAGAAAAACATATTCATAAAATTTTTTCTATTTTTAAGAATTTTTTTCATATTTATTTGAGAATTCATTGTCAAATTTGTCAAAATAACCATTATCAAGTGATTCATTCCCTTTATGAAAACACACCATTGAACGGGTCCTAAGGAATCAGTTTGAAATCAAATTGAAAGCACTTAGAATTGCCATAGTAATAAGATTAGCCTATAATTCATGTTTATAAATACACCGTTAATTTGCATTCAACGTATTATTCGTTTAATTCGTGTATTTATCATAAACTTAACGAATTTTACGTATTAAAGATATGTAATTCGTGCTTTTTGACACAAAGTTTGGTCATAAATGCTAACTTTACTTTTCTTTTGGTGCTTGACCCCTCAAGCCTTCCCGTGATGTAAAATAAATGAATCATAGAAAATGACTACTACAGTACTATCGAATTCACATCCTCTGACGTGTTGTAGGTTGCAGCACAGTTAATCTGAACTCTTTTTTTTTTTTTTAAATCAACGACGGATACAGCTCCCTAGTCCCTTGGGCTTTTCTCCTCCTCTCCATATATTGTTATATTTTATTTAAAAATCATATCACCCAAAACATAAAAACAATTGGAGCTTCTTCTTTTCTCGTCTCCATCCATGACCACGGTACAAGCTTGGATATTTTGAGATTGAGCTAGGTGATATCACTAGGAAACCTTAAAAATCTTCTCTGATCCATTAAATCACATCTGATACCTTGATATTTTGGTGCTAGTATAATCCATTTTTTAGTGTCATTGACGTAGCTTTTCTTTCGATGTTTAATTTAATTTTCACTTTCTTTTTCATTGTTCATGATATAACTGATGAGTGAAAAAAAATTGAATAACAAAGATAATCTTAATTAATGCACTATTTAACTACCAAAGCAACATGTTAATTTTGACATAAAAGGACTTCACTAAAAATTTGATTATTGTATTGTTAGTTCTTCTTGTATTCTAAAAGTTTTTCAATGACCGCTACTCAGAACTTGAGAAGCAAAATATTGAAATTTTGAACTCCTATTGACAGTGTGGTAAAATCTCTAATTTTAAAATTCATGTACCTTTAACTTTTCTGTATTTCTTTAAAAAAGTTCTAGAAGTATTTATGTCATTGACCGATAAACTATATATATCCCACACTCTACACTCTACTTTGTCAATAGTATTCTTCTCTGATATGTGTGACCCGCATCTGATATCATGTGAAATAATACTAAGCAGAGAAGGCAGTATGGAGCCTGCAGTTGCTCGGTTGAGAGGAGAAATTGAGAAGGGTCAAGCTTTATTTGAGCGGAGAAGACAGCGTCGAGCTAAGGAATCGGAAGGGAGGAGAAACAGTGATTGCAGAATTATTCGAAGCTAGAAATTCAGAAGGGAGGATTAGAAAGGGCGGTTGACCGTCGAGTTGGCAAAACACAAAAGAGGAGGAGAAGAGACATGATATAAGAAATTGAAGTAGATATAACATTCATTAATTTAAAAGAAGATGAATCTAATGAAGAGGTCACTGAGAAAATCTCTAATATGATTAATAATAATAATGATGAGGTCATTTATAATGTTCCTAAGCAGAGAGAGCAACATTATTAAGGGGAGTTAGGAGAACTTCAGTTAAGAAGGTCTGAAAGAGAACGTTAACTTTTTAAAAGATATTCTTCTTCAAAGTATAACTTATTGACAAAAGAAGAAAAGCTGAAAAGTTGCAAAGCATCAACTTTGAAGAAATTTTCTCGTCAGTGGTAAAGATGACTTTCATTCGTATAGCCTTAGGTCTAATAGCTGGTTTAAACCTTGAGTTTGAACAACTTGATGTAAAAACTGCGTGGATTTGAAGTAAAAGAAAAATAAAATATGATTTGCAAATTGAAGAGGAATCTGTACGGATTGAAATAGACTCTGAGATAGTGATGCAAGAAATTTGACTCTTTCTTGATGAGTCATAGGTACTAAAGAACCAAGACATATCTATGTGTTACTTTAAAAGATTCGTTAATGAAAAATTTCTAATCATTTTGCTTTATGTTGATGGTATGTTAATTGTAGGATAATATACTCAAACGATAGACATGTTGAAAAAGGAGATGTCTAAGTTATTTGACATGAAGGACATTGACCAATCATGACATATATTGGACATGTAAATTATTCGTCACAAAAAGGACGAGACTATAGTTATCACAGGAGAAGTACATTGAAAGATCGCTTGAGAGATTCAACATGCTAAGAGCAAAGGAAGTAAGTTATCCACTTTCTAGCAATCTGACACTGAGCAAGAGCTTGTGTCCAACAATAAAGAAAAAAAAATGTTGAAATATCAAATGTGCCATACTCCTCAGTTTTAAGAAAAAAATATTTGTCTCAGTTTCCCATTTAAGGTTTATTTTCTATATTTGATTAGCCGTCTCTAATTACTACACCAGCATACATTGGGAAGGATAAGAAGATAAATGAGCTTATTTATTTATTTATTTTATTTATTTTATTTATTTTTCTTTCTTTCTTTATTTATTTTTCTTTAATGCCTTTAGGATTTAAATATGTCTCTCTTCTTAGTGAGCCGAATTGTATGATCACCATATATCTGCTAAATCTGTAATTCGCTTTTGATAGGGCATTCTATAACATTTACAAAGATTCGACGAGTAGAAGAGGCTCGACCCTTTCCTCTAGCGGCTCAGGCCTAATTTTACCGAAAGTACTGAGTCTACAGTACCGTGCTTACGTGGCATGCATACAACTTGTACATCCACAACCACATCCATCCCAACACGAGCTAGAGTACTCCCCTTAATACCGATCAAGTGTCCCGGATACATAGTACGTATCAACTTGTATAAGATTCCAAACACAATATATAGTATTATTTGTAGAGGTGGCAATCGGGTCAGGTGGGTCGGGTTCAATTTCGGATCAGACGGGTCGGCTCAGTTTGATCTTCTGAAAAAATCCGGTTGGGTTGGGCCGGGTTAGGGTCGGATTGGGTCGGGTCAATTTACAAGTTGTATTATTTCAAATCTTTGATAGATTTCGATTGGATTGAAGGTCATTTGATCTCGGGTCACGTCGGGTTCGGATCAGTTTGAATTTTTTAAAAAATCAAGTCGGATCGGATTCGGGTCCGGACGGGTTGGGTGGGTTTCTCGGATCGGGTCGGATTCTACTACCTCTAAACATTAATATATTAGATCGGACAATAACCGTTAAAATTTTATATAGAGAGAGATGCGTTAAGATGTCTTGCAAAGTAAAAAATCGTTATTTCATATTTTGAGGTCTCAAATGATCAATCTAAATTGCTCACTAATTTTTTTTCATGTCAAAATCTTATGGGATATAAATTTCATGATTTTTTAATCTTTCTAGATATTTTTATAAAATTTAATATCACAGAAAATTTTAACATGAAAAAATTATTGAGCAATTTAAATTGACCATTTAAAATGTCAGAATATAAATTCTAACCTCAAAATAATTATAATTTTTTACTTTACAAAGCGCTATAGATCATCTCCCCATCTCTCTCTATATATATTAACATTCTTCTTACGTTTTTGTTATTTTAAAAGAATGAGTCTCTAATGATATGATAATATGATTATTTTGTGGAGTAGGAATCCAATTACACCGGAAAGATATGACACATATCTTTAACACAAAAATCAGGACTACACATGTTAATACCAACTAAATGTCGACGATCTGATTTCAAAAACTCCCCTCCCCTCCCCTCCCCTCCCCTCATTCATTTTTAATTTCCTTTTTTCCAATTCTCCAAATTAACGAGCAACGAGGAGGGGAGAGAATCTCTTCTACTGTTCTATATTGCATAATTCCGATCGATCAATGCACCTCTCACCATCTCACCATTCACTTCAAAAATGTTATTGTTCTCTTAATTTATTTTTATTGTTATGAATAACCACCTGTATATGATGATAATTTGATATATACTATTGACTTACCTTGCATTGAGTAACACTTTATCAAAATTTACATTTATGATAGTTGAAATTGTACTGACGTACTGATTACTATTGTTTTATTGAATTTTATGTATAGAAGCAAAGCAAAATTATAAAATCCAATGCTAGTAAGAAAATATATATACAACCAAAAATTAGATACCAGTACTGTAATAAAATACTGGTCATGGACAAGTCACCAAATTTCTATCCTTATCAGAGACTAAAGTATGCACATTACTAAATTTTTAAAAAAAAAATGTATACATAACTTCCTTATCTACATCGACCAGCAAATTATTTATAAAGTCTTGAAAAGTTCTAAGTGTTGTTTTTCTTGTGTATATCTTCACCTTGCAAATTTTCAACGCTTCACTTTTTTTTTTTTGCTCACATTGTACTTTTTCTATAATTGTTGACTTGTTGTTCATGGCTTCATTCTAGTTCAGGTTCATTGCATCCGGTTCTAGTGTCAGTTTAATAGGGAAAAAATCGAAGAAATGGTTTCGTTAATGATAAATGACGAAAGATTATTTATATGCATTGTTTTATATATTATGTATGAGGATTCTTGTAAGGCTCAACAATTACGTTTTTTAGTATATATATATAGAGACTTCTAAAGCTTCTTACATTGGCCGATGGCCTTAGTTTGACAAATTAAGGAATAGTCTTGGAAAAATAATAATTTTGAAAGAGTAATAGAATAGTATCATTTTAAAAAAGTGATATTTTTTATTATTCGGAAAAGTAAAAATATTATTTGACAGTTGTTAATTTGACTAGTTAAAATATAGATAATTATGATACTAACAATCATGATGATGATACTAATAATAATAATATGATAATAATCACAATAATAATAATAAATAATAATTATAGTCATAATATAATAATATAATTATAATGCTATTCTACAATAACTAAATCGATATATCATTTATATCTTGGTATATTGATTTAGCACTCTTTCACATTATTCTACTTAGTCTAAAATTCGTTTGGCAAATTAATTTTGTTGGAATAGAAATATTATTTTTATTTTTTACTATTCCATGTTTATACAAGATCAAAAATAATCCTTTGAAGTGCAGTCATCAATCAAGTATTATTTCATTGATGCATATTATGTATTATTTCATTGATGCATGTACACATTGAATGCAAAGAACAAACTAATGTTTTTTAGAGATACAATTCAACTTCCGTGATGTCTTCCACTATCCGTATTTAGTTTCAAAGTTGAAACTAAAACTGGGTGCATACTTCGAAAAAAATAATAATAATTTTTAGCTTAGATTTATGTTACTTATCTCAAGTGATAACTACGAATAGATTTTTTTTTTTAAACAATTCAATGTCAATTAATATATAATTAATTTTAATTAATTTATATATAAATTTTAGTTAGTGTTAAATCATAAAATAGATCAAACAAAAATGCAATTAAATAGATCAAATCGGGTCGATCCAATCTGACTTGAGCCGAGACATATCTAAATTTTTTGATTCATACTAAATTCATTCATTTTCGGATCATTTCAAGATCAGATCAAATCGTCTTGATCCTTTGAGTCGAATCAAAAATTGACATACCTAATTGAAAATAATGGTCGTAGTAAAATGCACGTAGAAAGCTGGGATGCTCCTATGAGTTGTGTATTCCTTGTGACTGGTGTGTCAGATCACAAAATGAGTCTGAATTTGGGACCTTGACGAAAGGCAAATAGCAACCAGTTAGTTAAGTTAACACTTAACACTATCAAGAAACTGAGAAATACGTCCTGATGAATAAGGGTAACATATAGTTTTCATGTGATATGTTATATATGTATTTGAAACTCGGTACTCGTTGGAATTTATGAATAAAAAAGAAGCTTAAAACATTTTTCTTTGCAAAAGAAATAAAAATCAGTACATAGAGAAATAAATAAAAAGAAATTTGTTTCTCATCTGATCTCTTTTTCAAATTCAAATTGTTCTCTCTTTACTTATTCAAATCTCTTTCTCCCTCCCTTAGAACAGATTTATATGATTTCGATTATCTTTCAGCTTTGGTGATCTCTCCGACGATATGTTCTCTCTTTCTAATGATTTCTTTGGTGATCTGTTCTTTCTCTCTGATGGTCTCTCCAGTTATTTGTTCTTTCTCTCTCTGACGATCTGCTTCGTCTCTTCAGCGATATGTTTCATCTTCATTGATCTATTTTGTTTTGTTTGATGAATTAACCATTTTGCGTTCAATAAAATTTACTGTTGTGTAATTGAAGGTATAGATTTGTATTCTTCATGTGAATTCTTATGTTTTATTTATCTAAACGTGATGAATATATTTAAATACTTAATGTATATATCTAAATATATGATTCATATAGCTAAATATATATATGGATTATTTATATAAATATTTAATACATATATCTAAATATCTAGATCATTTATCTAAACACCTGATTTTAATTCTAAAAATAGCGCACATGGGCTGAGCCGCGACTTTTTTTTTTTTACTAGAGGACTTGTTTTAGAAACTATTAGCCAAACCCATAATAAAATCTATGATTATTTACTTTCAAATGGTCTCAGGATGAAGACCGATATACAGTGGTTGGCCAAGTTTTAGGTACTACGCATTTTAAAATTCTAGTCAATAAATCCATAATTATGTTTATTAGTTAGTTTTTTATGATGACTGCCAATATAATAAATTAATTAAATACAAATGCGTTGGAAGCATGTGGATAATAGAAGTTAAAGAATAAGCCACAGGCCACAGCGACACCACGAGTGATGCCAACCGCCCAGGAAAAACAATTGAAGAAAGGTTATTTGTTTATGTTCATTATAAAATTCTAGCTAAAGTCAACAATAAGAGATTTCTTCGGGTTGCAAACGAACAATAAGAGAGTTCAAAAAAAAAAAAACATCAATGATGAGATCTAAAAAATAGACTACCATAATTTTGAAAATTTCCAATGGGACCCAGCCACTATGCGTCGTGCACATTTGATGGCCGAGGACCTCTCTCCCAAATCCGAATATATATTTCAAAAGCCAGATTATTTTTTTTTTTTGGATTTAAAAAAAATAAAATAAAGAGGCGATATATGTTATGTTAATCAGATGTAAAAGTGCGTCCAGGTTCACTGAATCCACTGTAAAATTGGAAACCTTTTTTTAACCACGGTGACATTCATTCAAGTCATCAAGTGCATTGACACGTGTGGGATTGTTAAAAAGTGAAAATGCCATTATTTTTTTATACATGAAAGTATGAAACTCAACTATTTGCAACTGAAAAGAAAGCCCGATGCATCTTGGTCCCGTCTAAGATCGTTTAATTTTTAACCACCAGCTGTGTAGGAATGCCATGAGTTTTTTTTTTAATTACTTGCTTTTAATATACAAGTAAATCCATTATCATATATTTAAGTTTATCAACATCAATTGATAAGGCTCAATTATACATTCTTTTGTTAGAATTTAATTTCAAAAATTATGTTATTTATGTTAATTTTGACACCCAAAATTGCAGACCCCAATTCCTAATGATTCTTGTGGATTTTGAATTTCTGGTGACTTATCAAGACAGATGAAGAGGAAATGACCTCTTCATCCAGATACCTCAGACCCCTGAAAAAGTGAATTTTTGAAGGAAAATAGATAAAAAAAAGTGAATTTTGAAGGGAAAAAATCCATTTTTGAAGAGAATTGAGAAATCGAGGAAGTTTTTGGTGTACTTTCTTTTTTACTTTTTTCTTGCAATGAACTTAGTTTTGGTCATAAATTCTTTTGTACTTTGTGCTGTTATGTATGACTAGACATCATTCTAGGATGTTTGATAACTCAAAAGTTTAATTTTACTCATAATTGAATTTTTCAGTTCTATTATTTGTGATTATCATTTTAATTAAATTGAGTATGTTAATTTAATCAATTGCATATTACCTGAGAATTGAGGATTGGAATTGAAAAGTAAAATCAAGATTTTGACATAAAGTAGTAATTCAGGATGTACGCTAAGTACAAAATTGTAAAACTTATTACCTAAAGAGATACTGAGAAAATCATAGAATTTATTTTAGACATCAAAAGGAGAAGTACAAAATTTAGATTATGTCAAAGTAATTCAACGAACTCATTGAATTTAGACTTGTAAGGTGAGATATCGAAAGGAAAAATCTGAATTATCTAGGAATGGTATAAAATCATGATAGCATAAATTTGGTACCATAAATCAAATTTGAATCATGACAAACATTAGAAAACATTGAAAGAGTGAACATAGTGAATTGACCAAATGAGTGAGAGTGGAGCCGAAAAATTTTAAATTCTTTCATTTGATAATTTCTCGTTGGTGTTACTAATTAATTACTTTTTAGTATGATTTCAGTTTAAGTATAAAACTCCATATCAATAGTCTAGATTAGTGAAATCAGTAAGAACCAATACTTCACACATCTTTGTGGTTCGACATTCAATTACTACTTGACTAGAATGTGTATTTGTAACTGAATTTAGATATAAATTAGAATAATTATTAGCTGTTGTAGAAAAAACATCAAACTTTTTGACGTTGTTTTTGGCACAGTAGTATGAATATTGATTCAACATAAATAACTAAGACTAGATACTTTTTTTTCTTTTCTTTCCATTTATTTTATTTTTTGTGTGATTCATTTGTTTGATTTCTCTTTTAGGATTCAACCTGGTCGAGAAGACAACCTTCTTAGTGTACATGAGAAGAACTAAAAAGGGCAACACCACTTGCAGAATTGCCACCTTAGCAACTCAACTTTGAAGAAGAAAGACCACTGATAAACTTCGCTGCACCAAAGACAATTAAAATCTAGTTAGGTTATTACACAATATCTAATGTGATAGTCAAATTTTGAATTAAAACCAACACTTTTGAGCATGCTTTGACAATACATGTTCAATGGTTTAACATATGAGGATTCAAATCAGTATTCGATAATATTTGATGAAATATATAACACAGTTAAGATAAATCGTGTTGAATCTAATATCATTAAATTTAAAGCATTTTCTTTCTTTAGATGATAAAGTTAGAAATTGATTAATGTCTCTAAATGTTGATATCATAAAGATTTGGTCTCAGATGTAAGATGTATTTCTTGTCAAATACATTCCACACTTAAGACTTCTGTCTTGTGGACTAAAATTATCAATTTTAATCAGAGAAGGAGAGTCCTTGGACATGAGATATTATGTATCGAGAGTTGTTACATTTTTGTCGACACCATAAAATTGAAAAGTGATTTATTTTTCAGAGCGATACCTGGGCTCATTAAGACCGATGCAGTCATCAAACTTCTAGAACAATTTGAGACAATGCCGAAGAACGATAAATCGACTTCCACATATCACTATTACACTACTATTTTGTTATTATTCAAATAATAGTATTCCATCTTTATTCTTTCTAGAATTTAACTCAACTCTATCGGTCTCTCCTACTATTTACTCGTATTCCTATACATATAAATGCTTCCAACTAGATTCCAGCGGATTCTATTGGATAGCGTGCCCATTTAATGAATTATTTTAGGCCAATTTCAATTGGATGTTTCATCAAATAATAATGCAAAGAAAAATGTTTGGATGCTCCAATCATGGAGCCTTACTTCGTCTTTATTATTTTTGAAAAAATAAACCTCTAAAAGTAAAAATTATGGAGGCCTGTGTAAATAATGGTGGAATGGTGGATGAGAGGAAGAAACATAGAAAACGGCACTAATCAATATCCTGATGCAAAACACAAACTCGGACCATCTCGAATGAACGAAAGTGACCTTCATTTATTACTTAAAGGGTTAATTGGAGCGTCTGTCTTTCACGTGTTTTAGATTTAAATAAATAAAATATGGGAATATCATGCTCTAAGTTAATCTTTTAATGTATTTATTTTAGGGGAAATAATAATATCTTTAAAATGTTAAACTTTCCGTGATTTTTAAAATAAAAATATAATAAACCCTATTTCTAATAAGAAGTATTAATAAATTATAATTTTAATAATAACCATGACAGAGCGTCAGTCACAATGACATCTTCTAACAAACGCGCTAGTGGGATTGACGCCTTTCCACAAACTTATTAGTGAGATTGGCGCCTTTAGTGTGTATTAAATTCCTCTATATTCACTCTCTTACCTCTTATGGTTATTCTACTTATCCACGTACGTGTTTGTGGGAAGATATCAGTTTCACTGATATGCTTCCTTAAAAATGTCGTTGTGACTAACTTATTTTTTAGGAGCCAATTGTACTATTTTTCTGTTGTAAATTATGATTAATTAGTATTTATTATTAAAAGAGAAAAAAATTATTCCCAATCCTTCATCCAAAGGAAATCGTCATACATTCTCCCATACATTTCATGTGGTTTTTGTTGTTATCTAAATATCTGATGCACTTAACTATATACCCACTTCACTTCTATAAATACTATATATATATATGGTGATTTGCAAAGCACAGAGGCGTTGTGTGCTTTGCGCTCTATTTTTAATTTTAAGTCAGAAATAATCGATCTAAACCATTCATAGGCTTTGTAAACTCTAAACCCTAAACCCTAAACCCTAAACCCTAAACACAAAAGTACACAATACTTTTGTGCTTTGTAAAGCATCATAGGCTAATTATATAATATATATATAGAGAGAGAGAGAGTGGAGATACCCATATAGAGAGAGAGTGGATATACCGTGAGCTTAACTCAAAAAACATATTAAATCATCTCGAAATTTTAATTTATCATTCTCATTAAATGCTTTATATGAAAATCTCATGGGATGCAAAAATTTGGAGCGTTTTGAGCTTTTTAATTCATCATTTTTATTTTTTTAAAATGATGTTCAAGTATTGAATATATTATTATTATTATTAGAGCTGATTTTCAAAAATTAAAAACCACAACTTAAAAAACTCAAAACGCTCCAAATTTTTGCATCCCATGAGATTTTCATATAAAGAATTTAATGAGAATGATAAATTAAAATTTCAAAATGATTTGATATATTTTTTGAGTTAAGCTCACGGAAGGCCTCCGTGAGCTTAAGCATACCTATATCTATATATATATATATATATACATATATATATATATATAGAGAGAGAGAGAGAGAGAGGTGTGCTAATGTGATTGTAAAGTACAAAATACTTTCGTACTTCACGCTTATATCTCATATTTCAAAATTTAAATGGATGATCCAAACCGTTCAATATGATTTTCATATCAAAATCTCCTTGGTGATCAAATTTTATATTTTTTGGAATATTTTTACTATTTTTTTGAAGGGCTATAAAATTCATTGATCTTACATCTTCTGAACCATTCAATATCAACGATTTTCTATCCCTTTAAATAAATAGAAAAAAAAATTCAATATAAAATTTGATCACTAAAGAGATTTTGATATGAGGATCATATTTAATTGTTTGGATCATCCATTTAAATTTTAAAACATGAGATATAAATGTAAAGTACGAAGTATTTTATACTTTATAAAGTACATTAGCACACCTCTATATATATATATATATAGAGTAAAGATACCGTGAGCTTAACTCAAAAAGTATATCAAATCATCTCCAAATTTGAATTTTTCACTCTCATTAAATTCTTCATATTGAAATCTTGTGGGGTACAAAATTTTAGGATATTTTGAGTTTTCTAAGTCGCTCTTTTCAATTTTTAAAAATAATGTACAAATATTGAATATTTTATTATTATTTTTAAAGCCGATGGTAAGATCGTCAAGGTAGCGAGATGGTTGTGCAGCCCATTGCTCTTGTGGTGTATTGAGATGCTTGTGCAGCCCATTTGATGCCTCTATAAGGGAGGTTGTTCTCGGGCCATTGCTCTTGTGGTGTATTGGAGAGGTCGAGTTCATCCATCTCATGGTCCGTGTTAGGCGCAGTACTCGAGCTTCCTCTCTGCTTCTTGGAAGCGCCCTTAGGCCCAGCGATGTTCTCTTGAAAGGCATGGCGGATGTAGGAGGTATGTGGTCGGGTAGGGTTTCGACGGAAAAATTATCGGACCGAAGTTTTTGGGTTGCGGACCGCAAAAACTGGTGCAAGTTTGGAAGATTTGAAGTTTTTCGCACTGGTGAGTGAGAATGGCGGTTTAGAGAGGGTGGATTTGATGTAGGAGCCGCACCTAGGGTTTGGAGAGAGGAGGAGGGTAAGGGTTGATGAGGAGAAATGGCTAGATAGATCTAAGAGAGGTTGAGGAGGAAAAAAGATTGAAGTAGTTGAAAGGGTGGAAGAGAAAGTGGTGTGAGTGGGAAGAGGAGTAATTTCGATTTTTGAGGAGTTGGAGGGGTGTGAGAGGGGAAGAGATGGTTTGGAGAAGAAGAAAGGTTGAAGGGGTGCGGCTGGGAATAATTGCGGACCGCAATTGTGTTCTGGAATTTTCTGGCTCGGCATGCAATTTTTGCGGTCCGCAATTATGGCTCTGAAATTTTCTGTCTCCGTTTGTGTAATTTTTGTGGTCCGCAAATATTTCCTTTGGTCCGCAATTTTGTGAATTTTCTGCTGGCTCTGCTGTTTCGTCTCTTTTCTTCAGATTTTGAGATTTCCAACTCCATTTGTTAGAGAAACCTTTTACATTCTCTGTCGGAGGGATGCGTGACCAATCTATCAATCGAGTCAATTATCGATAGTTTTTCAAATTCTTCTTTTACAATCACGTCTATCATGTCTACCCTGCAAAAGTTATCATCATTAGCAGTGTATTTCAAAACTTTAAACATATCAAATTCAATTTTTTCTTTTCCGATCTCAAATGTGAGTTTTTCCCCTCTAACATCTATTTGGGTGCCGGCCGTATTCAAGAATGGCCGGCCAAGAATTAAAGGTGTATCGGGGTCCTCATCCATTTCAATTACGACAAAATTTATGGGAATGTAAAATTTTCCCATTTAAAACGGTAGGTCCTCAACTTGCCCCATCGGATATTTTACTGATCTATCTGCCAATTGTAAAGAAATTCTGGTTGGCACTAATTCACCAACCCCAATTCTATCAAAAATAAATTTTGGCATTAGACTTACACTTGCCCCCAAGGTCACACAAAGCACGATTGAATTTGGTGCTACCTATAGAACAAGGTATGGTAAAACTACCCGGATCTTGCAACTTAGGAAGTAACTTATTCATCACTATTGCGCTCACTTTTTCACTCAAGGTTACAGTTTTATCGTCTAATTTCATCCTATTGGACAAGATATCTTTCAAAAACTTTGCATAGGTCTGCATTTAAGTGACAACATCGGTAAATGGAATGTTAACATTCAATTTTTTTAACAATTCAACGAACCTAGCATATTGCTTATCCAATTTCGTGTTAGCAAGTCTTTGAGGGTAAAGGATAAACCTGTGTGGGGGTACATACCTCGGTATGTCCCCCTTTACCTAATTCGGTGTTGGTGCATTGGTGTCTTCTTTGTCACCTTCTTGCTCTGTTTCATCATGATTTTTCGACTGAAAGTCGGGTTGTTTCTGGTGCGCCTGAACTCCGACATCTTAGGGCACCTCAGGTCCATCATATGCGATTTCACTCCTCAAAATGATGGCCTTGACCGATGCATTGGGTTTGCAATTCGGTTTAGGTGGGAGCTGACCGTGCTGGCGTGAAGATGACGATGCTTCCTGCACCACTTGCGTTTTCAGAAGTTTCCCTTGAGTCGCTAGTAGGTCAATCTTCATGTCTAGATCCCTAATTTGGTCGGCCACTTGTTGGTTGACCCTCTTTTGGTCCTGCCTGAACTCCGCTTGTTCTTGCATCATTTTTTTCATCATTTGTTCCAAATTAGATTTTTACGGGGCTCCTTGGTCAAATTGTCTCTGCCCGTATCCCTGATTCGATCGGTTCTGATTGGAACTTTGGTTCTGATTTTTGGGCTGGTTATCTTGGTTATTTCTCCAGGAGAAGTTTGGGTGATTTCTCCATCCAGGGTTGTAAGAATTTGAGTAAAGGTTATTTTACAGCCGATAATTGTTGTTCAGTACATTGACTTGCTCCGCATCCCCTCAGCAGCTCCACCTCAATTGCAGTTGATGGCCAAATGATCGCCTCCACCACAAATAGCACAAGTAGGTGATTGATGTACCGTTGAAACATTTTGGTTGGTCAAGCGGTCTATGCTCTTTTGCATCGCCTCCAATTGTGCTGCCAATTTTGTCGAAATATCCGTTTCAATGACTCCCGGTGCACCTCGAACGGGTCCTCTCACCGAGCTCCATTGTTGTTGTCCCAATTCCATCTCATCAATCAATTTGTAGGCATCCCGGACGCTCATATTCATCAAATTGCCTTCAGCTGCTGCATCAATGGTTAGTTTAGAGGACTGCTCAAGTCCTTCATAGAAAATCTGAAGTATGAACCACTTCTCGAGTCCGTGGTGTGGGCAAAGACGCAGCAGTTCTTGGTATTTATCACATGCCTCGCTGAGATATTCTCCTCCTCTTTGTCTGAAATTTGTAATTTGAGCACGAAGGGCATAAGTTTTAGATGAGGGAAAATACTTAGAAAGAAAAGCATCAGATATTTAGGCCCATATTCTTATTGTACCGGTATCTAATGACCTTATCCAATTTCTAACCTTATCTCCTAAAGAAAAAAGAAATGCTCTAAGTTTAATGGTCTCGAGTTCAACACCATTAATTTTAACCGTGTTACATAATTCTTCAAACATGGCCAAATATTGGTTCGGGTCTTCATGGGCTAGACTATTGAACATGTGTTGAGAGAGCATGTTCAAGAGAGCGGGTTTCAGCTCAAAGTTGTTTGCTGTAACATTAGGCACAGTGTAGCCTAATTGAATTCCAATTGCTTTTGGGGCAACAAAGTCCTTCAGGGGATGGTTCTCATCATTCTCTGTCATTTGGGTCGCTTCTTCGGTGACGGGATGAATAAGCGGCTGTTCAAACAGAGAAGTTATCTCCTTGGCTCTACGTCTGTACACCAAGAGACCTGATTGCCCAGCCAGATCGAGTCCTGAAAGAACAATCAAACAAGTAAATCGCAGAAAATAAAAGAAAATAAGAGAAAACAAAAATAAAAATATCTAGTCTCACTTACTTATGATTGAACCAATATTCACACTGTTGTCCCCGATAACAGCGCCAAAAAGCTTGATGTGTATTTTGCTAAGCTAATAAATACCCTAATTTATACTCAATTTCAGCCGCAAGCGCACGGCCTAGTCAAGTAGTGGTCGGGGTGTCGAACCACAAGGATAAAGGTGAATTACCGGTTCTCGCAAGTTTCACTAATCTAGACAATTGAACGAGAGTTTTGTATTAAACTAAGAGTGCATAAATCTAAAATCTAACAACAACGACTAAAAGGTTTATCAAATAGAGGATTCCAGGGGTTTTCGGCTTCACTCTCACTCGTTTAGTCAATTCACTATATTTGATCTTTTAATATGTTCTAGTGTTTGTCAGGGATTCAATCTCAGATTTTAGTACAAAATTTACACTTTCGTGGCTTGATACCGTACCTAAATAATTCGGGTTTTACGATTAAGTATCTCACCTTACAAGTCTAAGCCCATTAAGATCAGTGAATCACTTTAGTATAACCTAGATTTTGTACTTCGTCTTTCGGTACCTCACACAATTTCTAGGGTTTCCTCGCTTTCCCTTAGGTAATAAGTTTCATGATTAAGTACTTGGCCTACGACCTAAATCACTATTTTGGGTCAGAATATTCAGTCTCACCTTTCGATTTCCACTTTCACTTCTATGGTAACATGCAGTTGATTAAAACTAAGCATTCAATTTAGACAAAATAACAATCACAAACAACAAGAACTAAAAGATCAACACACGAGTAAATTAAACCATTCGAGTTATCGAGTTTACACCTAGACCCCTAGAAGGGCGTCTAGCCACAAATCATGTCAAGGATTGCACAAAGATTCATGTTTAAATAACAGTACAACATGAGAAAAGAGTAAAGAAAAAAATACACCAAGAAGATCTACGATTTCTCGTCCGATTCTTGAGTTATCCTTCAAATCTCTCTCCAATGGTGTTCTTCCTCTTCTTTCTTCCTTAGGATCTCCTCTTCAGTCAGTTGAGAGATGGCCTGGACGAAGGGAAGTTAAAAATCTTTTATTCCAATAAGAAAACTGCTTTAAAACTGCAAGTACGCGCTTCCAGCTCTAAAATTACGGTCCGACATTCTGAAATTGCGGTCCGTAATTTTTGCATTTCTTATCAGAGCGAACCAGAGAGCAAATCTCATAATTATGGTCCGTAATTTGATAATTGCGGTCCGTAATTTGATAATTGCGGTCCGTAATTTGATAATTGCGGTCCGCAATTTTTGTCCAGAAGTGCTTTTCACTTGATTTCTTCGTGTAGTTTCGATGTGTCTCGTTTCAAGTCTCATTTCTCATGTTAACATCCTTATTTTCATTCCATAACCTGCAAAATAATAAGAAATGCAGCAATATCTCAAACTCGACATAAAAACTGAATAAATTCTTAACAATTAACATAAAATGCACAGTTTTTTAGATAAAACCCTAATCGAATATAATATATAAATGAGACTTATCAATAGCTTGTCGAAGTATTCTCTCCATCTGTTCTTAATCTCATCATCCTTCACCAAAAATCTATCAGTCTCATCCTTAATACATTTAACTTGGTTGAAGTCTCTTGTCCTCCTTTCTCGAAGTTTAACCATCTTGTAGACATCATTTTCGTCCTCTTTCGTATCTAATTTCCGATACAGCTTCGCGTATGCCTGACCCCTTATTTCGCTCACAGTTTTCTTTGTATTTCTTCTAGCTTCTTTGTACTTCTGTATATTTTTATCACTCATGTTATGATGTAAATATTTATAACATTTTTTCTTTTCATTAATAGCCTTTTATGTCTCATCATTCCACAACCAAGTGTTTTTAGGTTCACGTTTATTTTCTCTAGTTACTCCAAACACCTCTATAGTCACCTTCCGAATGTGAGTCGTCATCTCCTTCCACATATTATATGCATCATCACCTTCGTTCCACGGTCCTTCTACAATAACTTTATTCTTAAACACCTGAGAAACATCCTCTTTGAGCTTCTACCACCTCGTTCTCGTGATTTTCATGCCTCTATCTCGCTGGACGCATACCTGAAAATGAAAATCAGCCACCAAAAATTTGTGTTGTGTGACAACACACTCGTCAGGTATAACCTTACAATCCATGCAGTTTGGTCTCTCCTCCCTTCTAGTCAGGACAAAATCAATCTAGCTCGAGTGCTAGCTACTGTTGAAAGTAATTAAATGTGATTTTTTCTTTCTAAAGAAGATGTTCGCTACCATGAGATCATAAGCTATAGCGAAGTTCAAGATGTCTTCTCCTCTTGATTTTGTTCGTCATATCCAAAACCCTCATGTACCCTCTCAAACCCCCCTCTAACTGTGCCAACATGATCATTAAGATCTCCTCCAATGAAGAGTTTTTCACTGCTAGGCACTCCTCTAACCATATCCTCTAAGTCTTTTCAGAATCGTCTCTTGATATCATCGCTTAAACCTACTTGTGGGGCATACGCACTGATGACATTCAAGACCAAATCTCCAAAAATCAATTTGATCATGATGATCTTGTCTCCTTGTCTCCTAACTGCGATAACTCCATTCTTGAGACTCTTATCAATTAAGATGCCTACATCATTTCTACTTAGTTCTTTTCCTGTGTACCATAATTTGAAATCTATATTCTCCACCTCCTTAGCCTTCTGACCCGTCCATTTAGTCTCCTGAACACATAAGATATTCACGCGCCTCCTAATCGCAATATCAACTAACTCTCTTAGCTTACCTATTAAGGACTCTACATTTCAACTACCTAAACGAATCATACTTTCCCCGACTAGCTTCCTTGCCCCTCGCACTCGTCGAGTCAAGTGTGAAGACCCTTGTTCATTTGACACTACATCCGGACGCCGATACAGCGCATCACTAAGGTGATGATGATCCGGCCCTCGCTCATTTGTCACCATATCCGGGTTCTAATATGGTGCGCCACTAAAGCGATGACAATCCGGTCATTGTTCTCTTATCGTCATATTCGAGTTCCAATATGATGTGTCGCTAAGAGAGTGGCGCCCCAACGAAAATTGATTGGGTTTCATTTTCATAAAGATCGGTTGTTTTAGTGTATGGCTCACCACACCCACCGCAACCCTCCTCCTTTATCATGGATTGGGACAGACTGTGCAGAAACTAGTCCACACAGGCGGAGTTTATAGAAAATTAATAAGAGAATAAATTAATGAAAATTAATTCACAGATGAAATGTAATGACGGTTAACAAAAAAAAAATCAAATAACAGAATGTAATATGTTATACTTTTGTAATATTGTTTCATTACGTCATGGACACTACATTTTTATATATAAAAGATACAACGTCGGTTAATAATCAATATTAATATTAAGAAGAAATTTATATTGGTATCGATTGTTCCAGAGCAAATCCCATACCTAACTATTTATTTTTGACAAAAAAAAATTTTATGACTAACTTTTTATTTTTGGCAAAAAAAAAATACATTCATTTGCGTAAGTGAGTTAGATAAATAAGTCAAATATTTATATAAGTGAGTCGGATATTTATATAAGGAAGTCAGGTATTTATAGATACAACTCAGATATTTAGATATACAACTCAGATGTATAGATATCAGACTCGGGTATTTAGATATGAGAGTCAAGTATTTAGATATGAGACCCATATACTTAGATATGTTATTCGGATATTTAGATATGTGATTTAGGTATATAGATATATGACTCGAATATTTTGATATATGACTCAATTACTAGTAAAAAAAATAGCAAGGAAGAGAAAAATAGTCTCAAAAAATAAAGTCATGTGAGAGAAACTGACAAATATCACATGGATTATACGGTAAAACAAATGTGATAGATGAGAGAAGAGAAGTCTAAGGAAATAAAAAAATGACTTAGATATTTATATATATGCCTCAGGTATTTAGATAGATAAATAAAGTATTTAGATAAATAAACTAAATATTTAGATAAGAAATTATAAACATCACAAGTGACTCTGATATTTAGATAGGTGAACTAGATATTTAGATAGTTAAATCTGATATTTAAATAGAAAATAACAAACATTACAAGTGAATAAAATATTTAAATAGATAAATCAGGTATTTAGATATATGAACTAGGTATTTAGATTTGTGAACTAGGTATTTGGATAGGTGAATTAGGTATTTAGATAGAAAATAATAAACATCGCAACTGAATCAGGTATTTAGATAGGTGAACTAAGTATATTTAGATATGTGAAATGAGTATTTAGATAGGTAAATCATGTATTTAGATAATTGAATTAAATATTTAGATAAGTGAATCAAGAATTTAGATAAGAAATAATAAAATTGAATGTATGGAGAAATGTGTGTGATAGAAGAGAGAAGAAAAGCCGCATGAAACAAAAATGTCTGGGATATATATATTTATGTTTTAAATATTTAAATAGCTGAACTAAATTTTTAGATAAAAAAATGATAACATCTAATATAATTTATGAAGATATCCGTGAAAAAATTGTGTTGAGGACAAAGTAGCAGGGACAAAAAGATTATCTCTATAACCATGTAGATGATATGGAACGAGATTTTACAAGAGCCGACTCTGTCGTTTTTTCAACTAATCCTTGATCGACTTTTTTAATTATTTTTTAATTGCGTCAGAACATGTTAGCCATAATTTTTTAAATACACAATTAATCATAATCCCTACACTTGTATCAGTTGAAAATGCAATATTCTCAATTCATATATGTTCATATTCGGTCCATATTCATATTAGAAGAATGAAAACAAATATAACCTTCTGAAATGATATAATTTTTTTTTAATTTGTATGCAATTGTATTTAATTATATATAGTATAATTATTTTTCCTGATTGTCATTTTTTTCAGTAAAATAAAAGCACGGTTAGCATTCAAATCCAATAAAATTTCTCTACGTAAAGCATTTTTATTTTGAAAAGCCCGAAAGTATATTTTATTATTATTTTATAATATAAACTCTAAATTGAAGGTGGCCACTACTAGAATGTTTTAAAAGTTTGACATGTCTATTAGTAACGCATAAACATTGAGTTTATCATATAGTGCGATATATTGTGGTTGGGTGCTGTTTCTCAAAAGAGTGGAAGTAATTAATATCACCTTTTCAATGGTACCAATATCAAATCGTAAGCTCAAATATGTCTTTGTCGATACTGCTTAATTAGGTACCCCCCCCCCCCCCCCCCAAAAAAAAAAAAAAAAAAAAAAAAAAGAAGAAGAGAAAATGAAAATGAAAGAATACGATTGAGATGATAACGCATCTGGATTCTGGGCTAGTAGTTATTCGATAAATGAAGGTCGACCAGTCGTACTATTTAACAAAGAATGGCAAATTGCGGATGAAATGAAAGCATCAATCAAAGGAATGTTGCAACAGTGCCATCAACTCTTATCTCCATCAAGTCAAACAGATATCATAACATTCCTAAAAATAATGGAACCCCTTTTTATTTATAGTTGA
The DNA here is from genome assembly GCA_037127355.1 of Schoenoplectus tabernaemontani. Classification (NCBI taxonomy): domain Eukaryota; kingdom Viridiplantae; phylum Streptophyta; class Magnoliopsida; order Poales; family Cyperaceae; genus Schoenoplectus; species Schoenoplectus tabernaemontani. The sequence continues at coordinate 352,461 of CM073742.1, forward strand.
TAAAATCTGATCTGATCTAAAAAACTTTTTTGACTTAGTTCAAATTTGTATCCGGTTTAATCTAATATTTTTTTAAATCAAATTGATTTAAATTAATCCAATTCGAGATTAAATAATTTATAATTCAATTAAAATCTAAAAAAAAAATTAAAATATAAATTAACTCAACTCAACCCAACCTAATCCTACCGTGATCTGACCCTATCCATCCGATCCGATTGTCATGTCTGCTCCTCCCCACAAAAGAATAAGATAAGAAAAAAGTACAACGATAATACACAAACAGAAATAATTAAATAATTGAAACAGCAAAACACGCACATAAAGCCTCGAAAAATTCCTCTATAAATTCCTCTATAAATTCTTCTCACAAGCTTCCACAAGTTATATCCCTTTCAAGAGTGAGAAAACCTTCTCCTGATGTTTTTCTAAATTGGTTGATTACTATTAGAAGAATCTTTCATGTTTACACTACCATAGAGAGATATTCTCGTCTCCCCTCTATAAAAGAGTTCGCCCAAACACTTCCATTGTCATGAAAACCATGGCACATGAGACTGCTATCCCAACATTTTCTAAAAATGCCATGGTTCTCGACTCGCCGCAGCCTCCTTCTGTGTGGAAAGAATTGACTGGTACAGTGAAAAATGTGATTATTCCGAGAAATAATAAACCATTTACACCAGCTTCTTTCTTCTTATCTTGCATTAAAGGCCTGTTCCCAGTGCTTCAATGGGGAAAAGGTTACAATTTGAAGTCATTTAGGAGTGACATCATGGCTGGTCTTACTCTTGCTAGTCTTGGCATTCCTCAGGTACTGCTTTTCTTATCTTAATTTTTAGAATATTTCATTTAGCCCCTTATATTTTTATTGAAATCCTCTGCTATAAGTATGTGTTGCGTGAATCTGAATCATATCCATATACCAAGTGGATTTCACTGCTTGGACTTGCTTCATGATTGTTTACTCTATATATCTTCAGAGCTGCTGAATATTTTTAAATTACTTTTTCACAATCAAGGTTGGCTAAACTGATCCATCTTACTTATAATTAAAAGAAGAAAATCTTATAAACTACTCATAATTGGTGCATTTTTACAAGTCAGTATGTCGTATCCTATGTATGAAACATAGCGAAAGGTGAATGATTTTTTTTGTACTTTTGTTATCGAGTGCAAGCCATGGGTAAAGGCAGATCTCCCCTGATTAAATTATAAAATCTACTGGTACTAAGTACTAACTAATTAATTAATTAATGTTTTTTTTTATATCTTTGTAGAGTATTGGATATGCAAACCTAGCCAAACTTGATCCTCAGTACGGTCTCTGTAAGTATCAACTTTTCTGATTTATTTGATGTTTTATTTGTTTAGCTCTTGGTTATTATATTTTATAGGTCAATTCAGCTATGAATCATAATCAATTTGGATTTTTTTATTATTGGTGAAATAAATGATTGTAATTAACTCTAATGCAAAATTTTAAAATATTGAAACTTTCTTTCTGTTTTTTTATCCTTAGCTCACTAAATAAATTCTTGTGCATTGAAAGATACAAGCGTTGTGCCACCTTTGATATATGCGATAATGGGGAGTTCACGGGAGATAGCTATCGGCCCTGTGGCAGTGATTTCTCTTCTCATCTCTTCCATGATTCAAAAGATTGCTGATCCAGCGGTGGATCCGGCTACATACCACAAATTGGTTTTCACTGTTACTTTCTTTACTGGCATCTTTCAAGCTTCATTTGGCCTTTTTAGGTGGTCCCCCTACCTCTCAAATTTGTTCAACAATCAGCACTACTTACTTTAAAATAAAAATAATAATTCGGTTTCTTGAATTTTATTCGCACCAAATTTAAGTTATTCAACTTAGAAAACGAATATCAAACTTATTTTGGACTTAAAAAAAATAGGCATAATTTCTAAAAAAACTTGAGGGAATCTTGAATTATCCACAAAAAATAAATAGATTCCCACTTATATCATTCGTTATAACAACTCTTCGTTGATGCATATAACCACACAGCTTAGGCACTGGATTAGCTAATTAAAATTAATTAAATTCAAACCAAAATATGATGAAAGAGACACCTTAAACAGCAAAATCTTACCTAGCTAGAAAATCAAATTTGGATTACCAACCATATACATACAAATGTCTATTACAACTGCTTAGTGCGTCAGCCTACTTAGACTTTTTCTTCCTTAAGTCTATCTGTATCGATTATTAAAGCTAATTCTACCATACATTTGTTTTATTGTTATAAAATAAATCTACAAATCATTAGCTTAATTTAGTCCAATTATACCGTCGAATACATAATTTTACTTTGACGGTCACTTTGATAACAGCGCTCGTAAAGGATCACGTATAAATATCCAATTTTATGACACGTATAATATTTTATGGTACATATGTATGTTTTAAAATCTTATCTTTATTAACAAAAAAAATAATTTCAGATGTGTCTTAATTATTTGGATATAGGACTATGATTCGAATTTGAATTGATTTGAAATTTGATTGATCACTTAGCATAAATTCATTGAAACATCATTATTAGAAATTTTAATTTTCATCAATCCAAATTCGATACATGTCAATTTGTTTTTTTATTTAAATAATATTTTTTTTATTTAAAATATGTCATCAAAATTGGTGGACGTGGCACAAAAGTTAGATTACTGTAATACTAACTATCAAGCCCGGCCTCTATTCATTTCTAGCATACTATGTTTGTTTACACATATTGTTTTCTTGGCTGTTTTGTTAGACTAGGATTCCTAGTGGATTTGCTATCTCATGCGGCCATAGTCGGCTTCATGGCAGGAGCAGCTGTTGTGATCGGCTTGCAACAGTTGAAAGGGCTACTTGGACTCAGTCACTTCACAAACAATACTGATGTGGTTTCTGTCATATCAGCTGTCTGGTCTGCAGTTCATCAACCGGTAAATCTAAATGAAGCCTTTATATAATGTAATATTCCAGAATTGAGATTCTGGCACCAACATTTTTAAGATAAATCAAAATAAAAAGTAAATTAGATTTAAAATCTGAAACTTGATGAAGGTATGTATAGATCAGAAAAAGTGAAGGCTGGTTTTCGGCTTTTACCAATTGAGTTACCAACCCAATTTTCAGGAGGAGAACACAGGATTTATATTAAGTGAAAAACTGAAAATGTTTGAACTAATTATAAATTTCTTGATTACAGTTGCACGTTGGCAATTTTCTTATCGGATGTTCGTTCCTCATACTAATCCTCATCACAAGATTCATAGTAAGGATGTACCATAGCATTCCCTCAAACATTATACATTCCCACTTATTATCTTAAAAAACTCTAAAAGTAATTACATTTTAGGTGAAGAGGAATAAGAAGTATTTCTGGTTATCAGCAATTGCGCCCCTCCTCTCTGTGATTCTCTCGACTCTTATAGTCTATCTCACAAGATCTGATAAGCACGGTGTCAAGATAATACAGCATGTACATGGAGGCTTAAATCCTAGCTCTGCTAAGCAAATACAGTTCAAACAACCATATATATCAGAATGTGCCAAGATTGCGATAGTATGCGGAGTCATCGCGCTGACGGTATTTGTTTCTCTTTTGAAATGCATACATTAAAAAGAACTATTCTATGTGCTAAACCACTAATGCTAGTATTACTGGAGCTTTTAGGAGGCTATTGCTGTTGGAAGATCATTTGCATCAGTCAAAGGTTACCGCATTGATGGCAACAAAGAGATGATGGCAATGGGTTTTATGAATGTAGTTGGATCTTTGTCATCATGTTATGTTGCCACTGGTTAGTTTCCATTAAATAATGGTACCAGTGACTATATTCGGGTGACATGAATAATACATAACCCAGCGTAAAGTTGGCAAAGAGACTTGCCATCTGAATATTCAGTTACCTAATTTTTAGCACACCGTTTCATTCGCTCCCAAATATGCCAGAGAACCCAGAACAAATTAACTTTCAGCATAATTGAAGTAATTTCTTTTATTAGTCTATTTTCTTTTATTAGTCTATTCTTTATGAATTATTTATTCATATGATCTGATCTGGATCTTTATAGTCAGCTAAAATGCATGCAGGGTCTTTCTCACGGTCAGCAGTCAATTTCAGCGCAGGTTGCAAAACAGCCGTTTCCAATATCGTCATGGCGGTAACTGTATTTCTGGCACTGCAGTTTTTTATGCAGCTGTTATACTACACCCCTCTAGCTATACTCGCATCTATAATTCTATCAGCACTGCCCGGATTAATCGATTTCAAGGAAGCAATGAGCATATGGAAAATTGACAAAATGGACTTTCTGATTTGCTTAGGAACTTTCTTAGGCGTTTTATTCAGATCGGTTGAAATCGGTCTTTCTGTTGCGGTATGATCATCAGTTTTGATTGATATTTTCAGTTAATATTTTAGTTTTGAAACTGTCTCATGCTTAAAAAACTATACCAGTTTTAAGATTCCTTTTAATAGTCTTTGAAGATCACTGTTTTTGCTTAATTTAACTAATATTTGACAAAAGCGAACATTACAACAATATGAAAGGTTCTAGTAAAATTCCACATGTAGTAAATAAAGTTCAACAAAGTAATATTGTGTCGTTTTACAACCAAATTTCAAAAAAGTAAATAAAGTTCAAACTACAAAACTTTTTGTGAGCTAGAACCATGAGATCTCTTTATCTACTTGGCTCTCTGATGTTGATGTAACCATGTACCTCTTTTGCAGATATTTATCTCGTTTGCAAAGGTTGTTATAAGAGCAATACGTCCCCACATGGAAATACTTGGGAGAATAGATGGCACTGAAATATTCTGTAGCATCAGGCAGTATCCTATGGCTATTCCAACACCAAGCATGCTTCCGATACGTCTTGACTGCTCATTTCTCTGTTTCATGAATGCAAATTTCATAAGAGAGAGGTAGAATTGATCCCTTGGTACCTGTTGATATTATATATATGTTAATTAAGTGAAAACTGAAAAGCAAAAGTTTATAATTCAATTATGCAGGATTATAAGATGGGTAACAGAAGAATCTGACACAACGAAAGAAACGGCAGGAGACAAGCTCCAATCTGTCATTATTGATATGTCACGTGCGAGTTTATATTTTGAATATACCCTTGATGGTTTTTCTTTTATTGTTATTGAAATTAAAATAATCACCATAAATTTTATGTTCTCCTCAGATGTGATGAATATTGACACTTCAGGGCTCACCGCGCTAGAAGAAATACACAAGGATCTAGTCTTTCTTAATTTACAGGTCAGAAGTTCAGATAGTATATATACAAAAAGCAAACATTGCAATCTTGTTTTTCCCTCTCATTTTATACCTTTTGATAGCTATAAATTAGTCAAATTACCCAGAAAGGAGATGCAGATCTTCCTAAATAATTGTTTCTTATGTTTCTCCATGTTACATGCCAGAATCAGATTTGTACCTGTTCATATTGCCGGATACTTGTATGAAATTACCAGAATTAGCTTTCCGTAGAGAAAGCAAACTTATCTCACAGGACTTCTTAAATAAAATTCGTTAATGCAAATTGCAGATGGCAATTGCAAATCCATCATGGACAGTAATTCACAAAATGAAGGTTGCTGGACTTACTGGTAAAATTGGAGGCGACTGGATATTTTTGACTGTCGGAGATGCAATGCAGGCTTGTCTTTCTTCTAAGAGAGACGGTGTTTGATTAAACTAATAACATGCATTCTTCTATGATGCTTTTTTTTCTTCTCTCTTTAACTAAGTATTGTAGTTTGTGATGAAATGCGTGTTTATCACAAAAAAGGGAAAGGTATTCTAGCATGCATGTGATGTTATTGGCTAGAGCCATGCTGATAAATAATACTGTATTAAGAAGTTTGTTGTATCAGGATCAATCACTGTTTTGCAATTCATGCTATCATAATGTAAAATCATATTCAGACGTAAGTAAATTTTTGACAAACATCGAGTTTAGATGCTAGTAATTTAAATTCCAGAGTCACCCAATTAAGTCAAGTTTTTAATAGCAACTGGCAGAAAAATTGAGGGCTCTAATAAATAAAACGAAGAAGAAATTACATCAGAAAGTGGCAAGGTACACCCATTAGGTGATATCAATAGAAAGAGTTTCGGCGCCGCTAGCGCCTCCAGTACGATTCTCCTAATACTTCGATGGGATACAATCGCTCCCGGCGGTCACGGGGAGCTTCCTCTCACCGGGACAAGACCAGAACCAACCGGAAGCTCTCCTGGTAATCCTTCTTTCTTTTCTAAAAAAAAAATCTGCTTCAAATCTTATAGACAGAGTTGTAGAAAGAGAGAAAAGATAGTTGCTGTTTATTTTTGGCGAGGAGAAACTTCTAGCATGTTATTGTTGCAGGGTCAAGGATGATGATGCGGCTGGTACATCGCTGCCGAGGCAAGAAGGTATTTATTTTTTAATCTCTTCCTCTTTGCTTCATAATTTTTCCTTCAATAACAGCTTTTGTATGTATGGCTCGTATAAAATTGTGTAGGATCTCCTACGTATTCAATTACGGAAAAAGTTGATTAGAGAAATTGAAGCACCTTTTATTAATTAGCCTTGATACCATTTATTTTATCATCTATGAATGCATTATTTTGAATTAGATAATAACAAGGCTAATTCTTATAAAGTAATATAACAACAACAACAAAGACTTTAATCCCAAATAAATTGGGGTAGACTAGAAATGAAACCCAATTCAAAATCATAGAGATCAGATCTTTATATCAATTCTTATAGGGTAATATGCACTTAAATAATTCTTATTTCTAAATACATCATTAAATGATTATCTCCATTTTTTTTTCTTTTTCTGTTGGGTCATTGCAATTAAACCTTATTCCTTAATTGACGCAGAGTACATAAAATGTATTAGTAATGTGTGTATTATTTCTAAAGCAGTTAAAGGTAACTTTAATTGCATAAGAATTATCATGCAATTTCCTACTGTAAAACTTTTTAACTCTTCTTGAAAGCAATGGGCGGGAAGTGGTCCACTTGGAATATACATTACATGTTTGTTGTTTTGGCAAATTTTATCTTAATTAAGTGTACAGATTTTTCTCATTTTGCAGGTTTTGTGTGATGTTCTGTTGTTCCATAACTTTATGTTGAATGGACGCAGTGCCGTGGTTGGTGTCAATAGTTCTCAGTTTGAGATTTCCTTGAATGATCCAATCCTCAGTAATCACTTTACCTGCTAAGGTCTGACCAGTACCAGGCTGGAAATCTTCATACCACTGGTCTTAACAAGAATGGGATATCTTGATAAGAACATTGTTGTACTATGTTATGCATGTGATTGTTCAGGGCAAGTATTTATTTACATGGCAGACTAACAGTGGTCTGAGAAGCATCTATGTTGTGTATAGCCTTTGACTTAATGAGGTTTATGCTGCATATTAGAATATTTTTTGTGTAACAAAGATGGTTTGAAATTAGCGGAGCCTCTGAAATGTGAGAAGAAAACACCATATCACTTAGGACTTTATGGGGCATAATTTATTGCAATTCAACTATTATGTCATTATTTACATATTTCATTGTTGTATATTTTTTCACACAGTGGGGAGGAGGAGATGGGGAATCTACTCTCGAGTAAATTTAAATGGGGCCATTCATTTTTGTCACTGAACAGGTAAAGCTTCATCAACCTTTTTCTAACCATTTATATTAGTTTGCAAACTAAAAGGCAATTAAAATACTCACTTAACTCTAGTCACCTTACACCTTTAGATGGGGCGTGGAGGGAGGGGATGGGAAGGAAAAAAGTTTCTATTATTATTTTGGTTGGTTGGATATATAATAGGAAGTTAAGATTAATATAGGTTATTAACTATTGCGTTCATTTAACTTGTCTTTGCCTTATCTGTAACACACATATTGTGGGAATAAGATTTTAATTCAAATGTCTTGGTTCAGCAAGTTCTAAATGATAATTAGTTCTTTGAACATGCAGAGAACTATTGAAAGCATATTCACATTGTGAGAATGGCTCTGAAATTATCTCTGTCCAGAATTCCTGGTTGTCACAGAATTCAAAATTTTCAATGCCTGTTCCTTCTTCAGGTGGTAGCATATTCAATTACACTGCTTTTTGTATTTGTTACAAAATTAAGTTCAAATAAAGTGATGTAATCTTGTAATTATACTACATTGTAGGTTCAAGTTTTTGTTAGAAATTGACACCATGAGAAGAAATTTTTTTTTTTTGGCTTGATAGTTGCTATAGCCCCAAAGTGACCTTGCTTTTTTTAATTAAATGGCTATTAATTTTTTTCAAAGGAATAATTTCAGAATGATAATGCCAAGTAAATAGTTTTAGAACATTTTATCCATTAAGATCGACTTCAATCTTTTCTATTATAACATATTAATAATGTGTTATGACCATGAGAGTTGCTAAAATGTTGCCGTAATCTATTAGTATATTTAAATAGTGTTTTTTTAATTTCTGAATTAGTTGGTTCACTTTTTTGTTAGCTGGACAATCAAATGAAGAGGATCAAGATGAAAAAGAAGACGCATCAGATTGTGAATCCGAAGATGGTGAAGATTTGCCACCGCTTGAAAAGAATTTGAACCATATGATACTCGAAGAAAGTGAAGATGAGAAAAGTGAAGAGGAGAATGAGTAAATTAGAGAAATAACAGCACAACTTTTGCATGTAAGATTAAATCTATAGAGTTGTTTTTGTCATTCTTCTTCCCAGTTTTTAATTTTGCATTGTACTGAATTTGTGATAGAGGTGTTTAAAGAAAGCTTGTTTATTTGGAATTTTTTTTTTCTTATTGTTGTTTTGGCTTAGGATTCTCTCGTTAGCTTTATGGATGGATTCTTTTCTTTACATAGAAAAGAAGTACAATTTCATATCTTCGAAAGATGCAATATCTTCCTAACCATCTATTTTGATGTCAATATAAAAATACTTGAGAGACTGCACAGAGAGTGGACCTCGGGAAAAAAATAAAACACAGGCATGGCACCTACTTCCACATTAGATGAAGAGAATTTGAAACGTTGTTATGTCCTATGAAGACAATTGTCTAAACCTGTTATCCGAAAGCTCATGAATTTGCATGCGCAGATTTAATTTACATGACGATGAAAAAAGTTCTACCTAGAATTCACATTCCCTTACAAGGAGAAAGCCGTTACGATTCTCCATATGTGGCATCAAAAAAAAATCATCTTCAATATATTGGGAGAGAGTTGAGTATTTATAAATTTTTAATCCGTACGAAGGATAAAGCATGTAACTTCTGTGATTCATCCTTCTGGCACATCAAAATTGTGAATGAATTAGGACTGTTAATGGATAGGGTAACAAAAATTTCTTACTCTTATTTAATAAGTTAGTAAAAATAAAATCTTATCTACATTCATCTTATTAGTAAAAATAAAATCTTACCTACATTCATCTTATCACTATATGAATTAGATAAATAGCTAAATGATCTTCAAAATGAAAAAAATTATAATATAATTATCTATAACGATTCAGATATGAAATAACTCTTACTTATACTCTTATCTAATAAATTAATAAAAAAAATTATCATACCAATACTCAATAACTTAGAAAAAATAAATTTTTATTCATATTCGTCTTATCGGATATGATATGAATCGGATAAACAGACATTGACAACTCTCATTGTGACTTATATTAGTACGTGCTAACACACGGGTGAGTATTTGATGATCGATCCCCCACGTAGTAAGCAAACATCTAAATAAAGATAAAGGAGATGTTCTGTCACAGACACACCATAAAGCAAAAAAATCAAAAAATGCTGATAAAAAATGGCCGTCCCAAACCACAGCAAAACGTTCCTATATCGCTATGAACACCCCCAAAATTACAATCTTCCAGCTAAATATTGGTTACCTCATTTTTATCTCAATACGTTATTTTCCTCAGCTAATAATCATATTTACAAAGAAGTATATGGAGATGGTATAGTTATCATGATTTGCGAGGTGACCGGTTCTTAAGTGACATCATCAGCTTTTGTCTCTCCCCTTCAACCTCAGCAAACTGGAGACTAAGTTGTGAGTACCGGCCTTGCATCTCTTGTAACTCATGCTCAACCATTGCATGCCTTTTCTTTAGTTCAAGCATGTCTTGAATAAGTTCATTTATATCCCTGAAACTTTGGAATATGGCCTCCTCATCATTGTGTTGCTTCAAGAATGAGCTGTTCAACAAAACAGATTGAAAACAGATCAATCAGGTTTAGTAGCGGAGCTTTAATTGGTGGAAAAGCTCTATCCATGAGAATATCATTTGCATGCTTTTAAAACACTCCTTGGGAAAAAACCAAGAGGTCACGGTGAAAACTGAAAAGTCAACAGCCAAAACAACAGAATGTGAGGAAAAAATGTATAGGTCAATATTGCTTCTGTTAATCCAGAACTAAAGATAAATGGAGTTTTAGATTTAACAAAACTTGTACAAACTGCCAAGAGTGATCCACTGTGCAAGATGGAGAGGATTTGAAATTGATATAGTATACCTCTGGAACCTTGCATCAGTCCGTTTCTTTTCTTGTAGCGCTTCAGCAAGTTCCAGTTCTAAAGCTAGGACTCTTTCCAAGGCATTTCCAGAGCCAGCCAGTTCTTTAAACAAAGGGAATATATTCCCCAAATGCTCATTTGCCTTCACTCCAAATTAACAGAAAGTCAAACACAAGTTCAAAGAAAAGTAATGTACATTTTGTCTGCTTGTTTGAATGAAAGAAATGCATTGAACTTACCATGTCGAGCTGTGATAAGGCTCTCTCGAGACCACGAAGAGAAGGGTCAATTTCGTTAGCTGCTAGGGGAAGAAGAGAGGAGAGGTTATCCTTCTTCAACTTCTCAAGCTACAAATAAAAAATATGGGGAGTTAAAGATTATTAACCTTTCACATATAACAAAGAAAAATCCAATCATCAAGCATAAGTGTGAAAAATGAGAAATCTGATTTACAAACTCAGAACATTAAAACTATATGTCTATATCACATGTACTCTACACCAGACCTTTCTGAAAGAGCCCAAAATAAATTTTGCAGAGATAAAACAGCAAGTGAGGTGTACTTGGGCATCTTTTGGAAGGAAAAGGGATGAGCAAGGATAAACCTTAAACTCGTTTCAGTGCTCTCTAGGGTTATTTGACATTTCCTATATACTTTCAGTGATATTTCTCATTATCAGGAACATACATGTTATTCTCACATCATTAACTATTAAGAGATACAATAGAAAATGCTTCCAAGATAAGATTACTGTACCTCTTTATGAAAAAGACTCAGTCCCAACTTTAATTTTTGGTGCTTTTCAGAAAGTTCATCTTTTGTAGTCTCATATGTTGTGTTACTCAGAGATTTCTCTCTATGAGGGTCAAATGTTGAGTTCTGTCAAACAAAAATAATATTGATCTCACATCAAAAAACAGTTTCAAAATTACAGACAATTAGTTTATGAAAAACATACTAGAATATATTCCTAAAAAGATTAAAAATAGTTCAACTCCAGTAAAACTGACTAAATTGGCCCAGATCTTTTAACACTATGAACCAGGAAAACAACACCTAAGAAGTTTGTTAACAGGAAAGAAGGCTTATTAGAGGTGTAGGCAACATTGTCAAAATTTTCCTAAATATATATAGCCATCATGTTGATCTAACATCTGACTGTTATTTGCAGGCATCTACGAAAACAATAGACACATAATCTGCAATCAACATGGAATTGGTGAGAAGCAGGAGAACTAAATCAAAAAATAAAATAAAACTAATATAACTGATACATGTCGACTACCTCTGATTCTTGTGAACTGAGGGGAGAGCCAACAGGAGGCATGCACCCATTAACACCTGTTACACCTTCATTAACATCCAACACACCATTACCACCTCCCAGGATTTGCTCTATCGATCCTCCATTACTTGCATCGGAATGAACATTTCCATTTTCTGCTGATGCCATGTTCTCCATCAGCCGTTTAACCAGATCAAGCTCGACCTTTATCTTTCGTCTCTCCTCATTGCACTCATGAAAGCATGTCTCTAGCTTTGATTTATCTTCCTTGCAACAGTCAAAGCTTAGAAGAGTACACTCTAATTCAGTTTTCAAATTATCATATGCACTGACTAGCTCTCTTCTATCCGTTCGTATTGACTGCATCTCAGCCTCCATTTCAGAAAGTGAGATAGAGAGTTCCTCAATCCTCTTTGCAAGGGCAATCTCGTTTTTCTTTCCAGTTTCAACCTCATCAAGTGCAGTTTGCAATTTCATCAGCATTTCTTCAGCATATTTTTTTGAGACTGCTATCTGGTTCTTCAGTTCTTGTATTTTTGATTCATATTGTTCTCTTATGAACACAATACGAAGCGATTCTGTTTCCCGCTTCTCAGTTGCCTGATTGTTAGTGTGAGCATCTGCCTTTTCTTTCAGATCCCTTAAGTGGATTGACAGGTTCTTGTACTCCTCTGTTTTTAGGGTTTGTTCTGATAGCCTACGAGTGAGCTCCCTTTGGTTTTCTCTCCAACCAGCCAATTCATTTCTTGATTCATTCAATTTGCATATGATGGAATGCTGTTCTTCCAATTTAGATCTGAGCACTAAATTCAAAATGTCTGCTTCTTCCTTTGCAAATCGTAAAATCTCCAATTCCTCTTTGAGCTGCAAAATTTGATCCTCTTGGCTATGATCAACATTTCCAATTTCATTTCTGGATGAATCAAGTTGAGAACACAGTTCCCGCAACTGACATTGCATATAGCTGGATTCGGCATCACATGCAATCAATCCCTCAAGAACAACCAACAACCGGTTTTCAAACTCAATTTCTTTGTCCCTCTGATTTTCTTCATTGCGTAGTATTAGATGTTGCATTGAAATGTTAGCCTTCTCCAATTCCACTATCCTTCCCCTCAGCTTAGTTTTCTCCTCAAAAAACAAAATCATCTCCTTCTCCTTCTCCTCCAGCTTTGCTGCAAGATCACTTTCAGTTATTTCAAGTTCCTCCCGCATTCGTTTCTCCATACAGACACGTTTTTCAGCTTCTCCCAGATTAGATTGCAAGTCCATTATCTCATTTTCCAAGATTTCTTTGTTCCTCTCAAGCTCCTCTTTCACATCAGCAGCTTCGTGCAGTTTATGTGCAAGATGGGCACAGTCTGCCATGGCTTGCTGTAATTCAAGTTCAACAAATTCCAATCTTGATAGTAATTCCAAGTTCTCTCTTTCAAGCCTCTGGGTGGCTTCTTCCATCTCTTGCCGTAGGTTTTGAATAACTCTTTCTGAAAAATCCAGCTTTGCTGTACAATCATTTAAATCTGCTTCAACCCTTTTAAAAGAAGTTTCATATTCAACCTTCCTCTCTTGAATAACCATCAGCTCATTTTCCAAGTTTCTCTTTTCCAATTCACTAGCAACACAAGCCTGGTTTTAGTTTCCACAAGCTCCTCTTTGACAATGTCAAAACTCTCCATTGTCAAAGTAATATCTCGGCTCTTTGTATCAACTTGCTGCAACTCTCCTTCCAGCAACTTCAACTTCGATAGCAACTCATTGTTAGCTTCTGAGCTGATCTTAATCTTCTCTCTTACCTCCTCTACTTCATTTTCAAGTTTTTCAATAGTTCTGCTCGAAATCTCTAGATTTATTGCGGAAGCTTTTAATTCTGACTCCGACTTCTCTAAGGAACTTTCAAGTGAAACATTTGTTTCTCGTAATCTCTCTATCTCATTTTCTAGGTCTTTCTTCACTTCTTTAGTTCTCTCAAGTTCCTCTGTGATTGTTTGGGACTTCTGCACAAGATCCACATTCTTGCCTTTCAGTAGCTCTAAATCTGCTTCCAATAACTCCAATTTAGAAAGGAACTCAGCATTAGTCTTCAGAAGTATTTGCTCAGCCTCTGAGCTAACACTGAAGCTTCCTTTCACCTCTATCAACTCCCCTTCCAGATTTTCAACAGCTTTTGTTGACAACTCTAGCTTTGTGTTGGAAGCTTCTAGATCAGATTCGGCCTTTTTTAATAAACTCTCAAGATTGGTTTTCACTTCCTGCAGGTTCTTTATCTCATTTTCCAGTGCTCTATTCACCTCTTGGCAACTTGAAAGGTTACTTTTAGTCATTTCTAGTTCTTCACCAATATTATTAGTGTCTTGTAGCTTTTGCATGAGATTCTGGATTTCACCAGTGGCTTGCTGCAATTCCACCTCCTTTAACTCCAGCTCTGACAGTAACTTCTTTTTCTCTTTTTCCCACATTACTTCTATTTCCTGGCTAATCATAAACTTACGAATTACTTCTTCTATCTCTGACTCCGCCTTGATCAGCGAACTCTCAAGGGCAACCTTTGCTTCAATTAAAACTTGCAACTCATCCTGGAGGTTTCTCTTATCCTCCTCACACTTCGAAAGACTGATTTGAATCTTTTTGAGTTCTTCTCCCATGTTGCTGGACTCTTGCAAATTTTGAACTAAAGTCTTCCGCTCGTCAGTTACTTGCTGCAACTCAACTTCCAGCAACTTCATTTTTGTCATCATCTCCCTTTTTCTCTCTGTTGTATTTCTTCAACCTCCAACCTAGCCTTATGCTTCTCTATCACATCTTGCAACTCTCTCTGGAGGGTCTCAATAACCTCACTGGAGAGATCCAGTTTTGTTCTAGAAGCATTTAGATCTAATTCAACACTGCTCAGCTTCACACTGTACTCGAGCTTCATTCTCTCCACCAATTCCCTTTCATCATTAAGCCTGTCAAACTTTTCTGTCAGGGTGCAAATTTCAGCTTCAAGTTTCCCCTTCTGTGTGCTTTCTTCTATAAACAAGCCCTTGAGTTTATCTCTTTCTTCAGTTCGATCATGTAGTTTTGCCTCCAAAATTTGAATTCGAACTTCTAGATCATCACACTTTGCTACATATTTTGCTTCAGTCTCTTTTGAACTTTTTCTTGATTCATGCAATTCCTTTTCCAATTGGAGTGTTCTTTTCTTTGTTCCGATCACCCCATCATTTGCACCATTCACAGCTCCAATGAGTAGCTCAGAGAAAAAGCCCAACTGGACCATAGCCACATACATTGCTAGTATCTCATCTTCTGGGTGCACACTTATCCCGGTGCTTAAAATTTCTTTGCTCCTCACCTCTTCTAACTCCCTGTTTGAATGGATTTGATTATTTGAGTGACACTCGGCCAAAGACACCTCTTCCAGGTTTGAATCCAGATTCAAATTCAAGTTGGAATCAGACTGCTCAAAGGGCTGCTTAGCTAGGGTCTCATTGGATTCGTATATAGACAAGACCTGAAACGACAGAAGCTCAAGATCCTTTTGTAATCGGTCAACTGCAGCAGTGTAGTTCTGCCGGACGCGCTTAAGTGTGTTCTCAGATGCAACTGCCCTTCTCTCTAGCTCTTTGCTAAGAACCTCCAGCCCCTTCTTCTCCTCTACAGACCTCGCCATCAGGCTGTTCATTTCTTCATGGGACTTCTCAATCTGGGACTGAAGAAGAGAAATTGTGTACAGATGGGAGGAGTGGTCATCTCTTAGGGTTCCTAATTCCTTGACCGTTTCTTTATGACTCTCCTCCAGTTGATGGATGTATGACTCATAGTACCTCTCCATTTGATTCATTTTTTTCACCAATAATTCATTTTCACTTTTTGATTCCTCTAGCTTTTGAAACAACTCACACATTTTTTCTTTCTTTGTTAAGGGATCCTCTTGAGTTATCACCCAATCTGATCCATCCTGGGTTCTCATGCCCTGTTTGAGGTTTCCAATGGCTCGCAATAGAACCTCAAAATCAGTATCAGCGCACATACCCATGCATGCTTTGTCTCGGACTTCATGCACCTTATTCTCAACCTGCATTAACAGGCTAATGGATCCTTTATCCAAAATCGAGCAAGAGGATTTAGCACATTCCAATTCTCTGATATCCCTCTTCAAGTTAGAACACTCAGTCTTTAAAGAGGATACCTCTCTCACAAGGGATTGACCTGAGTCGAGCTCAAGAACTAGTTGATGTGCTAAAGCCTGTGTCTCAGACCCAAGTTCATCAGTGATTTTCTGCAAAGACTTGGCCTCAGACTTCAACTGGAGAAAAGCTGACTCAGCCACCTCCAGTCTAACCCTTAAACGGTTATTCTCTTCATAGGCAAATGTCAAATCATTATTGTCAGAGAAGTCTGACGTCCAGCCATGAGTCCAGTCATTGCTTCCTCGGGTCAAGAGGCGGTTGGGGTTCAAATCATTTTTCTCAGTCTTATTGAGGCTGTGGGTGAGAGGGAAGAGAGGTGTTTCTGGTTTTTCAGCATGGAGGCTGTCAGAAGTATGGGATGAACCATCAGCTCCATCTTCAGTTGATTCAGTTGCTTCTTCAACCGATGGAAGCTCCATGTAGCTGGTTTCTCTCAGTCCGGTTCTCAGATTATTCTGTTTTTTGGTAAGGAGAAATATATAATAAGAGAACCAACTTTTTGAATATCTGTTAATTGATGCTAGAATTTTTTTGCAGAAATCAAGAAGTAATGCATGGTAGGAAAGAAGAATTCCAACATTGGGATTTCCATGCATTTATTTTCTGGTTTAATGTACTTGTGTATGTTAATAGTAGGTGGTCAAACTATTGCCACACTTCTCCATGAAGAGTTGTACGAAGAGCCAAAAATACTGTACTTGAAATATTACATGTAACCTAGAATATTTGTAAATTTCTCTTATACCTTGTCATCTGAAGTGGGACCTACAATCTCAACTGTCTCAACAATTACATGACTAGAAGCCACATGAGAGCCCTTTACACTTTGTTGCTCAAATTCTCTGCAAGAAGTGTCCATTTGTAAGTATTATATTAATTAACATGATACTTTATTTGAAAAAGTACATGTAAATAATGTCTCCACAAATCCCAAAAACATTATACATGAGCAACGGTGCTATAAACACATTACATATTTCCAAACTAGTAAGCCATAATTTGGATTACAGAATTACCTGAAACCAGTCTTGGTAGTTAGAATTTGCACAGTGACCTGCAAGGAAAATGTGCCAAGCACAAATTTGGTTAGCTAAGAAAAGAGAAAGATAATTTATTTAAACACGACACTTCGACAAGAGAAGAGAAATCCTCACATATAAAACTGTCCCAGAATCACAGCCCTGGAGAGGGAATGCTACACTGGTGGGCTTCAGGGCATCCACAAAATTTGCTAAGTTTACATCAGCCTCCCCAAGAATACTAGCCCTAGATGAACCCTGTTATTTAAATTTCTAATGTTTAAACTTCAAAGCCAAAAGAAACACTTGAGTGGTAAATAGGTGATATTAAAAATATATTTTCCACAATCCAGGAGAATAGTTGTAGAGAAGTGGCAATGTCTCAGGTACTAGTATGCCAGCATCAGCGTTTTCATTATTTCATTTAGAAGAAAGAGCAGCATCCTAACTGGACTGAACTTGTATGCCAGCAACCTGGCTCAGTTTCGGCAACCCAATGTGTTGGTATTACCAAATTGTCAATTTTGGCTGCTTTAGATGTTCATTCCGTTTTTTTTTCCTTCTACAGATTTCATGGTAGAAAATATTTTATGGTAGATCAAAAAATTACGTCTCTGAAAATCTCAACAAGAAGTTTCTCTTAAAAATAAAAATTTCAACTAATTTGAAGTTAAGTCTTTTATCGGAACAAAATATCTAAACTAATCGATATACAGGTTGTTTAGGAGTACCATGGCCACAATGAGCTTGTAAATTTTGTCATCAAATTTTTTGGTTCTGACATCCTGAAGGAGCCTAGTGGCTTCATAAATAGGATCAGACCATCTGCAATTTCCATTTCTGACATTGGCTTTGTTCGTCTTGGCAGTAGCTTTTCCCGTCTCAGCTGGGATGAATGACAAAAATAACTTGTCCCATCCTGCCTGTGGTATCTGAAACAAAGAGAAGCTGTGTTTAAATCCCACAGGAGGCACCTTAAAGGAAACAGATGTAAGGATTAGTGAGAACTCTTATTTAAAAAAAAACTACACATGCAAGAAATGTATATTAAATAATTCTTGCTCTGTATCTGACCACCAAAGCACCAGATAAAATTAATGTTACTTGAAGCTTAGATATTGATTTTTGTCAACAACAAAAGGTCAAAACTTCTGCATGAGCTCAAACAGGAAGAAAAGAATCTCAGGAAACAAAAAGACCATGGGGAGAACCATCAACCCAACTGCACGGTATAAACTATACTAAAGTTCAAACAAGTAAATAAGAAAAAAAAACATTCTAAAATGAGCAATTCAGCATATGTGGTTACCACAGAATACTTTGATTCAATCCATCTCCAGAAGGCAAACCATGTGCTTAGATAAATTAACTAAAAGCAATGGCATTAAAGAGAGCTTACATGGGTGGCATGGAATTGCAATCTAAAAACCACTTTAACTTTTGTCTTTTCGGCCTTCCATTTGTGAACCTTTGACATTTTTCCCTAATCAAGACAATTGGCTGCTATAAAGCACAATTGATCTCTTTAATCGCTTTTACCCATGTGGCCAAAGAAGAAGTACAGCTTAGTACCCTATGAAAAAAGATTATGGAAAATAAATATGTCAATAATTGTACTTTGTTCATCTAAGTATCATCTCTAATTTCAGGGTTCAAGAAACTCAAATATGTATAGAAAAAACTTATAAATAAACCTATTTTCGAGCCATACTGTAGACCACAACACACATTCCTACTCAGTAAAATGTGTATATAACAAGTAGTGATTTTCCAAAAAAATTAAAACTTAAAATTCATAGGTAAAAAAAAGTATGAATGTATTCAAAAATGCGACAAAAGCGATCACAGCATAGCCCCCTATTACCTTCAAAAAAAGAAGAAACCTCCAGTATTTCTTTATCAAAATTATAAGTTTGGACAGAGTTTGAAAAACGAATTGATCGAATAACTAAAATAAACCTTTGATCGGAATACAATCGAAAAGGAAATTGCAACGGCCCCAGCACTGAGTATCGCTGCGAGACTGAAATCGAAATTCACCAAAATTCACATGCAACAGCAACGGATCCGAACTGTAACCAACACCAGTGCCAACTAAAGCTAAATGCAGGTAGAATGAATCTCAAAGAAGGGATCTAAACATCTCAACAAGTACTGACAACACGAGTGAAAGAAAGAGATAGAGATAGAGAGAGAGAGACGTCGCCATCGTACCTAACATTGGAGATCTAGTGCTTCGAGCGCAAGCGAATGTGGCGCGATCGAAGAGGGGCAGACAAGTGACTCGATCAAGTTGCCTTCTTTTATTAACTCTTCGATTTACTTGCTTACTCGATCAAGCTCAGGCAGGAGGAGCTCTAGAGAGAGGAATGGGAGCTCCTGTAGAGAGAGAAACCTATTTAACAAAAGCGATGTCCCGCCAAATCCCTTCATTAATTATTGAATTAGTTCGAGTTTACTGGAATTTTAGTGGGGTTGTGCAAAAGATCGTAGGATACTCCAATGGCGAGGGATCACTTGACAATGGTTATGTTCAACTAGATAATAAATCTTTAATGATTGAAATTGTCAAAATGGTTAAGATAATCTATTGTCAAAGATCCCCTCCCCAATTATGTCGAGACTCTGTCACTCTGGGCTCTATATCTATAATGCTAGCAGCCTAGCACGGTGAAGTACTGACTTACACGTGGGCCCATTACCTCTTTAAATGGAGCCCACCTTACAGTAAGAGCTGAATCCGTTTAGTGAATTCTTGGTCTTTGCGGTCAAGAGAAGATTGGGAATTGGGAAGTGAATTCTCCGGCGAAAAGGAAAATGGAGGTACCCAGTTATGTCTCTGACCATTGACCAAGCACGCGCTTCATGATTTTATTATAAAGCAAAAATGATCCATTATTTATTATAAAGCAAAAATGATAAAATGATGCATTATGGTTTGGAATTTCAAACCGAATTCAATCAACAGGAGTTACAATTATTTCTCCTGCACATTTTATTTGCATTCAAGGTTAAATATAAATATTTTTCAAAAATACATGGATAAATGAAACTTCATTGATCAAATATGGATAAACATCCGTCGGTTCTCCGATAAATGATAATTCATAATTGATCTGTTCTTCCTTGTTAAAAGGTTAAACTAAAAGACTAAAACTATAGTTGTTTGACGACAGCAAATCAGTCAACCATGACTGTAGACTGTAGTAATCCGTAAGTTATGCTTAGAGCCCAGAAATTTTAAATGGGAAACCAGTGACAGCAGTGAGTTACAGCTCTTTTCTGGATCAACTGGTATGCGGTGCCAGTATATATCTTGCTGCTTTAAACGTTACCAGATCATTCCTACGGTATCTTTTGGTGGCAAAAACGATAATTTTCCTTTTTTTTTTCTTCCTCAAAAGATTTCTTTCGGTTGAATATAATGGTAATTCACGGCACTTTTTTTTCTTTTCATAAAAAGAATGAAGGAACCAAGCTGATCTCTACTATAATTAATGGTGGAATCAAGTTTCTCAATTTTTAATTGTTATTAATACTTGGTAGGCAAACAAACTGTTCTGAATCGGATTAAAAAAAAGAGAGATGAACCCAGAGAAAGAAATTTGTTCATCCAATAACAATAAAATCTTTAATTTCAAATAAATTGAGGTAGGATAGAAATGAAACCCAATCTGAAAATATAAAATCAGAGATCTCAAATATCAATGATAATAATGATGATGATAATGAAAAATAATAAGATGATAATAATGATGATAATATGATAATAATAATGATAATGATGCTGATAATATGCTAATAATAATACTAGTAATACAATAAATTTACATTATAAAGCATATTTCTAAATCCTTAATTCTAAACTCTAAAATTCTAAAAATATAAAAACTGAAAAACTAAGAATCTAAAATTTATAACTCTACTATTAGACTATAATTCCTAAATCATGGTTCTCGTACATGAATAATCGTCTTACAAACACTCTTATCCAAAGTAAGCTTTTTAAATATATTTCATTCCTTAAATTTCTTTTTTATTATTTTCTCCAATGTCAGTTTTGGTCGACCTCTTTTTCTTCTTGTGATTTTAAGATGACTTAGAATATCATTGTGTATTGGTGTCTCAGGAGGTTTTCATTAGATATGACCAAACAATCACAAATGATGTTGGATCAGGTTCTCTTGAATTTGTGTTACCCAAGTTTATTCTGTATATCATCATTTCTGATTTGATCTCTCCTTGTGTGGCCGCATATCTAATGTAACATTCGCATTTCAGCTATATTCATGTTCTGAATGTATTATCTTTTTGTAACCCATCATTTTGTATTATACATCATCGCAGACCTAGTCGTCGTCTTGTAGAACTTACTTTTTAATTTATTTGAGACCTTATTACAAAGAAATGTGTTCATCCAAAAGCAATAATTTTATTTGAGAAAAGAGTTTAATTGATAGAAATCATTAAATAGGCAAAATTTAATTTCTACCCGGAACTCAGGGAAAGTAAATTCCAATGATTAAAAAGAGCATTGATGAGGAAAGGAAGTCACATAAGTACAAACAAAGACACATCATTTTTACATCAAAAAAAGGCCCATCATTCATCTAATAACACCAATTGAAATTATTGAAAACACCCTCCAGAGTCAAGACAGAACAACTAAAGTTTCAACGATAGCTTCTTCTCAAAAAAAAAAAAAAAGTTTCAACGATAGCTACATTGCAGTATGTTTCATTTTTTTTTTTAGAAAACATCACGGTACTCTAGAACATCAATTTTTAAAATGATTCTCATAAACTTAATATTTCCAGCTCAACAGACAACAACCATATAATAAGTTACATGGAAAAAAATATATGCCACTGGATTGGTCACACTTACAAAATCACAATCACGCACTACAGTCCTCACTAGGGTCCGCACTAAGGTAGATGTCAGCGGCGCCCGGACACCCCCTTAATTTACTGAAAAATAAATTTTATATAATAAAAATAAAATTTTTGTTTACCCGAATATTTATTTTTTTGACTCAGACAATCACGCACTACATATAGTGTTTTAAAAAACCCGTCCGACCCGACCCGACCCGACCCGTGCTCAAACCCGTCAGACCCGTGACCCGTTAGAATCGGCGGGTCTAGCACGGGCGCAGGTAAAAAAATTTGAAAAAAAAATCGTGCTAGATCCGACCCGTTTTAGACTCGTCCCGTCCCGACCCGACCCGTCCAACCCGTCCTAACCCGTGCCTGACCCGACCTGACCCGACTCGTCCAACCCGTGCCTGACCCGACCCGTCCAACCCGTCCTAACCCGTGCCTGACCCGACCCGACCCGGGAAACCCAGGAATCAAACCCGTCCGACCCGACCCACTTTACCCGTTCTACCCGACCCACTTTACCCGTCCGACCCGTCCCAAACCCGCAGAAATTCAAAAAAATTCATAAAATTAAAAAAAAATCAAAAAAAATCAAAAAAATAATAAAAAAAAATTCTTATAAATATCACCTCATTTCATCTCATATTCTCACACAAACAACTTCACTCTATCTCTCTTCTTAATTCTCCAAACCAAACTCTTCCTCGTTAATTCGTTAATCATTACATATTAGCAATTCTCTAATTATATTATTATATTAATTTTGTTACATTATCCAGAAAAAAATCAAAAATATTTATATTAGTGATATTTAGTTATTATTATCAATTTAGTATTCGTTATATTATTTGTCGTTAATTCATTTTAAAGTTTCGGGCTTTCGACAATCTTTCGATTCCGACAAAAAAAGGTTAGTTATTAATATATATTATATTTTATAATTAGTGTATATTTTTTAGTAATTAGTTTTTTAAATATATATTTACATTGTTTTTTGCCATTCATTTCTTTTAATTAGTTTTTTATTAGATTCTTTATTTTTTGTAATTAGTTATATTTTTTATTTATAATAATTAAATTTTTTTATATTTATAACATTCATTATATTTTTTTAATATTTTTTAGCAATATCAAATGGCATCTCTCAATCCCTCTCATGCCGAAGAAATGACACATCGATTGAGCGTTGAAATTTTTGATGAAGATATGACACGTTCTAACCCTCTAAACCCATACTATCAACAAAATCTTAACCCTCTGCATCCTTATTATCAACAAATTCTATCACAACAATATTATCCATCACAACCGCATGTTGATCCTAATTACAACCCGCAAATCACTTCCTTTAGTGTCGGACAAGGTTCGACCTCATTTCCGTCAAGTTCTAATCAATATCCGCCATGTTTCCAATATAATACCGATACAACAACTAGTGGTGGACTTCCATCGTTACATCCAACGAGTGCGGGATGTTCCACACCAACACCCGACTCAAGTGGCCCGGAATCCCCGATCGAATCTGGAGCTGACAAGAGAAGGAAGAGAGCTCCCTCAACTTATGTTATGTCACACCCCGTAAATAATAAAGCGGATTAGGGGTGCTTAATCCGCCACGTACGCACGACGAGACGTGCGTACGAAAGGCTAAGTGAATAAAATAAAATAAATCCCGTAATAAACAAAACAATAATAATAATACAAAACAAATAAATCCGAATATACAGATAAATACAACGCCTAACACGGCGGGGGCTAACTCCATCGGAATGGGTAGCAAAATCTCTCAAATAAAACCCCAAAGAAAGAAACAAAAACCCGATGCCCGATAAGTCCTATCATCTACCCGCTCACATGCAAATGCGGCGAAGCATCTCTGATATCACGCAGGACTGCACCTAGCACTCGCTCCAATAAGATCCCGAACCTGAAATACCTGGATCCCACAACCACCGTGGAAACGTGAGTAATTTTTAAATTACTCAGTACGGATTTAGATCCAGCCTTAAGATTTGATCTTCTTTCCTAGACTGGACCCAAATACCGATACCGAATTTTAAATGCAATGAAATATTTTAATATATGTTAATGTATTATTATTTTATACATTTGAGAACACACCTACATGAATGATATGAAATGACAAATAACCCCGAAATAGAAAATCAGGAAATAATAATATAATATAAAATATAAGGTACGAGAATCAAACACCCGAAATAAATATCCCAATTTGCAAATCACCGTATCTATCCCAAGCGGGCGCCACCAAAGGCGTCCCAACTTACGAACTTGGGCCTTGCTTAAGCGGCGCCACCAACGACCCAACTTACGAACTTAGGACTTTATGTTTATGCGGCGCGCAATGCCGCATAAACGATAATTCGGCTCCCGAGGCGATAACGCCCTAGGAGAGTGAGCGTGCATAAGCACGTACTGCGATCTACTAAATCGTAATTCACCTTACAAAATAAAAACAAACGGATAAATATGTCTTCAGTTGCCATATCGCCAAAGGAGATAACTACTCGTGAATTAACAAATCGAAATCAAATGGGAGCCTACATTGTACCAAACAAGGGTCAGAGGACCGCATCCCGTAAAAGTATCAAAACGAAATATAAACAAATGGGAGCCTACACTGTACCCACTAAGGCCAGCGGACCGCATCCCGACTTTCTCTGTACCAACCAGGGGCCAAAGGAGAAAGCCCTTCGGACAATATTAGGATCCTAAATACGCCGGATAAATATAATAATATAATAACACGAAGTAGATTCCAATCTCGAATATGGCCGCCCACACTAAACACTGAAGTACACGGTATCCTAAATCGCTCAAATTTGGATTAAAAATTTAATCATATTAAGAATAATAAAAAATATAATATTGATCAAAGAAAAACACTCGACACAAAGTAAACCCGCCAAATGACGGAATCGGTGGATAATCCGACAGTACGTGCACGGATCGCGCGTAGATATATATACGACCGGTGGGTCCCACGGCCTATGGGTCACCGTACGTAACACAAACGGTCTCAGTTATGCAAGGCAACTCGATCGGGAATTACCCGGTCCGCCTCTCAGCACTCCCATGCATTTAATGCATGATTAACTACCTAGCTTAATTAATAATTAGTAATAGTAATAATATTTTCCTAATAAATATAATCTACAACTTGAATTATTTAATTCTATCTGATCCTATCTCGGGACTATTTCCCGAATCCTACTCCTATCCTGTCTACGTGCAATATGACATGATATGACATGCGAATGCGGGTATGTCTCGAATATGCTGGTCAATTTACCGGATGCAAATGACAGGTCAGATTCAGTCTCTAGTTATTTTTGGACAAAAACACCGCAATTCAGATTTATTTTAAAAACAATTTTATTTTCGGTTTGGATTCCTAATTCTAAGAAAGAAAATCAAATCCCAGGAAACCGTACTGTGGGAGTGCTCGGTGAGGATCACGAGTCGCTCTACTCCGAGGTAGAACACCGACCTCGGGGTCGGTGTCCGCGTACGTCTGGTCGGGAGTGACCTCGTACTCCGCGAGTGGATCCGAGTCGACTATATCACCTATTTAATTTAAATTAGATGCTTATTAGTTTTAACTTGATTTACTAATTAATAATTGAATTAGGTGGATACTTTATTTAAACGTTTGTCCGGGTTTTATCATATTTTCTTAAAAATTTCGGCAACATTTTTGCTGCATATAGGCGGTGTCGGAAATTTTAGTTTCTCGCATATCGATCCGTTAAGTCGTGTTTATCGTTCTTGATCGCGTTTATACGTTCATACTTTATTTTAAATTTCGAGTTTATGGATTTAATTATCAAATCATTTAATTTAAAATAGAGAAATTGATTAATATATAATATATAATATATAATATGTTATTCTAATATTCTTTTGTTTATTCAAAAATAAAGGATTTAATTAATATATATTATTTTATATATATTCTTTATTTCTAATATTCTTTTAAATCTAAAAATAGAGAAATTGATTAATGTATATATATATATATATATATATATATATATATGTATATATATATATACTAATATATATTCATTATATCCTAATTATTATTCTTATTAATTTTGCTTTTATTATTATGTATATATATATATATATATATATTTTTTAACATTATATTTTCATAAATTAGAAAAATAGTTTAAAATAAATTAAAAAGAAAAACTTAAAAGAAAAATTTAAAAATAACAAGAAGTAACTAATTTAAGAAAATTATTATTGTTTTATTAATTGTGTTGGTGTTTTAATGTTCGGGATCATACGCTGACTACCAAATCGTTGGTGCCAATGCACCGATATCCCGAATCGGGGCAGTCAGGGAATATAATCATTTCCCGGCTTTAAGTTTACGTTATTAATAATGGGTACCGCCAAACCTTTCGGGGTGGCTTCCAATTTATTAGTCATATTATTAAATTAATCCTTTTAATTATCTTAAGATTTTTAATCCATTGGGCCTTAATTTTATCTTAGTTAGTTTGATGAATTTGTTGGCCCAATGGTATTTCATTTATTATTGAGTCCTTAATAATAATTATTAAATTTTGGGCCAAGTTCCCTAACTACTTTTCAATCCGAAAACATATCCTTTAACATTTTACTTAGGCCCAATAATCACCACCCGACAGCCCATAATTTGAAAGCTCATCACATAGATTAACATTCACAAGGGTACTACTCAATCCGGACAATAACCAAAAATCGAGCAAATCAGTCACAGGACTAACAACAAGCACAGCACCAGAATAAAACCCATATGGCAGCACAATAGTTAAAATAGAGGGGACAGTAGTTCAGGAACATGTGCAGAACACAAACCAGATCGAAACAGTAAGGCACAACAGGCACAACCCTTCCCTTCTCTGGCTCTCACCTCACTGGTACCACTGGTACCAGTGTACCAAGAGTCAGTTCTGGGAATAACAAATCCAGACAACAAACCAAAACAGGGCACAGCCGCAACAGTAAACAAAATCAGCACAGGACAAGTAAAATAGGTCAACAAGGTAGGATAACATCAACCCATACCGAACCCAGAACCCAGAATTTCAGAGAGCACCATTCCTAAGGGGCAATGTACCAGTACATATTCCACAAAAGGCTTGGCCATCACTTGCATCACTGGTACCATAGATACCAGTGTACCAAGGTCTGTACCAATATTACCACCAGATTAGATCAGTAAGTAAATAGGCTACCAGCGAGGCAAACAAACAATCTCATACAACTCCAACATACCAGTAGCACAGAAACAGTAATATGTAACAACAGGGAACAAAACACGACAAGGCTCGATGGCCATTATGCAAGCAAGCAACAATATACAGCAAACAAGCAAGGAATTGGGCGCAGGCCCAACCCTGGTCCACACCAATAATGTGGTGGGTCTCAGAGTCAGGTGGCACCACCCAAATAAAAGAAAATCAACCAACCAAAGAAAAGTTTCGTATTTACCAAGAATGTAACCAAGAGGCAGAAGAGAGCAAATAGGCACAAGCAGCAAGGGCAAGAGTCGGCGCCTCAATAGAACCTCCGGCCACCACCTCCTCCCTCAATTTCAAAAGACTATTCTTATAACGTTTAAATTTTCTGACTTTGATTGAGAAAGGAAAAATTCTCAGCACATGAGAGCAATAACGAGAGGGAGGAGGCGCCTGCACGGGGTTTTATAGAGGGCGACAAGTGGAGGTAAGGCCAAGGCAGTAAAGGTCGTCAGCCCAACGACTGTTAGGTGGACCTCAGAGGGAAAGTGAGTGCAATAGGTCAAAGAGGGGATAGTGGCACAGGGCGATGAGAGGTGCAGTGAGGTCACTCGGTAGAGTGAGAGAGAGAGGGCGATTCGGTGGGTGGGTGAGAGCGACAGAGAGAAAGGTAGGCGGTGTCGCCAAGAGGGGAGAGGCAGAGCGACAGAAAGGGAAGAAAGAGAAAAAAAAAAGAAAAAGGGCGGAAAGGAGCGAAAAGACCGGGAGTGAAACCCGAGAGAGAGACAAAATCCCGTCTGGGGAGAGGGAGAGGTCCAGAGAGAGAGGACGGAAATGGGGGGAATTAAATGAAGAGAGAGATAGAGTGAGGGAGAAGAGAGAGAGTCGGATGGGATATTCTGTGACCGAATTTTTATAGCTATTGGTGTGACAAATTAGTTTCTTCCTCTTATTTAAGTATTCAATTTAGTAAAATTCCAACACTTTGTTACTGAAATCATTTTCATTCATTTGTTAAATCCAAATAGGTTAAATCAGAATTCATTTTCAATGTTCCGATTATATTTATTTAACAAATTTTAAATTTTCTCTGACTTAATTCAATTCGTTTTAAACGATTATTCATTTGATCCTTGGATAGTATCGTAAATAAGCTTGAATCTTCATTTCTTTATTTATAATTCATAACCTAATTTAATTAAATTAGATTACTAGGTTTTAGTTTTATAAATTATCGTGTTATAATATTTCTTAATTGAAATTAAGGATTTGTGATTTCTACTAATATTTTTATTTCTCCATTAAACATTGAGTTAAGTTATTTATTAAATTACGTTAAATCATTATAATTGTTATCTTAATTATCATTATATTCTTAATTAAAATTCACGGTTTAACACTTACATCGATATATGGACCGCCGGTAAACATGGTCTTAGTTATAGTTGTGTTACCGCCCATTATATTGATCATGATTGGATTTTACAAAAAAAAAGTATTACATTTTCGAACCATGAATAATCCGCACAACGCACAAATTATTTATCAATCCATTATAAATGTATTGCATGAGTATAATTTGAAAAGAGATTTAGAGAATAAAATATTTTCAATTTCTTTTAATAATGCAAGCAATAATATTAAATTTATTGATTATTTTACACGTGCACTAAACCCAATTATGGATGGTAGAATGTTTCATCAAAAATGTGCATGTCATATTCTTAGTTTAACTGTTAAAGCGGATTTGAAAATAACTTCCGTCAATAATTTAATTTGCAAATTTAAAGATGGTATTCATTATATTTATTCTAATAATATAAGAAAATAAGATTCTCATGTCTTGTGTGGACAATTAAATTTCACGTTGGAATTCAACATATAAAATGCTACACCGTGTCCTTCCATACAAACATACTATAAACTCGAGGGATTACCATTATTATGTTCCATAGAAGAATGAGACCAATTCGAACAACTTCACATATTTTTAAAAGTTTTCTTCAACGCAACCGTCCAACTATCATGCTCATACATGCCATCCACGCATCAATTACTTCAATATCCGTCATAACTCGTTCTGATCCGATCCGTTCCGATTATAATACACTAAAGATAGTCTGTAATTCCACCCCTATCCTCTCAACATAGATTATGTTTCAGATATTTTATTTTTTTGTATTTGATGCACAAGCACAAGTGCGCGACCGATAGATCGAAAAGAAAGAGAAAGCACGTGGGATCGGTAGTGAACAGTGTCACCAGATCCTCTGACCTCTGTAAGACCGGTGTGTAGTGGACTAGTGGGCAGTGACAAGTATCTGAACCGTCAGATCTTTATCAAGGACAGTGAATCAGCTCGATTTGTGGTTTAGATTTACGGAAGTGATTACTCTCCAGTCTCCATCCATCAGTGATGTACCGCAGGGGTTGTGCGCTCAGATCTGCGATGATGAACACAACGTCAGAAAGAAAAGAACCTTTTCACGTGCTTTTGGGGCATTGCTGCGTTTAAACTTTAAAGCAAGCACCCACTCCCACTCAGAGCACTGGGGGCTCTGACGTTTAATTCAAAACTTCTTTATTTAGTGATATTTATCATGAATATCAAATACTTCTCACACAAAGTTGTGTGAGTGGCTATATCTTTTATCTTTTAATTCGGGTACATACTATTTAGAGGGCTAATGGTACGTGTCTAAACTCTTATTTAAAGAGTCTTCCCACTAGAGATTTGAAATGGACCGGACGGTCCAATCCGTCCCGAGCCGTGACTGTGGACCGGATCGGACTGGACCGTGACCGGACCGTAGACCGTTCCGTGTCTTATCTAGTCCGGTTCAACGGTGGGCCGGTTCTCCCTTCACCCGAAAATTGACCGTGCTGACCCGTCCCGTGCGGACCCATAGACCGGACCGACTGCCCACCCAGATCCCCCCCTCTGCCCCATGCCCTCATCCCATCCAAACCATTTTATTTAAATAAAAGATGCTAGGCCCCCCAAACATACCCCCAACTGCCAAAAAAAAATATTTTTTTAACCTTTGTAGAAAAAATTGAAAAAAAATGAAAAATATCTGAAATCTTCCCTCCCAAAAATATCTATAAATATCACCCACATTTACATCTCAAAACACATCAAAATCTCATTCTCCCTATCTTCTCAAACTATCACATTCTCAATTTTTCGTTTAATCTCAAATTCTCAAATTTAATTTTCTTATTCCAAAAAATAAAAAATAGTTTAGAAATATTAATTTATTGTTAGTCAGTTGAAAAAATTAACTAATCGAAGAAGGTAGAAGACTAGAAGGATAATATTCGATATTCGTCATTTCTCAATTTCATCGTTGCGATAATATTTTCCCTTCAAGATTAGTTTTTAATTTTAATTAGATGTAATTTTTATTTGTAGAAATTAGTTATGTTTTTAGATTTTATTCGTAATTTTTTATTTAAAATTTCTAGAAATTAGTTTATTTGTAAAATCTATTTTTTTATTTGTAGAAATTCATTTTTTTTCTTAGAATATTATATTTTACTTTTATGTTTAGATTAATAGATTTAGAATATTAAATTAAATTAAATTTTTTTTGAATTTATTTTAGAATGTTAAATTTATTTTTTAAGTAGAAATTTATTTAGATTGTTGATTTCTTTTATAAATTTATTTATTATGTTAAATTCATTTTTTTTTGTTAGAATTTTCTTTAGAATGTTAAATTTATTTTTTAACTAGAGATTTATTAGAATGTTGAATTTTTATAAATTTATTTAATATGTGAGATTCAATTTTTTTTAGAGTTTTATTTAGAATGTTAATTTATTTTTTAAGTAGATGATTTTTCTTATATTCCTTTTTTTTATAGAAATGGCAAATTCTTCTAATCCCATGGATGATTTTATGCACCAGTTGAGTGTGGATATTTTTGGTGAAGATGTAGTTGATAATACAAACCCCTCACAATATTATCAACAATCACAAGCTGATGCTCCATATTATCCACGACATGCGAACCTCCCGCTCCACCCTCAATCAAATTATATATCGTAAGTTCTTAACTATCAATCTCAATAAACTCCTACATTTACTACACCGTATCATCCTCAATACGCCTCAAGTTCCCATGAAATAACTGAAGAGTCCCCATCGCAAGTTCCGAACGCACCCTTCTCTGCCGCAGAAACTCCAATCTCAAGTGTACCCCCATCACCAATGGAAGCGAGACCATCAGAAAAGAAGAAAAAGATAGCTGACCCCTCCTACGATGCACCTTGGTGGTATTTTTATGAACAAACAAAGGATGTGAGCGGTGTCATTCTCAACGGAAGGTGCAAGGTAAAAAATTGCAAAGTTTTTTATAGATATTTTAAGGCAAACTATCTAAGTGCATTTAAAAAGAATGCTGATAAATATGTTGCCAAAAATGAGGAACCACAAGATCAACCAGACTCTCGTTTAGTCCAAAGCGTTATAAACACGGATGGTAGTAGAACCCACCAAAGATACGATGAAAAAAGAATGTTGAGTGAGTTTGCCCGGTATAACTCTCGATGAAATACTAATAATCCTTCTACTACCGGTCGCAACATTAGGTATGAATTTTAATCATTATTTTTTTCTATTACATAATTTATTCACTTATATTGTGTTCATTTTTAATCATATAGAAGTAATAGTTCATCTGGATTGCTAAATGAGTTGTGATAAGCCTAAATTATATATTATATTCAATTAGTGTTTTATCTAAAAAACTATGTATTTTATATTAATTGTTAAGAATTTATTTAGTTTTTATGTCGAGTTCGAGATACTGCTGCATTTCTTATTGTTTTACAGGTTATGGAATGTAAACAAAGATGTCAACATGAGAAATGATGCTTGGAACGAGATGGATCGAACCTACACGAAGAAATCAAGTGAAAAGCATTTCTGGACAAAAATTACGGATCGCAATAATGAGATTTGCTCTCTGGTTTGCTCTGTTAAGAAAGTGTAAAAATTTCGGACCGCAATTTTAAAATGTCGGACCGCAAATTTCGGGGGATGGAAGCGCGAACTTGCAGTTTTAAAGTGATTTTCTCATTGTAATTAAGAGATTTTAACACTCTTTCATCCAAGACATCTCTCAACTAACTGGAGAACAGATCCTAGGCAAGAAAGAAGAGAAAGAACACCATTGGAGAGAGATTTGAAGGAGAACTCAAGAACCAGGCGAGAAATCGTAGATCTTCTTGGTGTATTTTTTTCTTTACTCTTTTCTCATATTGTGCTATTGTTTAAACATGAATCTGTGTGCAATCTTTGACATGATTTATGGCTAGACACCCTTCTAGGGGTCTAGGTGTAAACTCGATAACTCGAATGGTTTAATTTACTCGTGTGTTGATTTTTTAGTTCTTGTTGTTTGTGATTGTTATTTTGTCTAAATTGAATGCTTAGTTTTAATCAACTGCGTGTTACCCTAGAAGTGAAAGCGAAAACCGAAAGGTGAAACTGAATCTTCTGATCCAAAATAGTGATTTAGGTCGTAGGCTAAGTACTTAATCGTGAAACTTATTACCTAAGGGAAAACCGAGGAAACTCTAGAAATTATGTGAGGTACCGAAAGACGAAGTACAAAATCTAGGTTATGCCAAAGTGATTCACTGATTTTAATGGGCTTAGACTTGTAAGGTGAGGTACTTAATCGTGAAACCCGAATTGTTTAGGTACGGTATCAAGCCACGAAAGTGTAAATTTGGTACTAAATCTGAGATTGAATCCCCGACAAACACTGCAACATATTAAAAGATCAAATAGAGTGAATTGACCAAACGAGTGAGAGTGAAGCCGAAAGCCCCTAGAATCCTTTATTTAATAAACTTTTCAGTCGTTGTTGTTAGACTTATGCACTCTTAGTTTAATACAAAACTTTCATTCGATTGTCTAGATTAGTGAAACTTACGAGAACCGGTAATTCACCATTGTCCTTGTGGTTAGACACCCCGACTACTACTTGACTAGGCCGTGCGCTTGCGGCTGAAATTAAGTATAAATTAGGGTATTTATTAGTTTAGCAAAATACACATCAAGTTGCGAGATGATGATTGTGTTTGAAGATCAACAAATAAACAATATTGAATTACTGACTTATTGTTTGGGAAGTATGGAAGATTATCAAATTGATATCCTGGAGTATTGGAAGAGGAATGTAACTGCCTATCCAACATTGGTGATGATGACGTGTGACGTAATTGCAGTGCCTGTGTCAACCGTCCCTTCCGAATCATGTTTTAGTTCGGTAAACAGGATTTTAACATATAAGCGTACCAAATTGGCTTCAAAATTTTTCGAGCAACTTATGTGCAATAAAGATTGGATTGATGCTGAAAGTCGAATGCAACATGATACCACATTTGATGCAGCAACATCCACCATAGAAACTCAAGAAAACAGTACCAATATCCCCGATATCCCTCTAGAAGATTATTCTGACGACCATACGACATTCAAGATAATGACTTATGGTATATGCACAACGACTTCTAGGAGTTTGGTATTTCTTACCATATCAATCTTTTTATCTATTTTTAAATATTTTAATTATTTTTTTAAATTTCTTTTTTTAGGGAACATTACTAACAAAAAAAAGTTATAACTCCGTTTATGTTCTTTTTACATAGCCAGCCCCAAACCCGAGTTAAAGGAGGATGGTAACTCAAAATATTATCCAAATTTTATTTTACAACTTTTTAAAATTTTTTAGTATTATTTAATTTTTAAATTATTAAAAATATCTAATTAATTCGATGAAAATTATTATTTAAAAATTGATAAATTTATTTTTCAACTTTTATTATTTTTTATAATTTTCTGAAATTTTATTTTTTTAGAAATTTTTTAAAATTTTAGTACTATTAGATTTTTAAACAATAAAAAATAATAATTCAAATTAGTTAAAAATTATTATTAAAAAAAATATGATAAATTATTATTTTTTCCAATTCATAAAAAAAAAATCGGACCGGACCGGACTAGACCGTGCCCGTCCCGTCCCGTGGGGGTCCGATCCCCAAGGGCCAACGGTGGGACGGGTTCGGTTTTTTCGAATTTGGACCGTCTAGGACCGGCCCGTATGAACCGTGCGGGACCGTGGACCGTCCGGGTTTGGACCGGACCGGCCCGAACCGGAGCGTTTTCAAATCAGTACTTCATACTTTGGGAGTGTGTGTCAGTGTGTGGGCCGTGGGGAGGGCACTGGGGAGAGCCCCACTTGAACTTTTCAGCACAGTTGGGCCTAATCGGTGTGATTTGCTTTTGGGCCGTCCAGGCACTGGTTTCTATCATATCCGAAACAAGGCTCTTCAATTATTTATTTGCTTTCTGGACAGAACTGAGTTCTCTCTAGTCCCTACCAAGCCCGAAAGTCAAATTTGATCCAAATTACTACAGGTTATATCTTTTCATTATTTTTTTTACCTATTAATCTATCAATAAAAATTTAGTATGCAATCTTATAAAAACAATACATCAGAAAGATTCTATTGCCTTGGGTAATAGAATCAATTTCAGATAGTTTGTTTCATTTAGATTGGGCAATACATGCCATAATAGCTGTCATGTCATCTCTCTAGAAGTGGAGCGCTATTTTGATTTTTGAGGACTCAATTTGGGAGCGGATACACAGATTGATATCGGGTCGATGTCAACTTTAACTTAAATAAGTTATTAATTATTATTCATAATAATAATTTAATTTGTATAGTACTTTGTTATTTAACTTAAATAAATTATTATTATTATTATTATTATTATTATTATTATTATAGTGTTATTTCAATTTAATAATAAAAATACGGTAAAGAATGGGTTGCACAATTAGTTCATTATTATAAATAATAACTCATTTAACTATAATGAAATTAATAGTGAATAATAACTCATTAATTTGAATAATAAAGTTGATATCAATCAACTATGCTATCTCGTGAACATTTTTCTTCAAAATATTCAAAGGTCCTTACAAATTTATTTATTGGGTTAATCTTCTGACATATCATTGAACTTTGATATATCTATATTTGATCACTGAACTTTTATTTATTTATTTTCAATCACTGAACTTTGATGTTATCCATATTTAGTCACTGCTATTAGTTTTTCTATTAAAAAAAAAAATTAAAAAACTAACAAAAAAATAAATATAATTTCATTTCATTTATACATTTTTATTTCAATTATTTTTTACAACAAATAAAATTTAATTTAATTATTTTGAATGGAAATAGTAGTGGAAGTGTTCAAATATGGATAAATATAAAAATTCTATGAGTAAAATGAATAAATAAAAGCTCATTGATCAAATATAGATAAACATCAATTAAGTTCAGTGTCATGTCAAAAGATTAACCCTTATTTATTCTTTATACCAATTTTGCCGTTAATCAAATTTTTTGCATATTTGCTAAAATCTGGGGATAATAAATACATTACATACAAGAAATTTTAGTATGGTAGTTATTCTATCTTTTCTACTGAATAGCATCTTACATTCCAGATTTGAGTTTCTTTCTTTATTATTTAAAAAGGAAATTCTAAAAGAATACGCATATGATAAATTTATTGAAATTTAATACATCTAGTCCTGAGCTTTTTCGGGGAAAAGAGAAGAAGCATCGAACACATAAAATCCTGAGGAAAACAAGTTGATCGTTAAATAGCAATTACGACAAAAAACATTTATTTATTGTTTAGCATCTTTTAAGGATGAATGATAAATGATTTCTGAGTAATATCTGATATTGATATTTTTTATGAGGTCGATCCGAGTCATATTATTATTATTATTATTTTGTTATTATAAATATTAATTTATTGAAAATTTAATGGTTTACGAATATTTAATTTAGTGAATATTTCCCCAAAGCGCAAGGTACACTTAATTGTTAATCTAAATTAGAGACACATTTAATAATTTTCCCAAAGCGCAATGTATAAGCAATTAAGCATAATTCAATTTTAAAAAAGAGTATTAAAAAAGAACGAAACTGGTAGAAAGAGAAAAAAAAGTTATCTTAAAATAGGATCGTCATAATTTATATCTTGTTAATGAGGAGCAAAATCTCTTTTCTTTTTAATAAATTAGTGAGCAAATATTTGATTTCAGACACGTCACACAATGTACATATCCATAGTCCACTCGGAGATATCAGAAAAGCAACATTTTCTATATATATAGAGATAGAGTTTGGTTACGGTCATTTCATAAGCACTTTGATCAAGTGTTTATAGTATTCATATCATAATCTTATAAATCATCAATTTTCATCATGTTTGGAGTTAGTTTACTATACTTAATGATTTTTGAAAGATAGCAAAATTTGGCCTACAAAAATTAGTATTTTTAATTATTTTTAGAGCTATTTTTTAAAAATTATTAAGTATAGTAAACTAACTCCAAATTTGATGAAAATTGATAATCTACAAGGTTATTATATGAAGAATCTTTTGAGATATTTAAATTGAAATTTCGAATACGAAATTTTAAAATTTGAACCGTAAATATTTCGGCTCGAAATGCTTATGGAATCACCGTAGTCAGTCCCTATATATATCAAATTACTGACACATATTTCTGAAGATAACCTAAAGAGGAGTCAGCAAGTAGGAAAAGGAAGGCAGTAACTCAGCAAGGCACAAATGGCACAGGAACTGATTGGGCTGCACTCAAAATTAATAATAGCAATAAAAAAAAATAATATGCAGTATAGGTATGATCCAAATTTAGGGCTGGCAACGACTGACTTGGTCAAACTCATGCTTGACTCGCTAATACTTCTGAGTTAAAATTTTTTAATTGAGATTGATTCTTTTAACTTAACGAGTTAATCGAGTTAGTTTGTTAAAGTTAGTTAAGATTTATTTAATAGTTAACAATAATATTATGATATTTTATAATAAAATTTATAAAAATAATTAATATAATAACTAACGACAATATATTTCACATAAATTTGCTATATTAATATATGTCATACTATAAACTATAAAGTACTAATTATATTAAAAATTCATAATAAAAATAATAAAAATTAATAATTGATTGAGTTTAACGAGCCTAATGAGCCGAGCCAGTCAAAACTCAAGTTTGACTCATTAACTTAATGAGCTTAACGAACCGGTTCGTTAACAACTCAATTCACTAACAAACGAACCAATGATGAACGAGCCGAGCGAATCATGAATGAACCACAAACCGTGAGCTTTTTTGCCGGCGTTATCCAAATTAGATCAAATCTCTAGGTTTCATCAGAATTCAAAAATAAATTCCATAATTTTCAGGTAATATAGGCTATTCAAAACTTTCAGCTCATAGTTCATAGATCATACATACACAAAACTAAGACATTCTATACTTCATCAAAGCATAACATTGCCATTTGCCAAGAAACCTCAAACTCCTATTTATTTATACATCTATTTTGCCTCTTGCACTAGACTCAATTTGTGATGGGTACACCTTCAAGTTGAGACCAGAGGCATTCTCTTTCTTTTCTTGGGCTTCTTTTCTCTTCTCTCTCTGCTTGATCTTCTCCTTGCAATTCTCTTTCTGTATGTGGAGTTGCCCGTAACTGAAACCCATGGAGAGCATCTCTGACTTCAGGAATGAAATATTAATTTGTTGGATATTTAAATTAGCTTTGGGAGTTTTAGGATGTATACTTTTGCCAAGGCTTGAGGGGCCTTTTATATGAGAGGCCAATGGATAGGTGTTGTTTCTGTGGGCGGCCTTTATCATAATTCATAATTGACTAACTAGAAGGAAGGAGATAAAACTAAAAGTGTGTACGACTCTATGGGCGGTGAGTGGAGGTTCTGATTGCACTTGCAATGAAACGAATATTAATTTGCTACACGCCGTTATTTGTTACCAACATAAGATCATGTGCTTGTTCAGCGCTAAGGGTGTGAAGATAGATCGGTTTAATTGATTTGTAAATTTAATTATTAAGTCTTGGACTATTTAGTTTGATTTTATGGCTCAAAAATTTTGGTTCGGTTGAAATTTTTAGCTAGTTTAATTTTTATTCTTTGGTTTGTTTATATTTTTTTTAAATCGGATAAACTGAATAAATTAAATAGTAAAAAAATTATCAAGAAAATTTATTTTACTTGATATAACTAAAGATCATATAAAGATAATGCGAATGATATTTATTATTTTATTTTTTAATTATTTATTTCTTCTATCAATTTTTATAACTGTTGATATTTTGCAATCTTCTTTACCATTAATTAAAAAATAAAATCTTATTTTAACGAAATAAACTGAATAGAATTTTAGTTTATTCGATTTTTAAATTATTCAGTTGATATTTTTTTAAATTTGATTTGGTTCATTATTCGACAAACTGAATAAAATTTTGGATGAATATATTTATTTCGGATTGAACCAAGTCACCGATTACACATCCTATTCAGCACATTCTGTTGCTATAAAACATAAAATTTCAATTTACAAAAATATTTTAAATAATATTAACACACATGTTTTTAAACAAATATTTTTATTAGTTTTCCAACAAGACAAGGTAATAATCTGAGAACAATGAAAAACAAAGGGAAAAAATGCGTACGAAAATTGCTGATTTTTGGGCAGAATAAGAAAAAAAAGAATCAAAGTGTATAATATGAAGGAACATTTTTTTGGTCAGTAGCATGAGGATTAATGACATTAAATAGTATTGCTTGGTCAAAATAATAGCAATGCGGCCATCACAAAATATTATTTTCTTTTTTTGTACCACTGTGCAATTTGATTTATTATATTACCCGAAAAAAATTGCTGAGGGCTAATTTGAATAAAACTGTCATCTTTTTTTTCTTCATAAGGAACTTGAATTATTGCTGTTGTAACATAGTGGTTCCGGGGAAAAGTACTTGGTCCCCCAATTATTGGTGCCAACACAAAAATCAACTCCACTAGTGGGATATTTAATCAAAACAAGAGAGACGCAGTATTAATTAAACAATGGTTAGGTCCAGTGTTGTAGATATAATATTAATTCACTGATATTTTATAGTAAAGTAATTAGAACAAAAAAAAGAAAATCATTTTAGTGGTGGTTATTAACGAGAATATGGGAAACATATCTGGAACAATTATAGAAGATTTTGATAATCACATTTAGCTCGTAAGAGTTTAAGATAAATATACTTCATATAGGAAAATTATGAGGTTCACAAGTTACCAATTCATTGTCTGTATTGAAGATGATTTATTCATCTCTACAAATAAATAATCAGAATCTTAAACAGGAAAGGACGTTAATTAACAACCTCCACCGACCCAAAACTTTTGCTGGTGGGTTCATGAATGGTGATGCTGCTTGGCGTAGAACTATTTAAATTCGTGGATGTAGAGCAAAGCAATTTTAATTACAAACTATTTCCCAAAATACAAACATTAGTGGATTTCTCAATTATGAGCTGGTAGGGTCCATCCACCTGAACCTTATAGTGATCAATGTTTAATTGGTGGATGCATCAATTATTATGCATTATAATTTTAGAGTTAAGCTCAGAGAAAACTTTTATGACCTTAAACTCACAATAATTTTACTTCTAATGTATATAAAAAGTAAAAAAGGGCGTAGAATGCCAAACCCAAAACAAGAGAAATATGACAAAAAAGAATAGGAAACTGGCCCAATCAGTTCCAGGCCCAGTTGTTACTTGTACGTAACTATGTATGCAGTTAGACCGTCCTTAATTCCTTATAAACGGAACTCCCTGTTCTTCTAAGATTACTACAACTATTAATAGGAACTACAAACTGATTTGTTGCTCAATTTTTGATCTTTAATTACAGTACTTGCACACGATGAGTTCTTCATTGTAATAATATATTCAATTTTTGAAAATCACCTCTAATAATAATAATAATATATTCAATACTTGAATATCATTTTAAAAAATTAAAAACGGTGACTTAAAAAACTCAAAACACTCCAAATTTTTGCATCCCACAAGATTTTCATATAATTTTTTTTAATGAGAATGATAAATTAAAATTTGGAAATGATTTGGTATAATTTTTGAGTTAAACTTCCGAAAAGCCTCCGTGACTTTAAGCTCACGGTATTTTTACTCTCTCTCTATATATATCATAATAAATAAATATCAATGCTGATATTTGAGTCCAGTTT
This sequence comes from Schoenoplectus tabernaemontani, assembly GCA_037127355.1. Classification (NCBI taxonomy): domain Eukaryota; kingdom Viridiplantae; phylum Streptophyta; class Magnoliopsida; order Poales; family Cyperaceae; genus Schoenoplectus; species Schoenoplectus tabernaemontani. Next base: position 392,831 of record CM073742.1, read on the forward strand.
AAAAGAAAATATATAATCATCCGATTACGTTAACAGCAAAAACGATTTCTAACTAAGTACCATAAAAGGCACCTATTATTGACGACCAATTTTACAAAATAAATTCATCAACAAGTCGCTCTTTGATTGAAAAAAAGAAAGAAGCAGCAGCAGTGTCTAGTTCCTAATTTTTTGTTGACGAAATTAGCAAAAGAAGTTAATAGGGGCAAAAACTCTTAATCAAAAGAGGCAAAAAGGAAGTAGGGAAGACAATAGTAGAAATTGGAACTCCCAATTTTTTTTTAGTCAAATTTACAATTTTGGGATGAACTACAACCACCCAATTCAACAAAAGAAAAATAAAAAGTCAAGGGCTTTATATATTACAAGCTCGATCTTTGAAAACCTTTACATATAAATATCAATCAAGCCGAAAAGATGCCGTCGACGAAGGCCAGGCCGAGCATGCTTTTCGGCTTCTCCAATTCCTCAGCCACAACATCTTTGAGTAAAATTGCCTCATCTCTGACCTTATTGCCAAGAACAGAGGCCTTGGAGAAAACCCAAGAGTTCAATTGCGCCACGCCTCTTGCCAAATCTTGCCTCTTCTCAAATTCCTCGGCCACCAAAAGTGCTATGTCCGTCATCTTTCGCTTTTGGGGTAGTTGCTAGTGGTTGTGACTTGTGAGATATTGACGAATGGTGAGGATGGTTTTGAATTGGAGTCTATTTATACATGGTTTCTTGGTTCTATAAGGAGTCAAAAAAGTCATTCCAGCTGAATTTATTTTTTAAATGTTTTATTAATTTTAATCTCACGTGGAGTGATGGATCAACTAGTCAAGTGTTGAACTTGGCCACGTGGATGCCGTTTGTCAGGTCTGTCGGTGCGACGGTGCTGCTGTGTTGAGAACTTGAGATGGATATATGATAATATATTGATGGAGTCTTTTTTTTTTATATCAAAATTAGATAATTTAGACTCTCATCTTTATTTAAAAAAATATTCTCTATTTATATTGCTTTTAAATTTGTGTTAATAAAATTAATACAACTGAACTCAAATAATTACATTATAGTTTTGAATCATTTTGCGTTTTTTTATTAAAAAAAGATGAGGAAAAACTGCACCGTAGTGTTACAGCATATAATTCCACAAGATAAAAGACACATCAGATCATGTTCGGTAGCGACCATTTGGGCAATTGGGAATTGCTGGTTTTGGGCGCGTTAATTAGGGGTACTGTTTTATTCTGGTCCAGGATCTTTTTCATTTCTTTTTTTCGTTCGAGCAAGAATCAAAGAGCTTTTCTGTGAATGATTTTCTGGTGAACGTGTTTTGCACAATGACAATAAATGACAATAAATGAAAACAACAATAAATGACACTAATCAAAAAGCTTTTCTGGATGTTAATGTTTTGGATTTCACAAAGCAGTTATCAATGCAGCAATCTCATTGCCCCATTTGTGATTTGTGTAGTAATCTAATCTTTCACTGTTAACATTCTTTGATTTGCATTGACTGGCTTGAACTGTTGCCAGGGAACCAAAAAAAATAAAAATAAATAAAAGCTGTGCAGAGACCCTACGCTTAGAGCCTAGGATTATCACCCTACGCTTAGAGCCTGCTCTTACTAAGTCGGCCCGGCCTACCCGGAGTCAATCTCTTCAAACTCCATCCGAATTTCTTCATTCAAATCGGATAACATTAACATTAAGGACAAGTAGGGTTTACAGTTAAGGTTTTTCAGTCAGAGTGACCATGAAACAGCGAGTGCACATGGCACATGGGACTCTCTTTTACTTGGTGCAGATCCGTGAGCTTGTGCAGGAGAGGATGCAATAAGCAAGCACTGGGCATTCTTCAGATCACAGAATTGTAATCATATCCAGAAAGAACACAACAGGTTCACACTAATTCCAGAAGCTAACCAGTCAAATACAAACCTTTAAAAGGCATCCTATTGAAATGCCTCATTATTTGTTCACCAGATTTAAATCTTCACAAAGACTGGTCTCCCACTTGAAGCAAGTAAATATTTATAAATTTCAATAACAATTATTTTGCTTTGCATCTATCTGATGGCAGAGTCTGTCAATGAACAAGAAATCAAACAAGAGGTGCTGGAAATTGCCACATCACATTCCTGACATTGTATAGTCCATTGCATCGACAAGGAAATCTACAAATATTAAAGAACAACCATAAACTTCATCAGATATACTCATTTTGTTAAGCCATTAAAAATAGACAACAGACAGCATGGACATATTAATAAGTATCATAGAACCTGCATCAGCCTTTGTAAAACACATTGGTGGTTTTATCCTGAACACATTACCATGCAGCCCACCTTTTCCAACTAGCACACCTAAGTCTGTTAAGATAGACAAACATTTGTCATGTTTCGATGACATCACAACTAAGAAATAACGACATCAGATGTTGTTGTATTCCTGTATGCATAATTTACAATTTTAACGAGAAAAAACCTTTAAGCTTCTCAAATAATACTCCTATCTCAGCTTTTGCTGGTGTTTTGTCCTTCCTATCAGTCACTAGTTCAACACCCAACATTAACCCTCTGCCTCTTACATCTCCTATAACTGGACAAGAAAAAAGAATAAAAACAAAATGGGTTAGAAATAGTGAAGTATCTAACAAGAAGTATACAGTTGAACTCATTGAGAATTTTGAACAATAAGGGGAAATAGAAAAAATAATTACTCTCATGCTTCTGTTGAAGAGCCTTCAACCTCTCTATCAGGTGCGACCCGACATCAGAACAGTGCTCCTGACGCTTCTCCTTGTCAAGCACATTAAGGACAGCTAGTCCACCAGCAGAACAAACAGGATTTCCACCAAAAGTGTTAAACTGGATCTTCTGTGACATAACATGTGCAATCTCTGGTGTGGTAACTACTGCTCCTAATGGTAAACCATTGCCAATACCCTGTAACAGAAACCAACAGTGAAATCATTGTAAATTTCCAATACTTACCAGCAAGAGGATTGAGACAAGAAATATAACAAACCTTTGCCATGGTAACTATGTCAGGTACAACATCTTGAGTTTGGAACCCCCAGTAGTGGGACCCGGTACGGCCAAAACCACTCTGTACCTCATCAGCTATGCATACACCACCGGCCTTGCGTACAATATCATATACCAATTTTAGGTAGCCAGGAGCCAACTCAACTGCACCTCCAACTCCCTATCATTATAGCATTTCAAGTACTAATTAAATTCCAATATTCATATTAACAATTTCATGCAAAGTTGAACATGGTTTTTTTTTTTGAGAGAGAAAGATGAGAGTCTAGCTCACAAATTTCATTTTGTGCCCATGGGGGCTTGCACCTATGACCTCTTGGAAGTTATCCTAGTTAGCTACCACTTGACCTACTAGACCATTTGCAGTACTTTCAAAAATCCCTCTGCAGTGTTTTTATAAGCCTGCAATATTTACATTCATTTGCATGGTTTAACTAATACCTGAAATGTCTCTGCAATAAAGCCTGCAATATTTCCAGAGCTGCCATAGGTAATATGTTCTACCACCTCCTTGGCATAAAGAGTGGCATCAGATCCAAAGGGACCTCGATATGGGTCTGGATTCATAACATGGTGGATCTCACCCTGTAACAGTTTGAAACAAAGTTTTCAACCAAATTATACCAAGTACCGGCAGATATTAAAGACTGGATCAAAAAGAAATGCCCACAGAATACCACCCATTTGTTACTGAAATTTTCAGGCTCCCAAGTTGGTTTTTAAACATCGTATGAATGACAGTATGATCTCTAGATTCTCTACAATCATTGTTCAACCGAAATACCATTGAAATAATTTTGTACAATGCTAGATGAAATGAAAAAATTATGCTGAAAATTGAGAGTTAAAAAGCACCAATATAGAAATAATTGAATGATTAATGTACCAAAAATAGAGATTAGGTCTTCAGTCATTTTCTCTGCTACAAAGTACAAAGTGAGACTTACGACCCAAATAGTACCAATGGAATGCTTATTGTACCAAAATGGAGCATTTTAAATCTTGATAAACACAAGAGAGCAAAATAACTGAAAATATTCCAATTTAAATGAGAAGATATTAAATAAATTAATCTATTATAACCTGTGGAATTGGGTATTTCCAAGTTTGTAGACCAGTCAGGCCAATCGTCCCTGCACTGCCACCATGATATGCATTCCTTAAGGCAACCATACCAAGGTTTCCAGTATAAAGCCTCGCCATCAAAGTAGCTAATTCGTTTGCCTCTGTTCCAGAATTGACGAAGTAGACAACCTGCATATAATTTAAAATATAAACTAAGTAAAACATAGACCCTTTGCAAACCAAGTTCACAGTTTATTCAAAAAAATAAGACACTGCCGGGTTCACATCTGCTGCCATAAAGGTGATGGCAGGGCCCTGCCATTGAGTCAATGGCAGGGCCCTGCCATTGAGTCAATGGCAGGTGGGGCCCACAAAATAAGAAGGGGTGGGGTCCACCTGCCATTGACTCAATGGCAAGGCCCTGCCATCACCTTTATGGCAGCGGATGTGAATCCGACACTGCCTGGTCTTTTGGTTTCTCTTTCCAGTTGTGCTGTCATTTAAACCTGTACCTTGAGATTCCCAGGCATTTTTGAGGCAAGCGCTTCAGCGAACTCAGCAATTGCATGGTGCAAGTAAATTGTGGTGGCATGCTGAAGAAGCTCTGTCTGTTCAATTACTGCTTTGATTACATCAGGATGACAGTGGCCGCAAGATACTGTCACTATTCCAGCAAAACAGTCCAGGTACCGCTTTCCATCTTCATCATATAAGTATTGCATTTTTCCTTCTACTATGTTCAACTGGTTCAATAAATTAAAATTATCAGAAAATATAAAGCATATTGAAACTTTGTTCAAGTAACAAAGTTTTCTTACTACAGACTGAAATTCTTCAAATACATAGGAAATTCACGAAACTGTAGAGCCATTTGAATTAGGTTCATTTAAGTCTTTATTACTAATAAAACTCGATGTAATTCTAATAAAATACAGGGATTTTTTTTTCAGGTCATGGGACCAGCATTCTCACCCCTGAAGCAACTACATGCATTAATACACAAGGGGTTTAATATTTTGATTTGAATTCATTTAACCATTCTAACTACTTAATTCATAATTCAATAATATTTTTTTTCTCAAACATTAAATTATAAGCTAAATTTGAACTCGAAAAGGCCTTTATCTCAATTTGCCAAAGTTGAGAGCGTCAATGCATCACCGGTTTCTGGTAATAGTGAAAGAGAGAAGGGCCAAGGTAGGTCCTGCGCTTTTGTAGGATCTCCTCTCCAGAGATTCCAGTGTAAGGCCTCGGCTGGTGGTGGAACGGCGGCAACGACGGAGGCGCAGCCGCTTCCGCAGGAGAGGCGGTGGCGAGACCACGGCGAATCAGCTCCACCGCCGATCGGAGATGGCTCCGACTCCTTGAACCGCTTGAAAGAAACATGGCGAAAACGGTTGGATCAGATTTGTGCTTGTGCGTGTTAAGTGACACCCACACGGATGGGAGATGCGATGGTGGTGCTTGCTATAGTTTGCAAATTGCAACACAGCAGTAGCGAAGGTGGTGGATGATGACGTGGAATGCAGTATATTCTGACTCGATTTTACTATTATTAATTTATTTTATTTTATTTTATTTTATGGGATTCCGATAGGGACGATTTGCAGCATTATCGGCTGCTCTGTCCCTGGGGCCTGGGGCCCTGGGCAGTGGGCAGTGGGCAGTGGGCAGGGTGGGGCAGATTCGTACGGTCGGGATCGGAAAGAAATAAACCCGTGCTCCAGTTTCAGGGAGATGGGTCTCGACGGTACGAATCCAAGATGGATCTTAGATTAATGAGTTAAAGAGTCGGAGATCCGTACTCCATATTATATTTGACTGTTTTTTAATTCAAAATATGACCCAACTGTTTAAATTTCAAATACTAATCTAACTATTTTAAAATAACTTTCGTATTAAAATATATTTAAAAACTAAATTTATATATTTATATATTTTATTTTTAGAGGGTAGAAAATCAATATTATTGAAACATTACTTCACAACATTTTCTACCAACCAAAAAAAAAAAATGAAAATTTAGTCCTTAAAAATATTTTAATATGGAGATCACATTGAACAGTTCTATCTGCCTTTTAAATTTAAAAATGAGAGATATAATGTGAAGTATAAAATCATTTTGTATTTTGCGATTCATCGTAACATAACTCATAATTTAATAAATAATACAAGTGGATATATATTGGAGCTTCTTATTTGCTATATCGTTAAATAAATATTTATAGTTTATATCTTATAAACATTTCACCAAAGACTATGAAATATAAATCCTGACAAACGTAATCATTTTTTGGATAAAGTTTGTATTAAATTTAAAATTTTATTTGTAATATATATATATATATATGGATACAATTTAGATTTTATGTTTTTGTTGCTAATTATCTTAACTGTAAATTATTTATGACAGTTGTTAAAATTCCAACTAAGTGATGTATTCCAGTCTTCCAGACTCTTCAAACTAGTTTATGATTAAAACGTCCTCTGGACTAAAATCAATAAAAAAAAGGCCTGCATGCAGATCCGCCTCATTTAAATTTAAAAGAAAAACATGGAAAAAGCCCAAAAAGAACAAGGCTCCGATGCAATAAGTAAATAAATTCACAATGCAAGGTAACAACTTTTGAGTCCCCCTCAGCCCTCAGCAGACATCTAACTCAGCGACAACAAGTCATACAGAAAAAAAATATTATGGAGATATATTTGTTGATATCATCATCCATACGTACTTAATTATAGGGTTGGTAGCGTTCACCACTCTTTCTATCCACCCTCCACACTCAGGAGAGAAAATTTCTATCCATACGGACTTAATGAGTCGTTGTTCATGTGGGTGAGCGAAATGAATCTCTAAAGAGCAAAAAAAAGCTCTCGGGTGGAGTAATTTTGATCTGATCCGTTCGATCAGAGATCAACGATCCTGATTTTACAATGATAAACTCTATGTATATCAAAATTCATGTTTAAATTTCTCCACAACCGTTGTGATTAACCTTTGAAAACTCCCCACAAAAAATACTCTTCAGAGGATGCGTTCCCATGGGTGAGCTCCCCTCCCCCAGGAGGCATTCTGCAATGAATCAAATTCTTTTACCGTAAAAATTAATTCAGATTTATCACAACCCTTCATTTTGAAAAAGACAAAACTGTTGTCCTCTTAAAAAAGACGCTACATTATCTGAGCCATCTGATTTACAAGAAATGAACGGATATTGTTTAATTTGATTCATTGTAGAATTTGCAAAATTCCTATCCACCCCCTTAATTTTGATGAGTCGTTGTTCATGTGGATGAGCCCTTCCCCCTCAGGAGAAAAAAAAATCATATGGGATATAATGATTGTGTTTTTCAATTTACAAGTGAGCAACATAAATAAATAATTAAGCAATTTTAATTAACAATTAAATAAATATACTTAGTCAATATAAATATTTAATGACACATAAAAAATTATTCAGCAAAGGATTCAAAGAGCTTCAAATGGTTCATGGCGAAAGCAAAATCTACCAGCGAGGAGGGAGTTTACGAAATCCCCGACCAAGATACAAGAAATGTCCTTCAACGAGCGATATGTTCTTGTATTTGTTTCAAATAATTGTAAGTCCAATTCTAACATGAACTTCAATTTATTCTGTGATAGGAACATTTGATCAATGAAACGTCTCAAGAGTTATTTGAGTTGGATCTGCATGATGACATCTTGAGTGCTTTAATCGGGAAAAAGGAGCATCCAGGGAGGCTGAGAGGATACTCCATCTATTCTATAGCATCCACCGTCTATGAAAAGGGGAGAATGAGGTCACCTCACTTCAATTACGTATCTTAAGAAATGATTGTTGTTCAAAGGGAAATGATTGTTGTTCCTTCGATCATCCCTCCTCAAGAATTCCCTCGTTTTTCGACATGAGTGAGCTCCAAAAAGATGCGTGCGTGACAGATGCTCGATATCTAGTTAAGTATTTATAGTTATTTCTGACTAAATTTTGAAATTTTAAATTATAATAAAATTTATATCCATGACATGAATGCTTTTAATTTCAGAAACCGATGTCATGTACACTTTATGTTGAGAGACTGAAAGGTAGAATTAAGGTAGATGTCGGAAGGATTCTTCCGTATGGTGAGAACTTTACTGTGCATGGCGTTCCTCTTTTGCACGACCAGGTCAAGATCACCGTCGATGACGTTGTTGAAGGTTGTAAACACATCATTATTCCATTTTCTACAGGCGACAAGGAATGGATTGGTGACCTGATCCAAACTCCTTTCATTTGGCCAATAGAACTGATGTAGCTGGTCAAGCCGGTAATAAATTAAATCATATGTCCATATTTTATTTTAATTTTAAAAATTTATTGCTAATATTTTTTACTACATATAGAAAATCACACTAGAGAAGCCTACTCCGAAGAAGAGAACCTCATTGCCACATGTGTCATTGATTCCCCGCAGAGAACCACTTCTCGACAAGGCAGTCGTGAAGGGCCTCGACAATTCCTCTTCTCTTCTCTATCAAGCGTTCATGTTTCAATCCGCCAACACCTCTGGACTTGATATGGACATGTCAGAGGATGTTTTTGGGGTTAAGAATAAGATCAAAGTGACAATGTCCAACATCATTGACCTCTTCACGGACGGTTGGCTCAATATCTCCATTCTACAAATTGCATGCATGCAAGAGATATCTAATTAACTTGATATATTTCATATATAGTAATAATTTGAGGCGTAATTATGTAATTCATGTGTAGGATTTGTGCGGAACGGTGTAAGCAATTCACAGTCAATAGATACTTATTTTTTGATCCGTATCGTTGCTCGGAGATGAACTTAAAAAGCAAATTCGAGCAAATGATAAATTATATAGGTAATTTTTTCTTGAGTGTCGATGATCCAAACTCATTCATATTTTTGTCATACATTTGAGAATTAGAAAAGCAACTTATAAAATTTATTTTTTTTACTTTATTTCTATATAGCTGATAACTAATATAAAATAAAATAGATAACTTAATATTAAAAATTAAAATGTAGGAATCATTGGTATCTTCTAATCGTGAATCTCATGAATTTAATTATTTATGTTGTGGATTACCTGAATGATACTGATATCAATGTGAAGAATCTCAAGATAGCATTGACTACGTAAGTATTTGTAATTTTTTTTAATAATTTTTTTTTCTAATTAATTATGCTGACTCATAGTTATATATTATATGACATTAAGATATTATTGAATGCAAAAGGATGAGAACTTGTCGAATGTTAAGTTCTTGTATTCACAAATTAAGATAAGATTTGATTTTTGTTCATAAATTAATTATAAAGGCTTAGGTGTTATATGGTGTTATCGAATTCTTTATTTATTTCATAAATGCAGAGTCCAAGCGATCAAGAGTGCAGCTACTATGTAATGAGATAAATGTATGAAATTATCACCATTTATCCTTACGATGATTGGCCAAATATATGTAATATATATAACATCTAATATATTTTTATTTTAATATTGCATTCCAATTTAAAATCTATAAATAAAGTGTTGTTTATTTTTATAGAGTATTAAAAAGGCTTTTAAACTGTATCCCACAAATGCAATCGAAGAAATGAAGATTTTGATTGTAGAATATATTTCTAACAGTACATTTTGATACAGTATGCCCATTTTTTGTGCTTTATAATATATCTTTTATTTATTTATTCTTTTTCTTTGTGTGTATATATATATATATATATATGGGCTATGGTCCTATGCATAACACAGATTGCTTTCGTACTATGAATTGATTCTTCATTATCAAAGTGTAAATTGTCGATCCAACCATACAAAATGATTTTTGTATGAATATTTAGAAGTTGATCAAATTTTATATTTTTTTAGATTTTTTTTTAACTATTTTTAATATAGTTACGAAATTGCTTCTTTTGAATAACTCATAATAATTAAATCAAGTGATTTTCTAACTATCTTAAAAAATAATAAAACACGGTGACAATCCGTGCTATGCATGACACCACAAACCTCTCTCTCTATATATATGCAATATGGTGTTTATTATAAATATGTGTTTATATGATATTGACATTTATTGTAACTAATGATAATTGATGATAAAAATTATATATGGCCAGGAATATACGGGCTAGTCATAGTAAACAGTGCAATCATTATGAAAAAAATTCACTATTCAGTAATGGTTCTACTATTCAAATGTTACCAAAGAAATATAAAATAAAAAAATTACTCATAACGAAAAGTTTCTAATAGTTTTCTTGAAGAAACATTATTATAGTTTACAATCTGTAATGGTTCATTCATATAACCATTACCGGAATGAACAAATCTATAATGGTTTTACATTATAAAACCGTTATCTTTTGTCGCTCATTTCTAACAATTCCTTTAGGAAACCATTATGAACTTGTGTAAGGTACTTTTATAAACGTTATAGTTTTATAATGGTTGTTTAATACCTTTAATAATATCGTCATCTGTCGCAGTTGTGTAACCGTTATTAATTGCAATAATTAACCTAAGCTTTTTGTTTGTGATAGTGGAGGGGATTCTTTTAGAAGATTTTATTGGAAAATGGATCACCCCTATTTATTTTATTTTATTTAAAAGATTTTTCTTTTTTTAGTAAAGATAGAGTTTAAGTTACTCAATGTCTTTTAATTGTTTACTAACCAATCCGGGTTTAAAAGGTTTCTAAAATTGACTTGCCGTGCTGTTGTTTGCTTTGTCGCCCACTTAATTATCAATAGCAGTATTCACTATTTATCTTTCCATGCACCTTAGAATTGCATTGTGCTTAATATGAAATATCCCTCAAAGAGAAGCAATCGACAAAACAACATACATGTACATCTTTGAATTGATGCCACCTTATACCAGTTTGATGTCAACAATTTCGCATTCTGGAAGATGTGGATTGAGAATCTCCTGCATAGTTGTATGTATGCAGAAGATTTGGAACATATAGATAAGAAAGAAGTCACAAGCAATTAATAATCCATCCATCAGCTTGAAAATGACTGGTGATCTATCATCATCTGATGAAGGCACTCACAAATAGTCAATTGTGTGTTTGATCATCAATTGTTTTTTTTTTTTTTATAAAAAGATGAGTGTGAAGACCTCTAATTTTATATATCAATTATTCTGTTGTTGACAAGATGCTATTGGGAAAACGTACAACACATACACACGATCCTTATTAACAAGATCGAACTATATAAATTACCTATTGAAATTATATAACACTACAAAACTATAACAATGATTCTGCTGCTACATTTATTCATTACATTCTACATATGCTGCACATCAATTTTAACCACCGAATTAATTAACCCTCATGACATATAAATACTGTAAAATATTTATGATAGAGATTATATATTTTGAAGTTCATTCGTTGATACACAATCAATCTCAAGTGAGAAATTTCTCAGCAAAAGCATTCATGTGCTCTGCAGATAGCGCCACCGATACTTGAACCGTCCCCTCATCCTTTCCACTGACCATCACCACCTCACCATCATGGTTCATTGACGCCAACTCGACCCGATCAGGTTTGCCCCAACCGAAATCCATCTCGTAAGCCTTGAATCGGGGTGATCCGGCCAGAAATACCTGTCGTCCAGCTGGAAGTTTCAAAAATTTGTCAGCCCAACCTTCACACCCGACTAGTGGCTCGTCAGTTGCTTTCCGAATTGCCTATCATAAAAACAAGTAAATTAACCTCTCATTCTGACAAAAAATCAGGAGGAAACATCTATGGAAATACTGACCAAGCAATTTTTGCCAATGGCCTGTTGAAAAGAAAATTAAATCAATCTAGACTACATGATGGAAAATATTCTTTTTGTTAACTTCAAACCAAACCGATAAAACAAATAATCTTGCTTGAACCAATAATCACCAATTCAAATTGATCTTATGCTAATTAATTAATGAGTTTTTGAAGTAACATAATTTTGAAGAAGAATATTTGGGGTTCACATGGACCGTTACCTCTCTCAAAGCAACACAAGCTCTCACAAATCCACCAGGTCTGGCAATCTCCGATGCAGTCATCAAGGCAAAGCAATATGAGATGCAATTCCCAATGTAACCATCATCAACAGGCGGGTCCAAGCGAGAACGACAATCGGTGAGGAATACTGCAATGAGAGGGCCATTATCATTGGCAAGTCCACGCACGCTTGCAACAGTTACCAACACGCGTGCTGCTATGGATACAAATTTTGAAGGGCTCAAATCCCCGGCTAGTTTCTTCCAGGACCTGATTGTCAATGTGTTTACTAAGAAGGTCCTTCGAGTTCTGCGACGCCGTTCTTCAAGTGAATAATATGGTGCTAGTGTCTGATACATTAGTATATCAAAACAATTATACATATATAGTGCCTTGTGCAATTGATACCGGAGAATAATATGAGCCTAAATTAAAGCGAAGTCGTAATTTGAAATACGGTCGAGTTTTTTTATATACATATAAACATTTAAAGTTCGAAGACTAAATTCAGCATAAATACTTATCTCAAAAGGTAAAAAGTACCATAAATTACGAATGCCTTATTTGTGAGTACAAAAAAAGTTCCAGGAACTACCAATTCATTTATATAATTATTTATTACTCTATATAATCTAGTTCCATTAGTCGTCCTTAATATCCCAAAAAAAAATCTGTTTGATAATTCACTTACCTTAGGCAAAGCAGGAGCCATTTTCCTTGTGAATTCTTTTGCAATCTCATCACCTCTTGGATGTGTGATTACAGCCCGATCATGCACCGGCAAGGATCCGAATGAGATATTGCCAGTTCGACAGGTGGATGCCCAAGCCTGGAAAAAATGCCAGAGTCCTTTCCCATCAGCCACAGTATGGTGCGCAGTGATTCCGATTGCCACACCACCATTCAAAAACCTCGTTACCTGCACTGCAAGAACTTCTGTTGGAAGCTCTTGCACAGTAATATTTGGTACCAGTTGGACAAAGGACTCCAGGTTGTGTATTTCTTCATTGACGATACGGTGTATGTCGAGATCAGACTCTGCCTCTATAAAGGCAACACCTTCACCAATTGCTGATGCAGAGCAGTCGATAATTGCTTTAGCAGCAGATGGGATGTAAGTGAGCTTACCAGCAAATGGATGGAAGAACGGCAGGATGCGTGCAAAGGACAACTTGAGAGAATCGAGGATCGTAGGGAAAGAGGCATCAGCAGTATTGGGGTAGAGAAAGAGGCGTTGGACATGCGGTAAGCTGACCCAAATCGAGTCGAAGAATGATAACTCCACAGTTTCACTGGGAGCAGGGTATGGGCCCGGATGGAGTGTTACGCGGGAAATTTTGAGCACCTGATCTCCGGTCATTTTTGTGCTGATAAGGTTTCCTTATACCTTAGTGGAAGGTGTTTGGAGAGAGTAATCAGAAATCATGGCAACATTTTTCTTCGTTCTACATTGCAATTTGAATCAATTTTAATAAGATATGAAGAATAAATGCTACAAAACGAGCGGTGGAGATTAAAAAATGCACTAGCAAGTGATAAGAAAAAATAAGTAACCTATTCTCTTTAGGTCCATGCAACATTGCAACCTATTCTCTTTTGAGATTGCTTAGGTATAAGTTGTGCTGAACAATTTGGTTGTTTAATTCTAGAAACTAAATCCAAAATGTACACTATGCTGGAAGATCCAAAAGTGTACAGGTTTAGTATGTTTATAGAAAATGGAATTCGTTCTCATTAAGGAACGATGAGAAGTTGTAGTAAAGGAGTTGGTAGGAGACGATGCACACTAAATCCAAAAGAGGAGGAGGTGTCACAAAATCCAAAAGAGGCAAATATTGGGCCTTATTACCAGTTTGGGTTCGATGCCTTATGCCCGCCCCCAAGCACCCAACCGAACCCAACACTCTGCGTCTCTGTGCTCCTTTCCACCTTTATGAAATTTTATTTACGAGAATGAGCAAGAGTTTTGAAAACGGGACGGGGCGGGTTAGTTTGGGTGAAAAGATAAATCTTATTTTCTAATTTTATTTTAAAGTTTTTTAAATCTTCATTTTATCAATACATATTTTTTGTAAATATACTTCCTAAAAATTTAAGCGGTATTATATAATATTCATAAAATTTGAATTCTTGGTTACTAATTTCTATTTTGTGTAGCTTTAAATTTGAAGATATTTGATAATGTTCTTACATAAAACAAATTTAAAATTACTATTTTTTTTTCAAATTCAACTCAAAACAATACAATTTCTGATAACTATTACTAGAAATTCGAAATTTATATGGACTTGTAATACAATAAGATATACTTAAGAGAGCTAAACACAAAACATAAGTATTACAAATCATGAAATGTAGTGCTCTACCCCCACGAGATGACAAGAGAGAGCCTAAGAATTAGATTTAATATGATAGAGTTAAATTTTCAGACGATTCAGAACAAAATATATGTGAATGAAGGGCGCTTATGGAATCAATATTTCTCACTACTGTGAATTTATAATAGGGCTCCCGAGACAAAAAAAAGAAGAAGAAGTGAATTTATAATGCGAAAGCCTCCTTAGAACTTCTATTAAGAGAACGACCCGTCCCGTTTCCGACCCGTCTCACCTTTGTTCCTGACCCGCCGACCCGACGGGTCGCGGCCAACCTCCTAAAATGGACATGTCCTAACCCGTTCCGTGAAAACCCTCCGACCCGTGTATAGTGACAATATTCGTAAATTATTCGCGACATTTTTCACTCATAGCCGGATATTTCACGAATAATTCGTTAGTTTAATATACAGTGTGTTTTTTAGTCAAAAATATTTTATTCGTGAATTATTCAGCAAAAAAATACATTATATATTATTTTAAATAAAATATATATTTTTAATATTCTATCATTATAATATATATTTTATTAATATTATATAAAATGAATTATTCCTGAATTATACATGTATTATACCGGAACATTATATTTCTTATCTCATCGAACATTTTCCGAATCACGAACTTGTCATAATGAGCTACGGTACTATAAATTATAGGGTGGTCAGTTAAAATAATATGAATCACTCAAAATCATTCAGCACAGATTTTAATGATATTTGATACTATGAAGAAAATTTACCTACGTGCCTTTCCTAAAAAAAAAAATGTCCGCTTGACACTTCACAGTGGCTGCTCACTGTGAACTCTCACGTAGTCGCATTCCAATAAGTTTGTTTTAAGGGTGGGGATCACTTGTCAATGAGTTATTTTTGATAATAAATTCTTAAATAAATATAAAAAAATTTAAAAATAGAAAAAATTATAGATATAATTTATAATTTTTTTTTACTTATGGACCGATAATAATTTAAATTCATTTAATTTTATTATTATTTGATACTCCATTAAATATCATTAAATTATAACCATTGTAAATTATATAATTTTTTTATTATCTTTGATAGAGTATCAAATAATATTGAAATTGCATTAAATTTGAATGACCATCTGTTGGATTTAATTATCAGTACGCCCATTATGGGAAACCCGAATCCAAACCCAACCCGTTATAAGATTGAACAGATGCACTGGAAAAGTGCATTGAACAAGTGCACTTTGGAGAGGTGCATTGAACAAGTGTATTGAGCGGAGATCGTTGGCTTATAAATATACACTAGTATACTCTCTCTCATAGATTATTAGAAAAACGAATCATCACTTTGTTATCAAAGAGAGAGAGAAAGAAAAGATACTCTGTTAAGACTTGAAGAATTTAGGTTGTGGAAAATGCAAGGCTTCCGAAGCGGCTCGTGATTTCTTGTAGAACCGGTGATAGTGCTGTATTGGTCAGAACCGCTTCCGCACGAAAATTAACGGAGCAACTTGTAAGTTTTATCCGTTAAATATTACACCATCAATCTATAAGTAAAAGAGCATATTTATAAAAAAAAATTTCTATTTTTAAGAGTTTGGTGATATTTATTTAAAAGTTTATTTTTAAAATTGTCAAAATAACCGGTTGTCAAGTGATCCCACCCTTCTTTTAAATTGAGTTGAAACTGAGTGATAGTTCAATCGTACGTAAATATGGTGTGTAGAACTCGGTAGAACTCGGTGTGAAGGAATAATTTCTCTTTTAAATCTTCAGAATATTTTTTTGCTAATAATTTTTTTTTCTCATTTGATTTAATTCGGTTTGCCTGTAAAGAAGTCTTCACGCTAAATTAGATTTAAATATTTTTGCCTTTCTAAGCAGTCAAGGAACAATTTTTCCTGAGAAGACTGAATGAGGGATCACTTGACAATGTCTATTTTGACAATTTTAATAATGAAATTTTAAATAAATTTGAAAAATTAAATTAATAATTATAGATATATTCCTGACTCTCCTCCGTTGATTGAAATTTCCTTGCAAAAAAAAATTGAAATTAAATTGAAGGGATGGATAATTAAAATCTTATCAAATGAAGATAGAATTATACTTTTAAATTCAGGGTCTCCTCAATATTCTTATATTGGCTGTCATTATTCAAAATTTCTAAAATATGAAACTCAAAATATATAAGTTGAGGAAAAGATTCCTTTCATATGGAGGAAATTCTGTAGGAAAAAAAATGCTCTTTGAGCCTGAAAAGCAGTGCGCAAAAATAAAAAATTAGGGAGGATTAAGAGTTCTTGATTTAGACATCATGAATCAAAATTTGTTAGCTAAATGGTCAGTCAAATATTTAATTCCTCAGATAAAAAGGTTATGGAAAACTATTTTGGTGGGAAAGTACAATCACACTTCAAATAGATCTAATTACTTTAATTTTGGGCAGGTGTTCTTAATACTAAAATTTTTGTAGATATTGGTACTAATAAATTTGTTGGTAATAGTACCACAATTGGATTTTGACATGGTAGATGACATAAAAAAAAAATACTACTTTAGCAAATGAATATCCTCTGTATGCTATTGTTCAACAAACCAATGTTCTAGTATCTAGGTTCTTTATAGCATGTTGTCTCAATTTAAACTTTCAACAAGCCCTAGATGGTGTGCAGCTAAGTGGCAATCGCAGTCACATAACCTTCATTTCTTTTATTTAGATGCCAAGTCATTAGACTCTATTAAGTGGTGGTGGACTTCCTCTGTTTTTTTTTTATTTGTTCTTTCTTTATATGAATGGTTATAGTATGGAGGGTTTCCAATTTAGAATTTATTTTCATTTAGAATATTAAGTTCCCTTTGAAAATAAAAATTTTCTTTTAGCTAGTGAGAGGAATAAATATGAATGAGATGCAATCTGTTGTTAATGCATTTTGCGATCCTTTTGTGTGTGTTTTGTTAAAAGGCATTGCAAAAGTCTGCTGTAATCAGTGGTTCTTGATTTGTTCTGATTAACTAGATATATCTAGGGTTTTCGTATTTGTCGTAGTATAATTGTCGTATGTTTTTAATTTCATGACCTATGTTTAGCTGTACCAGTGTTTTGATGTCTGTTTTAGATGGTAGAGTTGTATGGTTACTGTGATTTTCATGAAATCGATGGAGTCATTACACTTCTCTAAAAAAAGAAAATTGAACTTATAAATTAAAAGTATTTCCAATTCATACAATAGTTTCATCAAAAACTATCAAAATTTTATGTAACTTACAATTTTTTTATACAACTTGTTGCAATTATCATTTAACAATTTTTATTGGACTATCAAATGAAACAAAAACTGCATGAAGTTTGAAACATCATTGATCTAGAAGTAAAAAAAATATAGCTATATTTTTTATTTTTATTTTTAATTTATTTAAAACTTCATTGTTAAAATTCTCATAATGGTCAATGTCAAATGAATCTTCCACTTCTCTTAATCTGTCATGGGAAATATCACCTTTGTATCATGAATTAAAATTTATTTTTTATTACTATCGAACAGTCCCAGGAAGCTCATTGTATTAAATATAACTTTATATATAATTATATAAAAAGAGTAAATTTTTTTCTACGATATCTTAATTTCTAATAATTATCGGATTGAGTTCTCAAAATGGATCAAATTAAATGAATGTGGATTTTTTAATTTGTTAAGAATCGGTTCGATTGTCACGTAATTATACGGCCGTGTGAAATTTCACAAGTACGAGAATCCATCGCTTCTTTTCCTTCATTTTTTTCACTCTCTTGATAAATATTGATAATAATTACAAGAACTATAATTAACGTTAATCGAAAAATGCAGTAAAAAATTACCGAATTAAATATATATTTACTATATGTTATGACCGGTTAAAATGTCATGCAGAGGAAATATTAAAAAGTATAAGAATATTTGTATCAAAAGTATATATGTGACATATATAATATCTTAAAAAATAGTGGAGAATTGTAATATCGTTTTGAAATTTGAGTTAAACATCTGGTTGTACTTGCATTTGAATTGATAATTGGACGATGGACGATGGACGATGGACGATGGTCGATGGTCGATGGATAAGCTGGAAGCCATGAAGGCAGGAAATACAACAACCGATCCACTCAAAAAAAGCAGCTAGGGGAGGGCTGAAGCCTGAGGCTGAGCGGGTGAGGACTCAGCTCAGGCAGCTGGCATAGAGATGAAAATCAATCAATCTATCAGCCAAAGTTACTAGGCTTTATTTACTATTGAATTTAGTGTGCAATAGCTTCTCTCCTCATGTCTCATCACCTTTTTGTGTTTTTTTTAGGTGCCACTTTGTGTAACTATTACTTAATTATTTTATTTAAATAGGATCAGGTCGACATATGATTCGTTTGGGTTGGATTGGAATAAAGAAATATTGAGCCTCTTTTAAACATATTGGATTAGATTAAAAATAATAAAATAATGATAGTCTAATCCGAATCCGGTCCGATCTATTGCCACCTGTGAATATCAACAAAAGATCAGAGTGGCAAATTTGTAAATTTTATTGAAATTATTGAGCCTCTAATAGTTTTATTGAAATTATTGAGCCTCTAAAGATCAGATTGACACCTGTGTTGATATTGAGCCTCTAATAATTTCAATAAAATTTACAAATCTGCCACTCTGATCTTTTAGCAGTTGTTTTTTAAAACTATTAGAACCGGTTTTGTAAAATAACCGGTTATAAACTTTTTTATTATAATTGGTTATATGAAAACCGACTCCAATTGAATGAATTAAAATCGGTTATAAATAACCGGTTCTAAAGTTTTTATTTTAAAACCGTTTTTTTGCTAAAATCGGTTCTAAATTTTAGGAAAATTAAATCCGGTTATTAATAAAACCGGTTCTAAATTAACTCTCAAAATCGGTTATTTAAAAAACCGACTCTATAATAGTTTAATAAATTTATTGTTAATAAAAACCGGCTCTATAATAGTTTAATAGATTTTGCTCATTAAAATTGATAGGTAAAGAACTACAACCGAAGTTATAACTTCAGATTCAAATCTAGTATTTAATAAGATAGTGATTCGCTTACTAAGCATGGGATCCCGATGTTGTTCTTTCTTCCTTTCCACTGAAGCGATTGTTTTGTAGGAGTAAGCACAAGTACATTTAACAGAGAACTTGCTTGCAGTAGAGGTCCCAAAATTTGAGATAGTTAATTTGTGGATCATTGACATAGCAATAGGGAATAATCAAAGAAGGAAAAAAAATCATAATTCGTCACCACTCGAAAGAGAGAAAAAAAATATCGATAATCAAATTGAGAAGCGAATATAATGACTCTATAATTAGGCTCAAATATGCCTATAATTTAGATTTTAATGGTCCATATATTTGAAATAGAATTATAAGGGTGTCTGATATCTAAATATCTAATAAATACAGTCAAAGAATGATAATTTTTACTAATTTGCGTAAATTATGAGGATGGAGGTGCGAGACCCCTGACATCCCCTTCCCTCCGCCTTTATCTATGTGTACCCACACTAAATGAATTAATTACCCATACTCTTATCCGATAAGTTAATAAAATTTTTTTTACGCATACTCATATCTGATAAATTAATGAAAATAAAATTTTATCCATCTCCATCTTATTATATACGATACGGATTGAATAAACTACAAAATAGCTTTCATTGACAGTCCTACCCTGATATGAAATGTGAAAAGAAAAATCCGTAATTAACTATATCTTTCCTGCATTATTTTATCTCGATTTTTCGGTCCGACAAATTTCTTGTTTTCGAAATAGTTAATTCCTTGGTTGAATTAATCCTTACAATTTACCGAGATTGCTCTTGTTGAATAAAAAGAGCTCTATTAATTTAATCTGTTTGGATATTCGCCCACCAAGACCAGATGGAATTTTTTTTTAATGGATTTAGAAGCAATGATTGGATTTCTCCTCCCTTGGGGGCTGGGGGCTTGGGGCATAGATAGAGAGAGTCGGAGAGGTACATGCAAGTTTTATGAAGGGGTGAATCACAGAATTATCTTGATATATAGTTTGGGCGCTATCATCGGGCATAAATTCTAGTTTTGGGTTAGAGCATCCGTATATTTTGAAATGTATTCTTTTCTGTAGAATAATTTTGCTTCAATAAACGACGATAATATTAAGAATGATAATGGAATCCAATACATATTAAAATATAATAATCCATTGACAAGAGTCTTCAAGTGATAATATATTTTGAAGTAATATACATGTTATTATTATTTTGTTCATAAGTAATATACATATTATTAAAAGCACTTAGCAACACTAGATATTGAATTTGATATTTTTTCCTTTAATGATAAAAAATCAAATGATCCTAGGTTTATGTCAATCTTATCCCGAATGACTTGTAGATCTTAATAAATATTGCAGATTTCTTATGATAAAATTCTTAAATTTCTTACATGATTATAATTATCCATTTCTTACTTGGGGGTAAATTTGACATTCTATTTATTTCATCATATGATATATAATGTTGAAAATTGGTAGGATCCATATATTTTTATATAAAATTACTATTAAAGATAGTTTCCGCGATAGATTTTATTTTTTAAACCTTGTCATGATTGCACAATAATCACTATTTAAAAACCTTGATTAAAATTTTGAACAATGATTATATTTGAAAAGAGAAATTTTCAATGAGGTGGCACATTGATCTTCTCACACGTAACGTATTTCTGAGATGAAAATAATCGAACTAAATCAACTAATTCTTAACAAAGTATCAACAATTTTATGGAGTAAACCAACAGTAATGAATAAAAATATTGAAAATCATTTGAAAGCACTATCTCAATAAATAAATTTATAAAAGCATAGTTTATTTTGAAAGATTCAACTACGTGAACCTTCTTATAAATATATGCATTAGCAAATATTAGACGTAATCTGAATAATATAAAAAAAATATTGTAAAGAATAGGAGCTTAAGAGTTGAGAACTTTTCTTTGGTTAATTTTTGAAACAATGGCACTCACCGGATGAGATGCTATCATGCTAATCCTCTATTTGTTAATTTATGCAATTAACTGGTGGGACTTTTTTTTATTAATGAATCTTACCTATTTCTTAGCACCGTCGTTAAAAAGGAATAAATTGTTTCCAATAAAAAAACAATGGAATTTGCTCATATCAATGGTTCTCTGCCCTCAGCACACCCTTTTCCTTTGGGCGCTCTTTATGGAGTTACTTTGTAAGAGTAACTACACATGACCTCTGGGCTGCAGTTTTTTTTTTTTTTTGTATATAATAATTATATTATTAATAATAAAAATGATAAAAACAAAATTTAAAATTTATGAATGGCAGCGCGTCACTTGCAGTGACGTCTTTAAGTAAATGCGTCACTGAAACTGACGTCTTTGTAAACGCGTCACTGCCAATGACATCTTTGGTAGTTGATCAACAGTAATAATATTGATTTAACGATAATAGATTGTAATCAGGATGAGCAAGATTAAACGTGTCACTGTCAGTGGCGCGTTTACACTATTTTATACAAAGAAGCCATCTTTTTAGCGATGGTCGCATTTATTTTCATAGATTTTAAAATTTGCTTTTATCACTCTTATTATTAATAATATAATTATTATATACAAAAAAAACTGTCTGATCTGCTAGGCGGCCAGTGTCTAGTGAAGAAATTAAAGAGCCAACATTTGCATCGAGTTTTGTGTGCCTACTGCCGAGTATCTTTTAGAGTGTCCGAATTAATTATGTTCATCGAATTTATATTATAGACTATGGAACTCAATTTCGACTTTTAAATTTATGTGGTCCACTCAAATTTAAATATTTTACTCCATAAAATATTTTAGAGGATGTGAATTTCATGCTGTCTGGGCTGTGTAGCAAGTGGCATTTCGGCCTTAGACTTTTCATTAATGTCACCCACGTGAAATCAATTTTTTTATTTTTTTATTAAGTCCAATGTAAGAGGCAAAAAGAAGAAGAAAAAAAAATAAAATTCAGTCACGCCACGTGAGTGACAGTAAAATAGAGTGCTCTTACTCCACGTTGATGGCAGTCTCGTGGAGTGAGAGCACTCCACGTGATGCTAAGTCCGTGAAGTGTAAATCCCGAATTTCATCTACAATTTACTCCAATATTTAATTTTAATTTTACTTTACTTAAATATAAAAAAATTGGGTATATATATATATTAATAGCATTGCTTAAATGTCTTTTCCTTTTTTCAGTTTGAATATATATTTTTTACTTTGAATATTTTATGCATACTTGTGGCATAATTTGTAATAAAAGCGAGCGAATCAACAGGAAAATATAGAATTTTCAATTGAACAAGCGCCAGCCGCGCCATTCAAGCAAACAAACAAAAAAATATTTTTGTTGTATTAATTCATATCCTTTAATTAGTTCATGAACTTGTAACAAGACAGAGATGATGACTATAAGCGCATGGTGTGAGAAACAAATAGCATCGGTATTCAGTAAACACAAAGGGTCTGTTTGGCAAATCAAGGAATAACTTTGGAAGAGTGGTAATTTTGGAAGATTGATAAAATAATATTTTTTTGGAAGAGTAGTAGAAGAGTGGTATTCTTGACTATTCGGAAGAGCGAAAATATCGTTTGACAGTTGTTACTCGGAATAGTTAAAATATGAATAATTATGATACTAATAATGATGATGATAATAATAATAATAATAATAGTAAAATAATAATCATAAAAGTAAGTTAATAATAATAATAAAGTAATAAAAAATAATCATAATAAATAATAATATTATAATAATCATATAATAAAATTATAAACATAATCATAATATAGTAATATAATAATAAAAAATTATAATTACAATCATAATTATAATAATATAATAATAATAAGTAATCATAATTTTAATAATATAATCATAATATAATGATCATAATCATAATCATGATAATAATAATTATAGTCATAATCATAATAATATAACCATAATCATAATCATAATAATATAATAATAAAAATATAATCATAATCATAAAAATAATTATAATAATATAATAATTAATTAATCATAAATATAATCAACATATAATAATATAATACAACATATTAAAATAATAATAAAGTAATAAAAATAATCATAATAAATAATAATATTATAATAGTAATATAATAAAAATATAAACATAATCATAATATAGTAATATAATAATAACAATTATAATTACAATCATAATTATAATAATAATAAGTAATCATAATTTTAATAATATAATCATAATATAATAATCATAATCATAATCGTGATAATAATAATTATAATCATAATCATAATAATATAACCATAATCATAATCATAATAAAATAATAATAAAAATATAATCATAATCATAAAAATAATTATAATTATAATAATATAATAATAAATTAATCATAACTATAATTAACATATAATAATATAATACAACATAATAAAATAATAATAAAGTAATTAAAAATAATCATAATAAATAATAATATTATAATAGTAATATAATAAAAATATAAACAGAATCATAATATATTAATATAATAATAAAAAAATTATAATTACAATCATAATTATAAGAATATAATAATAATAAGTAATCATAATTTTAATAATATAATCATAATCATAATCATGATAATAATAATTATAGTCATAATCATAATAATATAACCATAATCATAATCTTAATAATATAATAATAAAAATATAATCATAATCATAAAATAATTTTAAATAATTATAATTATATAATATAATAATAAATTAATCATCACTATAATCAACATATAATAATATAATACAACATAATAAAATAATAATAAGTAATAATAATCATAATCATAATCATCATAATATAATAATATAATAATAAATAATCTTGATCATAATAATATAATAAGAAAATAATTATATTTATATTCATAATATAATAATAATAAATAATATAATAATACTAATGGTAACGATAATATAATAACAATAATGATAGTAATAAATTAATAATAATAATATAATGATAATAATAATAAATAATAATCATAATATGAATATAATAATAAATTATAATCATAAATATAATATAATAATATAATAATACTAAATCTTAATCATAATATTAATATAATAATAAATTATAATCATAAATATAATATAATAATATAATAATACTAAATCTTAATCATAATCATAATATAATAATATAATATAATATAATCAAACAATAATCGCTATTCCGACGAGAGCTAATCCGGTATTCCACTCGGATTAGCACTATTCCGCACTCTTCTACTTAGTCTAAAATTCGTTTGGCAAATTAATTCGTCAGAATAGCTATTCTATTCCAAATTTTTGCTATTTCATTGAGTGCCAAACACTCTCAAAAAGACTAGTAGGGTTCTAAAGCAAAACATGAGAACTTTAATTTAGATTGCAATTAGACCTTCACCTCCTGAACTGGTTACATCAAAATTGGAGGCTCTTTCGGGCGTAACAAATTAAACATACCTAACTTAACCCATACCACACATTACATCAGTACGAAGTAACTTAAATCTAGTGCTAACACAAAACAAAACCCTCCATAAAACCCTAGAAATGGCGAATCAATTCCTAGCAGTGGCAGCTGCAACAAGAGGCTTCTTCATCTCCAAAGACAGTTTCAGCACCTCTGACAGGTCAACCGGATCACTGTCCACCGGGTTCCACACAAAATGATGCACCAGCATAGCGACCCATAGGCTGACGGTGACAATGCCGAGGTTTTTACCGGGACAGACGCGCCGTCCAGCACCGAATGGGGCAAGCCTGAGATCTCCGCCGCGGACGTCTGTGTCAGCACCACCTTCTGATACCATGAATCGGGATGGGTGAAACTTGTCCGC
Source organism: Schoenoplectus tabernaemontani (assembly GCA_037127355.1). Classification (NCBI taxonomy): domain Eukaryota; kingdom Viridiplantae; phylum Streptophyta; class Magnoliopsida; order Poales; family Cyperaceae; genus Schoenoplectus; species Schoenoplectus tabernaemontani. The sequence continues at coordinate 418,243 of CM073742.1, forward strand.
GTTGGGCCAGATAGAAGAGTCATGAGTGATGGCCCACATGTTGACCATGGCGGTTGTGCCAGATGGCACCACCATGCCGTTGCTGAGCTGGACATCATCAGTAGAGAGGCGGGCCCATGATAGAAGTGGCCCAGGCGGATGCACACGAAGTGTTTCCTTGACAACTGCTCGGAGATATGGCATTTGCGCCACATCAGCATCAGTGACAGTACCATTCGAGCCCACGACAGAATCTATCTCAGCTCGGAGCTTGGATTGAATTGATGGGTGGAGGATCAGTTCGGCTATGGCCCACTCTGTCAATAGTGATGTTGTGTCGGTCCCACGAAAGATCATCTCCTGTATTTAAGGAAGAACAAAAGGAAATAAACGTGATTAGCTCAAGAAAATAAACGCATGAATATAGCAAATACGTTAATCTAATATAAGAGTGCCAATGATTGCTGCGTGATCATAGGAAATAAGAGTGCCAATGACTCCTAAAAACCGTTTCACGCGAGAAATTTCTGAGGTCTACGGTATATCAGGGAGGTTCTTACTAATTTTTAGCTTCAGGTTTAGTACATGGTATCCCATGTGAGTGTGACCCAAAAAATTTAAAGCAGCATCATACTATAGAAAGAAAAATATATATCCGGAGATAATTCGAAGTAAACCCAAAAAAAAGGAAGTGATAACATTGGCTGAAGCCATACTTCTGCAGACGCACGTCACACACGATACACCTTTAGAAAATGAAATAAAATAACTTAATATAATAAGGTTGTGTAAGTATAGAAAATTAATACATACCCAAAGAATTGCCACCATGTCATCTTCACTCAACTTGTCATCTCCTTCAAGTGACAGTAACACATCCACAAAGTCGGCCTTATCACACAACAGCATCTCATTTCCATTGCCAACCTTCCTGTGTTCATCAATGATCTTAGACACCAGATTTCTGACACGTGGGACAAGATGACCACATCGCTTTTTGACCTGTGATGGGTCGAAGAACTTCGCTAGCCATGGGAGGTGATCCGACCAGTTGAACGCTCCCAACAAGTCAAAACCTTCACGGACCATTTGCTTCAAAACCTCAGCATTGGCATTCTCCTCTGACAAGTCGTAGCGCTTGCCGAAAACGCTGCCCATGATGTTATTCAATGCTGCACCTTGCAAGTGGTAACGAAGCTGAACGGACCCGCTAGATGCCATTTCTTTCTTGATTCCAGCAAGCAATGTACAGCAGTCAAACTGCCGACCTGGTTCATGTGCTGCAATGCGGCGAGGTGCGAAGAGGTGCGTGGAAGCAATGCGTCTCAGCATGCGCCAGTAGGTGCCATTAGGAGCAAAGCCAATGGCCCGGGCAAACATCAGCTCACGCGCCGATCGCTTAATGGGCCGATCAGCAAAACAGGGATGGGTAAGGATTTCTTTTGCAACTAATGGATCAGATGAAACAACAGCTGGAGTCGAACCAATGGAGAATGCCATCAGTTGAGTTGCTTTCATAGATTGAGATAATTTTGCTAGAGTACGGTGCGGTAGGCCTCGAGAGAGTGAGAAGATGCTACCAAATAGAGGGATGCCACGTGGGCCAGGGATCCCGGTGGAGCCTCTGTGGGAACGGCCACTGGTCCAGGCAGAGCCACCGGAAGAAAAAGCCCAGGCGAGAAGGACTGCTGAAATGGATGCCACAAAAAGAGAGAATATGAGAAGAGAGTGATCAGAGAGGACTTGGCTTCCTAGAAATGCTGGTACAGTGAAAACCCACCAGCTAGAATCGGTACAGGATGTCGCGAGTGACATGTTTGAGTTATATATAGAGAGAGAGAGAGCGAGAGAGAGAGGGATGGCGAGAGGGCGAGAGGGCGAGAGAGCGAGAGAGAGGATTTCAGGCTTTTGGAGCGGTGTGGGGAGTAGAGTTGGAGGTATGCATTTATAGGAGAGAATCTGGAAAAACACAGAAAAGGCAAGTATATGAAATATATAACTGATATATTTAACACAATATCTTAGTGTTTAAAATTTCGGGGGATTTGAGTAATCACGGATTTATAAGCTTATAAATGCTCCATTTGGTTTTTACAAAGAAATGCTAGCTACTCATTCCTATTTTGCATTTATTTTGTTGCAACGTATCAACCGAGATTTTGAATAAGGGAAAATTTTGGATGACTGAAATGCATGCTGGCCTAAAATCAGGAACAAATGAAGAAAAAAAATATTACAGTTATGTTCAACATTTTCATTTTCAAAATACTTTTCACGTGACCTAATTCAATTTTATAAGAGAAATATTAAAATGAATTTAATTAGGTTCAGATTTAGTTCAAAGATCATGAGGAGGTTAAAGCCAATCATGGTGCCAGTTCATTGTAAAAATTCAAATAAAACCTTTTCCCTGTTCCCTGTTCCCTGTTTATGATTTGGTTTCTGTTTGACATTTTTGGGCTTCCACTCGGCAGTACTTTAGTTAAAAGGGGATAAAGGTGAGTTTCTTCGTAAGTTCTGAAACTTGAATATATATAGACTCCAGAGAATTAAAGTTTGCTAAAGTAATAGACCATAGATATTTTTCAGCATAATAAATAATTTATAGGATGGTTGTACACGTAAGAAAAATAGTTTATGTATTGAAATGTGAGGGTGATTAATATGCACAAATGAGAGAAGCCCTTCCTGAATTTTAATTGTTAAGCATATTATTATAAATTTCATTGGAAAAGAGGGGACCAAAAATAATTATTTCGAACAAATAACTTTGCATAATTTGTTAAGCAATAATCAATGGCACTGGTTTAATGGCTGGAAGCAATTTAGTTCGGTTGGTTATGATGTTAATTGATAAAATTAGATTGAAGATTCGACATATATATGTCAGCTGCACTGATTTAATGATTTTTTAAATAAACATGCTTTCTATTACTCAATCTATTAAAATGTTTTGGGTTGTAATTACTAATTAGAAATTGATAGCCCTAGGATGGTGATATTAAATGTCAAAAATAGTGTAAGAATATAAAAAATCTAAGGTAGAAATGTATAAACCGATTTAGGGCTTAGTGTTCAAGTGTAATGGTAGCGGAATACAATTCAATATGATTCAATTCTCATGAGAATATAGCAATCAAAGAAATATGAGAAAAAAAAAGAAAAGATTAAACAAGAACACAAGATGTAACCGAGTTCGACTAAAAAATGTCTACGTCTCCGGAACTCTCAACCTCCAACAATTGAGGTTGAGCCGAATCACTAAAAACAGTTTTATACTTGTAAAACTTGATCCCTTACACAAAAATGAGCTGCCAAGCCTATCAGTAACAAGAGTGACAACACACTCAAAAAGGGTGAGTGACAACACACTCAAAAATAAGAAGTGAGTGACAACACACTCAAGAAAGGTGAGCACTACAGCTCAAAAAAGTTGAACACTACAGCTCAAGAAACGGATTACAAGAAGATCATGAAGGATCAAGTTGGGAGAATGGAGAGAAGTTAGATTAAGCTTAAACAAGAATTTGGCTAATTGAGTCTTTCAATCTCTTGAATTATCTCTCACTTTGTATATGACTAGTAAGCTCTCTGGAGTAATGATTTAGCTAGATGGATCTTATTCATTTAATCAGTGAGAGAGGTGATCCTTTTAAAATAGATCTTTTGAAAATAGCTGAAAAAACTATTTTCGGTCTGAACTGTTATAACGGTTTAGGAATCGTTATAACGGCCTAAAAAGAATAGCCGTTGGATCAATTGAGCTGAAACGTTATAACGATTCACTGAATCGTTATACGTTTCATAAATCGTTGCAACGATTACTGAATCGTTACATAACGATACGCTCTGATTTCTATGAGAATTTTTCTGCCTTAGAATATTTTTTAGTATTGAGATGAACCGTTATAACGATTATTGAACCGTTATAACGATTCACTGGGCAAAATCATTTTTCTCTGTTGTTTAAGCTCAATTTATCTTGACCAATTCAACTCAGTTTGAGTCTAACTAAACCTAAGCCTAAAGCAGTCTTGATTAAGCTCTTGTATCACATCATTAGTCTTGGTTCTTGTACAATGTACACTAATTCATTTGCATGTTAATCCCTACACAAAACTCAAACAAGACAAATTATAAAATGTAAGATTATTTTGCAAATCGACAAATCAAAGAAGATGTTTAGTGTAATAATCTCCCCCTTTTGTCAATTTTCAAAATATGCATGAGTGCATTAATATAACATATGATATGTAGATTTCACCCAAAAACTTCTTCCCCTTTTTGAAAATCGGGCAAAAATGGTGCAAATAATGAATTTATTTCAATTTAGCTCCCCCTAAATTGATTGCCCCCCCTAATGTATGCACCGTGTATAAAATAAAGAATTTTAAAATACTTCCAAAATAAAAAAAATATAATTCATTAAACAAAAATTAGCTAAGAGGTCATATAAAATAGTTTCTCTCTTCTCATTTAAAATAATATGTGCAATACATTAAAGGTGAAACTTAACTCTTAAAATGATTTAACTTTTTATATGATTATTTATAGATTATTATGTGTTTATTTATATTATTTATTATAATTATTATTATTACTTAGCATTTAAAAATATTGTGTCTAAATTTTTTTGAATGTGAAAATTTATTAAATATATTTAAAAAATTATATTATTAATTATTTATTTGAGAATTATATTGTCGGGGCAGAAACTCGAGTTACATCTTAATAAAAAGAATTGAGGATGTTGACCGTCCACAGAAACTAATCGAAATTTCATTTTAGTACAAAAAGTCAATGTAAGATCAACTCTTCAGATATAGAGTCCACTCTTTTAAGTGGGAAAAATAACGAATTGTAAAATGGACAAAATTAGGCCATTTTTTTTTTGCGATCGATGTGATTTCGCTGAATATATATACATTTTAGATAAAAGATATAATTTATTTAACTTTACATATTTATAAAAATAAATTTATTCAGATTTTAAATATGCAACCTCACACGAAAATATTATCTTTATCATTAGACTAAGGCTGATTTTTCTCTAAAATTTATATTTGCTCACACGAGAGATAATAAAAATGATCCTTTTCTTAGAAGCGTTATACATATTTTAAGCTATTATGAGTATTTTTGAGTTTTCGTGAAGCGTAACGCCATAGATTTATCGTAAACAGGGTAGTTTTACTTTATAGGATTTTTTGTCAGACAGTTATAAGTGATAATAAAATGATTCCTAAAAAGTTAGACATGTCGGTTTATTGGAATTCCATATATAATATATTTTTTGAACGATGAAATCATATAAGCAGGGCGGAGCCATATAAACCCAGGGGTACAAGTGTTACCCCTGGAAAATTAAAAACCAATAGAATAAAGAGTAATAGATCCACTAAGTCACACCCTGAAAAATTTTTGTGTTACCCTCTGGAGTCTGGACTCTGGATTGGTCTTTGATTTATTAAAAATGCATGTTGAAAATATTTTTATACCGATAAATTAATGGGTTTTAACCCGCTAAGATATTCAATCCGATTGAGGCTACACCCTGGAAAAATTCCTGGCTCCGCCCCTGCATATAAGTAAATATTTTATTAATTACAAAAGATTACAGGTTGAACTTTTAAATTAAATTACATCATATTGATGAAAATTAATATGATGAAAATAACATTGTTGTAGAGTTATCCTCCACATCAGGTTTTTGTTGTGCTTCTCTAATTTAAAGATTGTTTCTTTTAATTCGTTCATTATTTGGATCCTCTGCACATCAATGTTTTTTCTTTTCCCTGACACTACTAACAATGTTGTGAGTTATTCTCCATATCAGGTTGTTGTTGTGCTTCTCTAATCTGAAGATTGTTTCTTTTAATCCATTCATTATTTAGATCCTCTACACATCAATGTATTTTTTTTATTTATTTATTTTATTTCTATGGGATCTCTATTAAGCTCATTTTTTTTTTCTTTTGAATAGGCTTTGAATTGTTGTTGGTTCCGGCGAGAAACCATGTTCTCATGCTAGATCAGTCGATTGGGCTTGAATGATGCAGAGCTCGCATATGAGATGCCATGAAGAAAGTTGAGAGCGAAGGAGATGGTGATCAAGACATTGAGAGCGCTGAGAGCACGATTTGTTCGATGTGCGTTTTGGTGCGCTAGTCAAACATTCCTCACAGTTTTTTATGCAAAAATCTTCATAAATTTGTTCCAAATTTGCACGAATTTTGCCATTTTGGTCAGTCATGATAAAAAAAATCGATCTTGTGCAAAAATGTCGTATTGGATAGATTGCACTTAACTAACAAACAAGAATGACAAACTTGTAAACTAAAAATTACCTAATAGATGTGACGAATTGACAGAGGTAAGTGAGGTAACCATCGGAACAAGAAACATAACAGGACAGCAGGATCTTCAACCAAATAGAAAAACAAACAAACAAAATAGTTTGAACTTCTATCTTATAGTAGAGCCAATGGTGGATTGCGAGATTTTGGCCATGACAATAATTGAATTACAATTGTTTATCGTATTAACTAAGAGTACTAAATAAAAAAATTGAACAATTTAACATATATTTTTAATCTAATAAATTTAGAGATCAGATTAGAATAATTGAATTACAATTGTTTATCGGGTCTCATTAGCTAAATGAGTACTAAATAAAAGAATTGAACAATTCAACTTACATTTTTATCTAATAAATTTAGAGATTGGATTAGTAAAATTTTAATAAAATAATACTATCTTTTAGAATTCAAAGGAATCAACTCACCACTGAAACTATATACATCCGCCCCTAAGTAAAATCGATTTATCGTATTTTATATATCTTCTATGGAGAATATAATGATAAATTTTAGTATATACGACATTCGATGTCATTTTGTAACAGTGGTCAGCACTCGAGTCAGATCGATTTTGTCCTGACTAGAAGGGAGGAGAGACTAAACTGCATGGATTGCAAGCTTATACCTAGCGAGTGTGTCGTCACACAACATAAAATTTTGGTGGCTGATTTTCATTTTCAGGTAGGTGTCCGACGAGATAGAGACATGAAAATCACAAGAACGAAGTGGTGAAACCTCAAATGGGACATTTCTTAGGTGTTTAACAATAAAGTTATTGCGGAAGTGTCATGAAACGAAGGTGAGGATGCATATAATATGTAGAAGGATATGACGACTCACATTCGGAAGGTGGCTATAGAGGTGTTTGGAGTAACCAGATAAAATAAATGTGAACCTAAAGACACTTAGTGGTGGAATGATGATGTACAAAAGACGATCAGTGAGAAGAAAGAATGCTACAAATGTTTACATCACAACAGGAGTGATGAAAACATACAAAAATACAAAGAACCCAGAAGAAACACAAAGAAAGCTGTGACGAAGCAATGGGTCAGACATACGCGGAACTGTATTGGAAATTAGATATGAAAGAGGGCGAAAATGTTGCCTACAAAATGGCTAAACTTCGAGAAAGAAAGACAAGAGACTTCAACCAAGTTAAATGTATTAAGGATGAGGCTGATAGACTTTTGGTGAATAATGATAAGAATAGAAAAGATCGAGAGAATACTTCGATAAGCTATTCAACGACGAGAGTGAGAAATCGTGATCGAGTTAGACAACTCAGTTGACACCAACAGACGATTTGTTCGGAGAATTCAAGAATTTGAGGTGAAAGAAGCTTTAAAAAAGATGAAAATAGGTATAGGAGCTTATGACATCTTGATTGAGGTATGGAGATATCTTGGAGATACATCAATAGTATGGCTCACTAACCTATTTAATATCATTTTCCGATCCAATAAGATGCCTGATGAGTGGAGAAAAAGTATATTAGTACCAATCTTCAAGAATAAAGGATATATTCAAAGTTATACTAATTACAGAGGAATTAAGCTCATGAGTTATACCATGAAGTTTTGGAAGAGAGTGATCGAGTATTGTTTAAGAAAACTGACAACCATCTCTAAAAATAAGTTTGGTTTTATGCCTGGGAGGTCCACCATGAAGACGATTTTTTTGATAAGACAACTTATGGAGAGACATCGGGAAGAGAAGAAAGACTTACATATAATATTTATTGATTTAGAGAAAGCGTATGATAAAGTACCAAGAAATATCATGTGGTGGGCGCTTGAAAAGAAATGAGTCCCAACAAAGTACGTTACCTTTATTAAGGTACACAAATATTGTGATTTGTGTCAGAGCATGTGACGGTGAGTCCGATGTATTTTCTATTAAGATATGATTACATCAAGGGTCAACATTGAGCCCATATATTTTTCACCTTAGTAATGAATGAGATCACAAATGACATACAAGGAGATATTTCTTGGTGTATGCTCTTTGCTGATGATATGATGCTGATTGACGAGAGCAGAATTGGAGTCGATTAGAAACTAGAGTTGTGGAGATAAATTTTAGAATAGAAAGATTTTAGACTTAGTAGGACCAAAATCGAATATATGAGGTGTCAGTTCAACAGGAAAAACTCAGATGATGAAGATGTTAGTTTGGACGGACAAGTAGTACCCATGAATGACACATTTCGATATTTAGGGTCGATGTTGCAGAGTGACGGAAAGATCGATGAAGATGTTAATCATAGAATAAGAGCCTGATGGGTGAAATGGAGACAAGCATCTGATATTCTCTGTGATAAAGTCCCAAACAAACTAAAATGTAAGTTCTACAGGACGGCGATTAGACCCGCGATGATGTATGGCGCAGAATGTTGGGCTACAAAAGGACAACATATCCAGAAGATGAGTGTAGCTGAAATGCGGATGTTGCGTTGGATATGTGGCCACACAAGGAAAGATCGAATCAGAAATGATGATATTCGGGACAAACTTAGGGTAGCACCAATTCAAGAGAAGCTAGTCCAACATCGTTTACGATAGTTTGGTCATATCCAACGAAGGCCTCCTGAAGCACCAGTACGCAGTGGTATTCTAAGTCGTCCTGAAAACACAAGAAGAGGAAGAGGTCGACCGAGACTGATATGGGATAAAGCAATAAAAAGAGATTTGAAGGAATGAAATATATCCAAAGAGCTTGCTTTGGATAGGAGTGCTTGAAAAATGACGATTCATGTACCTGAACCATAATTTATGAGTTATAGACTTCAGATTCTTAGATTTTTAGGATTTAAAAATAGATTTCATAATAGAGATTTATTGTATTATTATTATTATTATTATTATTATTATTATTATTATTACTATTATTAGCATATTATTAACATCATTATCATTATTTTATTTATTTATTTATTCTTTTTTTTTCATCATCCTCATTATTATCATTGATATTTGAGATATTTGATCTTATGTTTTCCAATGGATTTCATTTCTGGCCCACTCAATTTATTTGAAATTAAAAACTTTATTGTTGTTGTCTTAAAACAGTCGAACAATCTTTTATCTCACAAAACAAAAACGCATGACGTACAAATTCTCTTTCGTAGGTCACGTCAGTACTCAGTAGTCATTGGCGTTTTGGTAATGCTAATCACCTTATATCCTATTAATAATAATAACTGTCTCTAGAATTCGTTTATCAGTAAAATATAATAGCTACATGACAAAAATCTGAAACAGAGGATCTAGGCACAACAAAACACTGAAAATAATGAACGAACGTCTAAGATTAGCTCATAGACGAACATTATACGGGTCCGTGTCAGGAGGGGGGGGGGGAAGAAAGATGCATAGATTATTAAAGAAACAGGCATATCCAATTTCGACATTTTAAAAAAAAAATTGGGGATGAGATAAAAATCGTTAAATATTTATTTATTTAAAATCTATGTCGTGTCTAGAGTTGTATAAAATAGTTTGGATTTGTGGTTCAATTCGAGATAGGCTCAGGCTCAAGCTAATTTGACTCAATAACTCAATAATTAAATGAGCTGAGTTTGAATTGTGTTAGCTCATCTCGTATAACAATAGTTCATATGTTTTTCTCTACGCTCTCTAACCCAGTAGCCCCTCTCTCATTCTCTTTCAACATCTTAGCGACTTAACGATGCTTTTTACTCGCTCGTGACTCGACTCGTATATCCGACACAATATTTTTTTTTGTCAATTCTTTCATTCAAATTAGAATAACAAAGACGTAATTGAAAGTATAGTTTGTTGATATATTAATTTTATATCAACTCTTATGTCAGTGTTGTAGATGTATCAGTCTTATAATTTGTAGATATACTAAATTTAAATATCAAACCGAGTCAACATATGCATTGATTCATGATCCAGTTGACGAACTAGCTCAAATAGTGATGAGCTTGAATTTGAGCTAATTTTTTTAGCTTATAGCATTTAACTAGTTTGACTCGCTCATATTTTTCCTAACTCGCTCTAACTCAACTTGTTTGCGGCGCTAATCATATCCCTAGACAGACCAAATTGCAAAATTAGTGGCGCTTCATTTACACTCCATCCAAGAGAAGCTGTACCTATTTAATGGGAACAGTCTGAGACTCGGAACACTTGGCCTCCTCTTCCAAGGAAAGATATCCTCGTAGATTTGGAAGGGGTTTGATAATTGCACTGTAGAATTGTGGATGCAGTACAGAACTGTTCTTTATTCATACGGGTTGTTGCAGTTCTACTAGAATTGTAGGCTGCATTAAACTCACAAACGTTACATTTAAAAGAAGATCTGAGTAATAAATCTCAATATCAATGGTCGCCTCGCCAAGTTGGCCTGTGCAAACTGCAAAGCGGGGGCCGTCTCAGAGCTGCCACTGGGCTTTCATACACAGTATCTCATGCTATCAGCACTTTATTATACATTTGTTATATGTGGACTTGGCGCAGCTTTCCCGATCCAGTAATCCTTGTTAGTGCCTCCTGATCGTCTGATCTAAAGGGTCGGTTGCATTTAGAGAGAGCATTACTTGGGTCCAGAAAGGGAGCAGCAGTTACTACCAACAATTAGAAGGCAACATGTTGTGTGAATTGTGAAATCTTCATGCGGAGCTTCTAGATTCTGCATGGAAATCTACACAGTAATAGCTCTGATATGTACCAGAGCAGTTACCATCTACTTTCTACAACTGTAATAGCTCTGCCATTCTATCCAGGAAGGAGGCAATTAGCAAAATTATGTACCAGTTATGATTGTTCGATGCAGTTTTATAGTTTTCTACTTGCAAACTTAGCCGTGACATAAGAGGCCAAAGATTACCATATAAAGGACAGTTGCAATCATCAATTAATTCAAATTTCTTACTTCAAGAAATAATCACTCACCAACTCACAAAATCAGAACTATGCCACAATGCAGCACGCGGTGGCTGATGTCCCACAACTCGAGCGGTTTCTTGAAAACTTGCTTCAGATATGAAACTTTGAGTATTTAGAGAGGCTCTTGTTATTCCCAATAAGATTGCTCGATAAAAGATTGCTTCATCCTTTACTTAGCAACCTTATTGTTGTTAATTAATATCAATTTCAAAATTTTGTACCATCATGGATACAAACTTAGCAATGGTATTTGTTTCCTATATAAACTACAATCATGTCATTAATTGAAATGATAAAAAACTTCTGTAGTTTACTTCATAAAAGAAAATAATTTTTTTTCTGTCCATAAGACAGGCCAAACTGAAAAGCATGTTGACTTCGCTGGGGTTCAGGCACCAGCTAGTCAAAATATCTATACAAAATTCTAAATCAGGAAATAAGAAATGTCAATGACAGAGAGAAGCAACTTCCACCATTAATTGGGACACTTAATGTTATGTATATGCCTCTTATATTTACAGTGAATAGTTAAGCTGTAAAAGCAAATTTACTATAATAAAGCATGGTAAAAAAGGGCGACCAATTACTTCAAATCTGTAAGGGCATTAATTAACATAAGCCAAAAAAGAAAAAAAAAGAAAAAGTACTCTTAATATTCAGAGGATAACAAAGAGCTGCATGCTAAGCATTTGGATGGAAATTGTAGATAAAAATTTGGGATTGGAAGAGAAGTACAAATTACTATGCTGTTATTTCTCAATGTCCAATAGAAAATAGTGCCAAGCTTATGTGTAAATAGTTCCATTTAAATTTAAAAGAAATATTAGTATAATATAATACATCATATATTTATTTCCAAAAAAATAAACTTAATTACCAAGACTTAGAATTAATATTTGAAGTATCAATTTACAGGAAGGGAACTAATCATAACATGATAGATGAATGACATATTCAAACAAAAATGAAATAAAAAAATATATTCCTCTTAATATAATTACAGATCACAGTTTAGTAAACATAATTTGGACACTCACTTTTTTAATAAGTGTTGAACTACCAGGCAGAGCAGATTAAGACTGAAATGGAGATGAGTAGTACCTCACACTAGCAAAAATTATGTTCCAGTTCTAATAAACCAGGTGAGAATTCATGCACAATTCAATAACCATAGATTGTAATGCAGTGGTAATGAACAGTTGAACACAGTCAGAGATGGAGATGAAATTAAACATTATCACCACAAATATTTAGCAGTGCACACGTGATATAGAACACATTTCCTTTTGATTTTACTAAAAATACACAAGGACCCTTGTATGTACATCAATAATTCATGATACCTCACAGTTGATGTAGGTAGTAGTTTTCTACTAGCACACTTAGGTTTACACAAGCGAACAAAAACTACCCATATGATGAATAACTACAAACATCAATTTATTAAAAAAAATTAACTATCTGAAGAATTAGTTACCTCATTGACTCACAAAATCAGAACTCTGCCACAACACAATGCGCGATGGCTGAGCCATAAGGCATGCCAAGGGCTACAGTTTCCCACCATAGGATTGATCCATGAAATCCTTCATCACGCAAATCATCAACCCTAATGCCCGCCCAATCAATCACCATTTCTTTTTTATTCCCTCCATTTCTTCTCTGCTCCCAAATCACACATAAAACCCCGTGCAGATTTGCCAATGTCGCACCGCAGAGAAACTTTGGGAGATGTTTGTCAACTCCCATTACAGGCCTCCAATTATCCATCACCGGATCGTAACCTTTAATCTTACCCATGTAGTCATATGAGTACAAAATGCCATTCACAACCACAGCCCTTCCTTTCCATCCAAGGTCCAGTCTTTTTGGCACTGGACCCCATGCTGAACATGAACCAGTGGTCTGGCCTGGGTCATATGCCACGCCACCTCGATCAGCCATGGCAAGAATACGACCTGACAGCACCACACACCCATGCATCCACTTCGCTCGCATATGCACCGGACTGTCAATTGAGACCCACTGAGAGTTGTGATCAAATGGGTCAAGGGACTCAGCCCAGGCCTCTGATGAAGGCAGGCAGCCGCCAATTGCATACACACGACCATTCAGAAAACTGGCTGCGGCAAATTCTCGAGCAGTTGACATACGTGGCCCGAGGAACCACTGGCCACCAACCCTGAGGTCGACAATTTGAACCACATTAGAGGGAACACCACCGAGCGAGCCACCGAGGACGAAAACGAAGGGGCCTGCTGTGGCACAGGCAGAGCCGACAGTTGGGAGAGGCGGAGAGGGAAGGGAGGTGGGGCGTGAGCGGCCCTGATCGAGAGCCAACCACGGGGATTGGTTGGTTTGAGTGCGGATATTGAGGTAGAGAGTGGGCTCGGTGGAGTGCGTGACGGAGGATCGGAGGGTGAAGAGGAGGCGGGAGAGGAGGAGAGAGCGCCACGATCTCGAGACGTGAAAGAGGCTCCGATGGTGGGACCGGGGGACCCGGGCGATGATTTGAACGGAGATGTCGTCAGGCAGATCTGGGATTAGACGGGCGGTTGCGGGATCCTCCTCCTCCGCCATGTCTATTAGAAATTCGAAGCTGATATTAGACCAGATCTACCTGATATTAGAAATTCGGTCGCTGGAGAGGCGATATTAGTATTACTATTAAAATTTTATATAATTTACAATGATTTTAATTTAATAATTTTGATGGACTCTCAACCGATAATAGAATTATATAAAATTGAACCACTATCAATCAATAAATAAAAAATATATATCTATAAATTTCCCCCTATTTTTCGAATTTATTTAGAAATTCATTGTCAAAATAGCCAGGTCCCTCCCAAAAATAATACTGGATAATCATCTATCAATTCGTCATTCTGATCAGTGAGTAAAAATAGAACAAGAATAATACAATGAGAAGGCTGTTAATTTTGTATTATTGGAAATAACGTTAATTGTATTTTTTAAATCGTAAATTTGAAATACTACTGAAACAATGATGTGTAAATGCCTAAATTGGATTCCATGTACCAAAGACTGATACAATGAAGGAAACTCCAGAAACCATCACAATTGAAGTTTTGAATAATAATACAAGTAAAATACTCAATGAACTAACATAGTTTTGTCAACCAATGATTTCAACAGGTTCAAAACCATTGTCAACCGACTTCTTTACCGCATCAATTACCAACTGGGTTTTTCTCGAAATTTCAGGCCATTTCATTTCCGGCTCCTTACTTTCTTCCTTGATTAACTTAACCAACCTTGCAAACTCCCGTATCATCCTTGCCTCCTGAGGCAAGTCAGCAATCACCTCATGCTTGCTCGGTACTGGGTCCCAACCTGTTACGAGCTCATTGAAATTCCCATCGGTAACAAATTGAAACCTTCCCTTACCCTCTTCATAAGGTATAATGAAATCAGTAAGGTGTAATGTCCCCTTTGTACCAATCACGGTCATTTGCATGGTAAGATGTGCCAGAAAGGAGCAGTGAAGAGTGGCAGACCGACCATCAGGCCAGAGGAGCTGGGCCCCGCAAGACAATAAAACACCAGCATTATTCTTTACAGGCCCACGAAGGGCAACAACAGTCTTGGGAAGCTGGTATGAGTTTGCCCAGAGGATTGAGCGCGTGCAGTACCAGCCAGCATCTCCAAGTGCACCAAGAGCATCAAGGTCAGGTTTTACACGTATGTCATTTTGCAGGAAGTCTTCATCTGCCATAAAGGTGAATAAGCTATCCACCTGCAGCGAGTGGGAAAATGATGAGTGCATTTACAAACTCATGCTTCTTCAGTTCTGAATAAGATAAAATGTAGAGACATCAAAGTCATTCATATGCAGAATCTTCACTCGTCTCAATAAAGCTTGATATTATCTTAATCCAAAATGACTATAAATCAAAGAAAAATGAATCTTAGGGGTGTCAAACAAACAGATTAAGATCAAAATTAAGCAAATTCCAAATCAAAAGGTAGCATTTTCAAAGTCCAAGGCAGATAAATAAAAGCAATTAGAATAAAAAGGTATAAATTTGGACCCGGTAATATCTTGTTAGCTGGTTTAGAAAACATACTTCTGTATCTGGTCAGCAGTGCATGAAAAATATTGTATGCCATATTGAAACTATATTCTCATAATTTTTGTTTTAGCATTCTATTGTTCTGAAGTATCAATATGTTTTCATACTGATTGTAGGCCCCTCCTATTGCCGAGTGTCTAACACATGCATCTGATAGTGCATTGATACTATGCATCAGATCAAATACACAACCAAGTGATAATCTATGTAAACACTAAGAACCAGTCAATTTGGATGAGGGACGGATGACCATCACTTTTTAAACCCATCAGTACTAGCTATGTAACGGTACAACACAGAAGAGGCCATCAGCTGCAACAGGCTTCCAAATCTAGATGTATAAGCAAAAGAAAAAGGCATTAACCGTTTTGATCTCACCAAAGCGGGTCTGATCCGAAATCAGCTCGCGCATCTTCTCAGTTCTCAGGTTGTGCATCCACATGGTGGAATCCATAAACTGGACCCTATTCGCTCGACAGGCCTCCAGTATGACATCCAGTTCCGCCACGCACAACGCTGTTGGTTTCTCCAAGAGCACGTGCTTCCCCTTATTGGCAGCGGCGACAGCCCAGGTCACGTGCAAACTCGTGGGCAGGGGCACATACACCGCGTCCACGGAGGGATGGTCGAGTACGGCGTCATAGGGGGCGAGAGGGATGGTGGAGGCGGAGAGCGCATTATCGGAGATGAACTTGTGCGCCTTGTCGAGGGATCGGGATCCAACGGCGATTATGGTGGCGTTGGGGGCGAGGGAAATGGCGCGCGAGACCTTGCGCGCAATCTCGGCGCAGCCTATGATTCCGAAACGAACTGGGGTTGTTGCAGTGGACATGGTGTTTGCTGATCCTGATCGGGTTGGGTTCGTCGGAACTTGAAACTTGGAAGGGGACCAAGGGGTGGTGTGAAGAAGGTGCACGTGTACGTGTGTGCAATGCACTGACGATTTGAGAGCTATCAGCTATCAGCTGTGTGGGTGGGATCGATCGCTAATTTGAGATGGATGCGCCGATGCATCACATTCACGTCACCAGTAAAATAATGCCATATTATCAACATAAAATAAATGATTCTTTTAGCTTTTATTTAGTCCAACTTCTCCACAATTCTTCTTCAAACCACTACACGTTTCAATATATAAACATAATTTATTTAAATAAAATAAACGCATCAAATTTTATCATTAATTCATGATGCAATGGAAGCACACTAGAAGTAGAATAGAACTAAGAATCACACCCAGCGAACAAATGCGGAACCGTATATTTGAATTACTGCATGAAAAAAGGTAAATCATTTGTTTAAAGCAAGATTAGGATTTCCGAAAGCTAATTCAAATTTTGAGTTCCTGAATTTCAGTTAACGAGGTGAATTCAACAAACCCTGGTGGCTTTCGAAAAAAAAAAAAGATATCATCAACAAATGATGGCCCCAACTTCCAAGTAAGTGTGTACCTCATATGAAATGAAATCAAACCTTGCTAGAGCTCTTCCCTTTCCCTCCGTTCAAAATCTCATTTCTCGAACCCAAACTCTGACTTCTCTCTTGCAAAAATGCATCGCGAATCGTACCTACCACTTTCATCTCGTGCCAATCCATGCACAGCTACTTATCTTAGGCTTACGTTCCACTATTTTTCTGAACAACCTATTAATCAACGGATACGGGAAATTAGGAAGTGTTTCCACAGCCCGCAAGGTGTTTGATGGAATGACTGAGAGAGATAAGGTTTCTTGGTCCACCATGATCTCCATGTACAGTAACCGTGGCAAAGAGATAACCGCACTCTCACTCTTCTCAAGCTTTTTAAAAGATTCATGGTGTAGTGCAAATGACTATATCCTCTCCAGTGTGTTACATGCCTGTGTCCAGTTGAAGGATATCAGGTCAGCCCTACAGGTGCATAACATTGCAATTAAATCAGGTTTTAGCACAAACAGGTTTGTGGGCACTGCTTTAATTAATTTCTACGTTAAATTTGGGACAATGGATGATGTGATTGACATATTCAATGAAATGCCGGTTAGAAACTCAGCAACTTGGACAGCAGTAATAACTGGTTATACCAGAACAGGAAATTCTGATTTGGCCTTGAAATTGTTCAGTTTGATGGGAAATGAGTCATTAAAACTCGATAAGTTCATTCTAGCAAGTGCAGCTAGTGCTTGTACTGCACTTAATTTTCTCAAAGGAGGGAGTCAGATCCATGGATATTTGTACAGAACTGGAATTTCCATGGACATCTCAATGGAAAATGCTCTAATTGATTTATACTCCAAATGCCGTAAATTGGAGAGTGCACAAAAGTTGTTTGATACGATGCTTATGAAAAACCTTGTTTCTTGGACAACCTTGATTGCAGGTTACATGCAAAATTCCTCCAACTTCATGGCTATGAGCTTGTTTTCTGAAATGAGTCGTTCTGGTCTACATCCGGATTCTTTTGCTAGCACAACCATCCTACACTGTTGTGGTTCATTGATGGCCTTAACTCAAGGGAAACAAGTACATTGTTACACCATAAAGGCTAACTTAGATTCTCATGATTATGTCAAAAACAGTCTGATTGACATGTATTGCAAATGTAGTTCATTAACTGATGCACAGCTTGTATTCGATTATTCTGCAAAGGATGATACAATTTCGTACAATGCTATGATCGAAGGATACTCAGCACATAAGAAAATCATGGAGGTAGTGTGTCTGTTCAATTCTATGAGATATAAATCAGTAACTCTAAGTATTCTCACATTTGTTGGTGTTCTTGGTGTTTCATCGGAGCTATTATCCATCAATTTAAGCAAACAAGTCCACAGTTTAGTTGTTAAAACTGGCATTTTTTTGAATCTCTCTATTGTCAGTGCTCTAATTGATGTTTATTCAAAGTGTTGCTTTACTAGAGATGCAAGATCAGTTTTTGATCTGGTTGTGAGGCCTGATTTGGTAGTTGTCAATGCAATGATCTTAGGATACACTCAAAATTCACAACACAAGGAGGCATTGAAACTCTTTCCAAACCTACATGCAAATGGTCCTACACCTGATGAGCTAACTTATGCCGCAATTATAACTTCTGCAAGCAATCTGGCAAGCCTTTTTGATGGCTTGCAACTCCATAATCTTGTCATAAAGTTTGGTATGACTTTGGATCCTCACATTTCAAGTGCACTTATAGACCTGTATGGTAAATGCGGTTGTGCAAAAGAAGCTTGTTTATTATTTAACTCCACTCTAACACATGATGTTGTCTGTTGGAATTCCATAATTTCAGCTCTTGCGCAAAATGGCAAAGCAGAGGAGTCACTCAGGGTATTTAATCTGATGAATGAAGAAGGCATACACCCTAATTACGTGACCTTTGTTGGCGTTTTGACAGCATGTGCACATGCCGGACTTGTCGAATTAGGCTTGCACCATCTTAAGTCTATGAAGGAAACATGCAATATTGAACCTGGATTAGAACACCATTCTTCAATTGTAAGTTTATTAGGTCGCTTGGGGAGGTTAAATGAGGCTAAACTTTTCATTGAACAGTTACCAGTTGAGCAGGCACCAGTCCTATGGGGGAGCTTGTTAAGTGCATGCAGGGTTTTTGGTAATATAGAAATTGGTGAGTATGTGGCTGACAAAATACTGATGATGGACCCCATTGACAGTGGGGTGTACACCCTTCTGTCCAATATTTATGCATCTAAGGGTATGTGGGATGATGTGGCCAGAGTAAGAATATTTTTGAATTTACAGGGGCAGAATAAAGAACCAGGATATAGTATAATTCAGGTGATGAAAAAGATTCCTGTATTTGATTCAGATCTTTTCTGCGATAAAAATGTCTGAGTTGTCTGTTAAAATAAAATTGTGTTCGATTCAGATCTGCTGGAGATTGATATGCCTGATCTGTATCATCTGAGGCATGTGTGGTAAATGGCCGATTGTTTCAGAACTGCTATCAGCTTTTTTCCCCTCCCTTCCTGGTTAGTAACAGCTGCAAGGCTGCAGTTAAAATAATAGAGATTGCATGGTTACGATGCAATGTGGTATCGTGTACATTGGAAATGGCATATTAGTATATTACATTTTGAGTTTTGATTGTATGGTTCAATTTAAGGATTAATGCAAAATGGGATGAATAGTTGTTCCCTTGCTGGTCTACTCTAGTTACACAACTAGGAAATAGGAATTTTTCTATAGCATCGTAGCATGGTGCAAGATGAAAAAACCAGTATCAGCTGGAAGACATTATAAAACATTTATGGTGCTGTTCTGGTGGGCGCTTAAAAATAGCACCGTCTCCGTATGGATCTGATTCTGAATATCTCATCATCTGGCAAAGTTGAACCACAACCAATTAACCAAACCAGACAAGAGTTATACGCGACTTGCTTGCTAATACTGAAGCCAGAATGGCTAATTTTCAGATGGCCCGCAAGAATAGAATTCAATGATGGTATCATTATCAAACATACAGGAAATAAATGGTATGATTTTTTGGCGGTTGAAAAGGTTCCCCATTAAATTATTTTTAAGATGTCCAAATCGCAGCAAACGTGTTTATACAGTAACTTCTCGCTTGTATAGGATCCAAATATTTTAAATTCATTCAATTTAATATTTAGCTATCTCAATCTCAAGCTCAATTAGAAAATACTTCAGTTTATAATTATGTTATTCAATTTGAACATATAGTCATTAACCAAATATCAAGCTGCTCACTTTTGAAAATGCGATCTTTTTAAGAAAATATATATTTCAAATCAACTAATCATAATTTAAGAAGAAACAAATTATTGAGCTTGTTAAATATCGAGCTTAATTTGACTTTTTGTACAGGTGTAAATCCCAATCGATATTTTATTCCAACTCAATTCAATCTGATTTATAAACAATCAAACTTAAAAGAAGAGGGATCAAATAATCATCATCATTGGTGTCATATCGGTGCGCATAAATTAAATATCAAATAATTATTATTTAAATTCTTACATAACAAAACTAATTGAAGGAATATGAACCAAATTTTACAGTTTAGTTTCATTACTTAATAGCTACCTAAATGGAATTAAAATTTTATGATTTTTCATATACATGCAATTAAGATAATATAGAATTTGTTTAACGATTTATATTTATTAATATACATAGATAAGCAAACAGACACAATAAGCACCAATAAACATGTTATTGAATCCCTCCCCAACTTAAAAAGACGTGCAGCAAAACCAGCCATACTTATGTCAGAATTCTGAGAAGATAATTGTTCCCTTTTAGCTGGTCTTTGTATTCAATTAAAGGCAGAGACTCGAACTAAAACAGGTTTAGATTGCAGGTGAAGTGCTTAATTAGCAGTCAAAATTGACGGTAAGGACAAAAACATAACCGGGCTCTAGAATTTTTGTTTTTCTTTGAACAAATATTCTATGATGTGATTTGCTGGTCCAAGAGATTGATTGACAACTTGGAGGGGCAATTGGAAATGAAGATAAGGTTCAAGCAGATATTTATATATATATATATAGAATTCATGGAATTACATGAGAAAACAATTGCAAAATTATAGCAACAAACTAATCCTAGCAAACAGTTTTTTCTCTGTAAAATCACACCTTCAAGCTGAAGCACCTATACAGCACTGGAAATAGCTCAGTATTTTCTTCCTACCCTGCATTCATAAAATTAAAATGGAAGTTCAGTACATGACAGTATTTACTAAAAGGGTTGAAAACATGTTAATTATTAATAATTGGTTTTAATTTTTCGCATAATAACAGCAGTTGCGCTGGCATATGGAATTGACATATTTACTTTCTGGTACCAACATTGCAGGTGCCAAGCCAACTGAAGTCAGCCGCCTAAATTATAGTAATCAATCAGAAATATGTTACTTTTGAAATTAATTTAGCGATTTTTTCCTAGTTGTTTTAATACCTAAAACAGACCTACAACCTAAATACCTAATCAAGTTCCTAAATTTTAGTCCATACATTTGCAAAAGTGCTATAACACCACTTAGCTATAAGCTATCCAAGCTCTCACATCATTATACAGCATTAATTTTGGAACAGATAAAAACATATTCCAAGAGAGGGGAAGAAACTTTGACAAAGACAATTTACCTCTACAGATAGGTGAGTAAAATATTAGACACTTATTAGACCAATTAGGAGAAAAAATAATAGGAAGACCGTTGCCTATTTGACATAAATAATATTATAAAATAGAAGCCATAGGTTCATGGGCAAGTACCATTCTTATGAATTCTTTCGTAACATCCACGTAGAAATGGATTATTTAAATGACAGTAATTAATTTGGTTTCTTTAGTAGAAGTGTATAACTAACTTTTACTACTAGTCCACAGCTAGACTGCTAGTGCCGTACATAAATTGGCGACGCGTTTTTCAAATACTACCGAGTACAAAAAGAAAACCAACTTCTATATTGAGAAAATAAGGTAAGTAAATCAAATTCCACTCAGATTTTCGACAAACACATATTGAATGAAGCCGGAGCAGCAGCTCCCGGTACCCGCCTATCCCAATGAACATGTAGGTGTTTTTCCAAAACTGTGCTCCAGGTTCAGAGACGAAATTACTTAAAGATAAGTCAGCTACTCGCCATAGCCATACGCAACGCACCCAATCTACAATCTACAATTCTACAACCACAACAAGACCGACCAACTGCAACTGCAAGCTGACACCTCAGAGATGATATTTACTAACCGTGGGGGAGTGGTCGCCGACATGATGGAGCGGGCGGCGGTGATCCATCTCGTCCGAACCGCGCGAGTCCACGTGGCGATGATGGAGGTTTCCGTTGTTTCCCCTGTGGGCCCCACCGCCTTGTCTGGGGTTACCAGCGAGCTCCTCTTCGTTTCCTAGACTGGCACGAGAAATCTCCTTCTTGTTTTGCTTTCTCATCTCGCGGATCTTGGTGAAATCCATGGAGTAGTCAGGCATCGTGCCGTTTTTCATGTCCCAGTCTCCAAAAGTCGGTACGGACATGAAGTTTCCCTGTACCAGTTTCACAATCTAAGTCGGAAAACAAACAATTCATGGTTTCACATGAGAGAGAGAGAGAGAGATTTGAGCTTACTTCTTTGCGATTCTCCATGGATGAGTTGCTTGAGCGGGATTAGCTAGTAGCGGATGCGCCTAATTGATCTTGAATTTAGTTTGAAAATTATCTTTGGTTGGCTGGAACTGGAAAGGGAAGATTAGGGAGCGATGGGAGAGCTGCGATGCGACATGCGAGTGGAGTTTGGGTCTTTATATCAGGAGCTTGGGAGAGTTAATTACTGTTGAACCGGGTGCAGATGGGAATAATTGAAAAGTCCAGGCCAACTGGCCAAGGCTGATTGGCGAGGAACTGGGACTCTGTCTCTGGGCCTCACCTCACCACGGTTTGGGATCAAATCCTCTGCTTTTTTGTTTTTTTTTTTTAGGGAAAGATCTTCTGCTACGCAGTCCCCTACAGCACAGCATGGAATTCGTACTGATTCGAAATATGAGAAGATCCAACGGTTCACGTAACGCAGCGGATAAGAACTCGGGTTTGGGTGCGGTCAAGCTCAGTCCGTGACCGTGTGGGCCAGACCGAGTACAGCGCAGCTTTTGGATAATTGCATGGAATCCGTGCACGGTACTGTTTCCCCTAAATAACACGAAAATATATTTATAATTAACTTTTTTCCCAAACATTAACTTAATTAATAAATGGGAACAACGGCCTGCTAAGCGCAAATAATGGCGTGTCAATATCTATGGTTTTATGGTGTAACGAGTAGTAGGACTTTCTTATTCAGTTAATTTTACTTTTGGATGGTATGGTATGAGAACACCAGAATAATTATTGTTATCGGAATAAAAATAGCAACGGTGCAACCAAACACAAATTTACTGTTTCAAAACAGTGAGAATAGTGGATCATTTTTGGAGTTAAATTTCACCTAATTTATATTATATCCATCTATCTCAAACAAGAAAAGGGAAAAAAATATATTTAAATTATTATATTTAAGTAGATAAAAAGATTTAAACAAAATAATGATGTGGAAGTGAAAATTTTGAAAATTTAACTCTCTTTATGTATTAAGAATTACCTGTTTATTTATGATTGTGTGTATTCAAAGACATTTAGTTTTGAATTTAAACAAAGAAGTATTATATATAATGACTAAAATTTTAAACACGTTTTAAAATTTGTCGTGCATACAAACATTTAGAAATTAGAAAATTTTATTAACAATTTAAAAATAAACTTATTCTAATTATTTATCTAAGGAAATTAAAAAAATAGAGAGAGGACAAATAGAAAAGTACCCCTGGGCACTAACCAGGAAATTGCTCTCAAGTTTGAATCTGTGAAATGTTATTGATGACATTATTTTCCTTCCAGACACCTTATTTTCCTTCCAGAGCTAGTATAAATTATAATAAATCCAGTTTCTCTATGGAATAGTATATGTTTAAATAAAAAAAGAGATATATAAAAAATAACATTTGTCAGAATTTAGAAAATATAAAAAACTTCTTAGCATGCTACATTTAAAAAATTTACATAGATTTTAGGTATTCAATATCTATATTGTTATACTAGGATATATTTCTAGCACTTGTAACCAGGAACATCACCATGCTTCTTACCAAAAAGCTTCGCAGCGGATTCATCACAATTAGGGCTGGCAAAAAAACTCATAGCTCGTGGATTGCTCGTGACTCACTCGGAATCAATTCGCTATTGGCTCGCTTGTTAGTGAACCGAGCCGTTAATGAGCCGGCTCGTTAAGCTCGTTAAATTAATGAGCCGAGCTTGAGCTTTGGTTAGCTCAGCTCATGAGGCTCGTGAGGCCCATTTGACTCAGTAAACTATTAATATTTATTATTTTATTATTTTTATTATGAACTTTTAGTATAGTAAGTAATTTATAGTATGTTATGTATTTAAACTATTATATCAAATTTATATGAAATATATTATTATTAGTTATTTTATTAATTTTTATATAAATTTTGATATAAAATATTATAAAAAATATTATTAATTATTAAATAAGTCTTAACGAGTCAGTTCGGTTAGCTCGTTAACTTAACGAGTCAATCTCAAACCAAAACTTTTAGTTCGGAAGTAGTTAACGAGCTAGCTCGGCTCAGTTCATTAAGCTAATGAGTCGAGCACGAGCTTGACCTAACTCAGTTCAGCTCGGCTCAGCTCATTTACGGCCCTAATCACAATAATTTAAAATGAAAGGAGAAAGAAGGTCGAATCTAATATTTGCTTAATTTTTTTTATTCTTTGGAGAAGCGATGAGAAGTACAAGCGCTTTTTTCAGCACTGTTTGGAGGGGTAACTGGTAACAGCGTATTTTTTTTTTTTTTTAGATGACAAATTTTGTTTCCGTCCTTATGTCTATTTTTAATTTAATTTCAATTATTTATATATTTATATTATTATTATTATTCTTACTGCAAAGACCAGATTTAGAGTACTTGTTTCTTTTCATATTTATTGAGGGAAAAAAAACGCATACCAACCAAATGATGTATTCTTATTCTCTGTTGCGTAGCATCATACAACGCAGTATATAAATCATTAAATTTCGAATCGATAATTTAACAGCTCACATGCTGTGCTATACAATGCACGTAGCAGGGATTGGATCCCAAATGATTGTTTACGTTATTAATTGAAACCAATAAACTATTAATTATAATACTTTGGGAAAGAATGTGACACGTATTCATATCATACCAAATAAATCAGGGAACCGTCCTCACTAACTTTCCAACATATATTCTCTCTTGATAATCAAATTGAGTAGAAGAGGAAGAGTATCCAATAATGCAATCCACCAGATAGCATATATATAGAAAAAAAAATGTTAGAACCGAAGAACTGTTAGAGTATTATTATTATTTATTAGGGGTTAAAAACGGTAGTCATTGACACGGTTTAAGTCCAAACTAGACAATAAGTTGGGGATTATTTGTATTATTTAGTTGGTCCTCTGCTATTGTATAGACTCCAAAGAATAATATTACAATTAATAACCAAGAACTAAAATGACGCGGATGGTTGCTATTCTAATTAAGTAAATCCACTCCTTAATTAAGAGAAAAAAGTAAATAATACGTGGGTGACAATTCCGTTGAGTGCAGATCCCGAATTTCACGTAATTTATCATATTATTTAATTTCCGTTTTATTTTTACTTAAATATAAAATTTTCGGCTATTATATTTATACAAAATGTAGGTACTGTAATAAATATATTATAATATTTAAAAGCATGAGGATATATTTAAAAACACAATATTTTAAATCTCAAGAAGAGAAGGGATCCAATTACCATTTTTTTGGTGCCCATGGTGCCTATTTATTTATTTATGTATAAATTTTAAAATGTGAACCGTTAGATGTATTCTACATTATCTCAATTGTATGTATATGAAAAATCATAAAATTTTAACTTCATTTGAATAGCCATCAAGTAACATGTCTAAATTGTAAAATTTGGTCCGTTGATTTTATTAACGCTTGATGCCTTTATAAATAATATCAAAATGATATAATTTTTTGTATACATATATAAGATGATATTTATAAAATATTCATTCAATTAGTTTTATTATTTAAGAATTTAAATAATAGTTATTTGATATTTAATTTTAATGGCACCGATGTGGCACTAGAAATGTAGGCACTAGGCAGGTGTCTCTAATGCATAAAAGTTAACTTCCAAAGTTGAACCGGTTTTAGTTGGTTGACGGGTTGAACCAACTGTTTAATTACATGAACGATCTTCTTTTATGAATCAAACCATAATATATTCCGGCTCCGATCCGGGGTTTAATTGCAGTGCATTTAATTAAATGAACGTCAATAATAATTAAATTAACCAAAACCACAGTAACGACCTAACTTTTCTTCTCTGCAAATCAGACTCAGGAACAACCAAAATTCAAACACGGAAAGTGGTTCTCATTTATTTTAGTTGTATTTTACTGAAAATAGAAAATTAATGAATATTATTCTTTATTCAAAATACAAGCATAATAAATAGCTTGATCAACTAAGATGGAACTCCAAAAAAGCTCGTTTTTAAAAGAGTTTATAACAACAAAAACATTTTGAAAAAGTTTTATCAGAGCAGTTGGGATAAATATATAGCTGAAAAGGAGATCCTGTGGTTATTTGTATGCAAAAGCTAACAATTGACAGGTCTTATTGGGTTCTAAAGCAATATAACCATTTTTCACATATCCTAATTTAGCTTCAAATCATGGCTTCTTAAAGAAAATGTATGGAATTTGAGCTGAATTAAATTTCTAATCTTCTGGTGACTGTATCGTGCAAGTCCTGATTTGGGTCTGAACCATCAGAGTGTATATGTTTTCGAACAAATTTAGACATTTTCACTTCAGTTTTGTCTTTCCAAACTGAACCAAAGAGTTGCAAAAGGAACCAGAATGCAGAGGCAACAGGCAACTGGTGTTAATCTAATGAGTTGCAACCTCTGCTTCAAATATATAAGGTAGTGAAAAATAAAGGAGATGGAGAAGACAAATTTTAATACTTCTTTTAAATTAATTACTTCTAAAGCAATGGACAATGATGTCCAAATTGGGACTCTGACAATTGGAATGCATTGTCCCTCTTTTATGGAGAAGAAAATTTGTAATGCGTCTTTTAAATAATATTATTACTTCTAAATTAGCTGCTGTAATCTAATAGTGGATTAACTAGATCTAGATGCATTGCTTGAATAAGTAGATCAGATGGAATGTTCTGAAGAAATGTGAAAGAGAAAACAGGAGCCCAAGAGATGTTCAAATTAATTACTACAAGGCTAATTTGCCAAATTCTTCCTTCTATTTTTCCAACGGAAACAAAAATAAGAATAGAAGAAAGAAGAAGAAAAGGGAAATCATCACCACTCAATAAATTAAACAAAATAGGTTACAATTTTCTATACACTAATTACATATCCAGATTTGATTTATTACAATAATATTTCTATTAGAGAAGAGAAAGAACTAAGCAACCTTCTGTAGCAGTTTGTTGCTCGATTTGTAGCTCAATTATCACTAGAATAAAACTCAATTATATCCCTCAAATTAAGCTGAACCATAGAAAAAGCCGATTTAGATTGATCACTGCAAACCAACCAGAGCATGTGTTCGAACAAAATCGAATCAACATCTACAAAAATCACATCTTTCTTCCTCACCATCTCCATCAAAACTCGAAATGGGTATTTGTCGAGAACGAACGGGTCAACCATAAACTCCCTTCTCTCCTTCCACATTATCTGGTTCAATAAATCAATGGCTGGATTACTGGATTGCAATAATGCCCAAGGCGACATGAACCCATCCGCGTGATCGTTTCCGTGTGGTTTATAATTAATTAGTCAAACAAATAGATAATCATATATCATGCACGCATCATATTACCTTTCCCTTCCCTTCTATTTTTCTTCCTCTCATTTTTAAATTTGATAACCTATTACTTACTACAATTTTTGAATCAATTTAAAGTGCCATTTGTATTACTTTGAAATATGAAACAGATAATTTTAAATTTTAGTTTAATGGGAATGGATAATTTGAAAAGCCGATTTTTAGATATTACTATCTTATTTCCCTAAATATTATGTTTTATTCATTGCACTCTTAAAATATTATTACTAGATTCAAAATTCGACAATATTTACAATTTAAAGACAAATAATTTGGAACTTCAAATTTTAAAAAAATAGCGAGTCGCATATAAACAAATAACATTATGTTTATATAAAGATCTCTATTATATGATATTTAGAATTTAAAAGTTATTAATTATATTTAGAATTTTTAAATTATGTATTTTTATAAAGATAAATTGAAATACTAATACGCTTTTTATAATTAAAGCAACAAAATTTAAAACTTAAATTGAAAATCAAATAATTACAAGCTATTCAATTTTTGAGATGATACAATAAATATTTTTGCTTGAAGTATTTGAAGAGCAATCTTTGAGATATTGTATTATATTTAAGTAAAACATGCTTCATACATATTATTTAAAATATTTAGCGAGATTGTATTATATTTAAGTAAAACATGCCTCAGAGGGCATCTTCGTCTCTTCCGTTTTCCCCTCTTTCAATCCCAAGTGGAGGAGGAGCAAAAAGACCCCATTAATTCTCTTCCGTTCACTGTCCCTCTCCACAGCACAGGTTCTCTGCACTAGCACTACTATATAAAGTTCGATCGATCCCCTTAGTCACCTTCAACATTCATCTCCCTTCCCTTTTGCTTCTCTTGGCTACCGGAGGTGCAGCACTGCGTTCTCAATCTTCTTTTGTTTCTGAAGTGGTACTCATCTTTTCCTATATTCCCTTGTCAGTTTCGGCCATTGATGGCTAAGCTTCGCCATGAGTTAAAACTGATCTAGTTCGTTAGTCTACTTGGAGAATGATCCTTGTTTAGTTAATACCAGCAATTGTTATTACCTGATTGATGTTTTATTACGTTGTGATTGTCATTGCCACATGATAACCACTCTTTGTGGTTTCTGACGCTGAGGATTATGAGTTGCAGTTTCTCTTTATGTCATTGCCACATGATAACCTTTTTGCGTTGGGTTAAATTAGAATTGCTCAATAAATGAATATGGTGTTTCATAATTCATATTGTTGTACATCATCCTATCTGTTTGTTTGTTTTTTCTTGTTACTTTTAGCACTTCCATTGTGAATGACCAATATTGGATTTTAATTTGACTAAAATATTTTTTTTGTTGTGTTAATATCGGCATTATGTATTCTGTTATTAGAATGTCTTGTTAATATATGTTGTTTATAAATATGCTTTAGGTTATTTCACTGTGGTTCAAGGTGTGACCCATAATTTTAATGGCGCTTGGATCCTTATCATTTTATCAAACTGTCACTTTACCAATGTTGATTTCTTCTCTCAGAGATGGTACTAAACTGTTTCCTAATCATTTATTGTCATCTCATAATTAAAATTTATTATCTACAAATTCATTTTTGTACAAACTTTGTAAATCATGGACAAATACTTAAAGCTGAGATAGTTGTTTTTGGCTTTATAAAATTTCAGCTCAATTATAAGAGAGTTTAATTTGGATTTTGTTTCTTTAATACAAATGAAGCATCATATACCAGTAAGAGGTCCAGTAAGAGGTTGGTGATTAAGATGTCAAAATCTACTATGAGGGAGAAGAGAGAGAAACTGAAGATGGTTTGGGTGTGGACAGAAAACAAGCAGGTTTTATGTGCATCTGTTGAGAGAGGCTGGGGCACTTTTATTTTTCATTCAAAGAACAGACAACTCGCTGATGATTGGTCCTGTAAGCACTTAACTCAGTAAAAAAATTATCATTCATTTTTCATTTGTGGTATTCTGATTTTTAGTTTAATTTTTTTTTTCTGTGAAGCAATTGCTGCAATAGAACCTCTCTTTCTAGAAGGTTCTCAGGTTATGGATGAGCAGCATAAAAGAGTTGCAGTCTTTCACAATGTTTCTTCCCCGCAAGATCTACAAATTCTAAAACCAGAAGAAATTGAGGCAGACAACATAGTCATAAGCTTTCAGGGTGAATGGCAGGTCGGACACACATCCAGACTTGATAATATTTTATATAACAATGGACATTTACATTTCATTGTTGAAGCTAGTAAATTAATATTAATAGGTTATACCAGCAGAAAATATAGTAGCAGCATTCCAGGGATTCAAAGGCGTGGTTTTGGCTGTTTCAACCAGTTCAACAGATGCTCAAGTTTTTCTTGAGGTTAATTAATTGAATTTTCTTCAAGTACGTTTTTTTTCTATTTTCCATTGTACTAACTTTGAGATTAAATAGGCATTGGAACAAGGCCTTGATGGTGTTGTACTAAAAGTAGACAGCTTAGAAGAAATAATAAGTCTAAAGGTTGGTTCATTCTGATATAATAAACTTCTCCATATGCCCTTGCGGTTTCTCATTTTTTTAATGTCTATAATACTCAGAGATATTTTGACAAAAGGAATGCAGACTGCACACGACTTGAATTAACAAGGGCAACTGTATCAAAAGTAGAAGTGATAGGGATGGGGGATCGTGTCTGTGTAGATCTTTGTAGTTTAATGCGTCCAGGCGAAGGCCTCCTGGTTTGTGTACTTTTCTCATTCTTCTTGATCTTTACACACAGAGAAAGGAACCGACTATTGTACATTTGCAACTGCACCGACTCAAAACAAAGGTCAAGTCCAGAGAAATCTGGCAAATTGCTTCTAGCATGTTTCAATTTGAATAAATCCTTATCCATCACTTGTTGAATTTTGTATTCAGTGTCCTTAGCATGATTTTAGTCCAATTTGGGCTTGAGAGGGGAAAACATTTAGTTGGAGTTGGAGACACAATTGTCAACATCCAATGATTATAGCAATCAATGTTGCTGTAGTTACCTCAAAAAGTTTTGAATATGGTAATTAGTTGCAACTGAGAATTGCTGACAGAACCCTGATTTTTCATAATATTTGATCTTTTGAATTCAGAAATCAAAGTTTCAATGTATTCCTTTCAGGTTGGTTCTTTTGCAAGAGGTCTTTTTTTGGTGCACTCAGAATGTTTGGAAACTAACTACATTGCAAGTCGTCCTTTCAGGGTCAACGCGGTATGTTAAGTATTGTTAGATTCTCTTCCATTGGTTAGTGAGTTGGATTGTTAAAAGCTTCCTGGCAGCAGATTGGGTTACCAGAAATCTATTAATTTGGGATATTATTGTGCACATTTTTTTGTATGCTTTCATGGTAGCCCTGATTCCTTGTGCTGTTTAAGAGTTGATAGTTCCAACTTTTGTATATATAGGGGCCAGTACATGCTTATGTAGCAGTTCCAGGAGGAAAAACAAGTTATTTGTCTGAGCTATGTGCTGGTAAAGAGGTGCTAGTAGTTGATCAAAATGGGTCGTGTCGAACTGCAACTGTGGGCCGTGTTAAGATTGAATCAAGACCACTTATTCTTGTAGAGGCTAAGGTTTCATCTCCTTTTACTATTTCTTCGTCTTTTCATTTCAATGTTTTGATTTTACTAAAACCTACGTTTGCAAGTTATTTGAAGAAGAGGCTAAGTTACTTCATCTTATGCATAACTTCAACAAATATAAGCATTTTGAATGGAAATATATTACTAAAATTGAATGTGCATGAAAGCTATTGATCTGACACCAATTGATTAGTAATATAGAAACCCTGAAAAACTGTGGAACCTGCTAAAGTCAAAATCAAGCACCAACTGTAGTGATGATTATTTTAATAACTCTATGAGACATGCACCAAAAATTTAACTGTATGTAGGAAGGGGATGAGATATACAACATTTTTCTTCAAAATGCAGAGACGGTTGGTCTAATCTGCCCTGGCAGAGGTAACACAACATATGTACTGATATTCTGATACTATAAGAGATGTTTTGATTTCCTTCAACTTCTACATTTGAAAACAGTAATTGGTTTTCATTTCTGCTAATCCCTGCTTTCTTTGCTAATCAGATGACAATGCGAACACAGTAATTCCTGTGACGTCTCTAAAAGATGGTGATGAGGTGTTGCTGAGAAAACAGGGCGGGGCACGCCACACAGGAATAGAAATCACAGAATTTATCATAGAGAAGTGATATATCATCATTGTTCCTTGTCTGGATCAAATACCAAGTATTCAAAGAGAGTGTTGCCAGTTTTGGTTTCTCCATGTAAAATTGCTACGGCTGCCATTTGAATTCCTATGCTGTTATTTCATTGTTTTCTTTCTTTAACTTCTCAATAAGTGTATATGTAGTCATTTTGTTCGGAATTCTTGGCTCTATTCATTGCTTGTTTCGTTGACAATGCTGGTTCAACTGAAACTTATGTGAGCCGAAACAAGCCAAAACATAAGACTCGCTGATATGCAAAGTAAATTTTGTTATTTTGCTATATGTTGACTTCGAGGGAAGTTGATCGCTCGTGTGACATTTATATATTATTGTGTTATTTTTTTCCGACTGAATGCAGCAGGTCCAGGCCTGCCAGCCTGCCACCACACATCGAAGTCAAGCAGTGTAGAAATATAAGAAACGAAACCAACAAAAGAACATAATTAAAAAAAAAAGGAAGGCAGATTCTCATGTTTTTCACAAAACAAAGTCAATGTTCATAAAAAAAAAACCCTATGAAGATGATGAAGATTTTACATGAATTCTGTTGGTATTGCAATAAAAGAAATGAACTGCAGAAGTTCAATAAAGAAAAGAAATAGAACTTAAAGCTAATATGCGTAAACGCTAAGGTACATCAAAGTTATCTTTCTCATGAAGCTACTTGAGTAGGAGCCTTATGTTGCGACATCTTTTCCCAAGAAATCTTTAGGATTTAAGGCAAACATGACGTAACAGTAACAACAACGAAGTCTAAAATTTTCACCAACTTGTGTGACAATCATCAGAAATTACTTCATTACACAAACCAGTTCAAAAAACGCCAAAAGATAATAAACCCAAGTACATCAAAATATACAAAGAACAAACACCTTGTGAAACACTTAGTGAACTCTTGCATTTGGTCTACGTGCTGGCAGAGGTGATGCATTTGCCGAAGAGCGCCTACGTGGCGAAGCATGACCCCTATGCGGTGATTTACCAACTAAGTTAGGCACCTTCCTATTATTAATCTCCTGCTCCAACACAGTATATTTTGGATCATACAACTGTTCCAATTTTTCGAGCACCTCTGACATTTTAGGCCTTGATCTTGCCTCATTGGAGATGCATTGCAATGCCAGGTTTGATACAGACTGAGCCCCTTTTTTGGGATACTGGCCTTCTAGTTTCGAGTCCATAATTCGGTATAGTTTACGTTTGTCGCCTAGATAGGGTTTGGCCCAGTCGACTAGATTTTGTTCAATGCCAACCTTGCTTCGGTCTAGGGCCCGCCGACCTGTCAGCAGTTCCAACAAAACTACCCCGAAGCTGTATACATCAGCCTTTGCTGAAAGACGACCTGCAAAACAGAAAGTTTGTAAAAACTAAAAACAGAACTGAAAGTACTGACATAGCGGAAGTAAATTCTGTTTCATATTACAATAGTCTCATAAATTAGCAAGTGTGGATTAACCTGTGGCAATATATTCTGGTGCTGCATATCCATGTGTTCCCATCACTTGGGTTGACACATGGGTCCTGTCACCAGTTGGTCCTGCTTTTGCCAACCCAAAATCTGATAACTTTGCATTGTATTCCTGCAATATAGCAGACAACACGGGGAAAGATATCAAATATTTATCAAGTATTCAGAAATGTTTCTTATTAAAAGCTTTTGCTTAATTCTTTCGAAAGAATTACCGAATCAAGGAGAATGTTAGAAGCCTTAAAATCCCGATAAATAACTTGGGATTCTGCATCATGCAAAAATGAGAGACCCTTGGCTGCTCCAATTGCTACCTTTATCCTTATTTGCCATGCCAATGGCTGTGCACCCCCTAAAAGATAAATGTGTGTTCCCACATAAGTATTTGGAAATAATAGTGAATAAATTACAGAAATGGTCCCTACAATATTGCTATTTTAATATTTTAGTCAAGTTTTTTAATTGTACAATATTGATCCTAACATTCATTTTTTTTTAAAATGATACTTTCATTAATTCAGTGTCATTTCTTCATACATTTTATCATAATTATGACATTACATAAATGTGAACCTGGATCTTCATTTAGTTTTTATGGTCATTCATAACAGCAGGACAAATTTGTCACAAACCGAAAATTTGAAGGACCAAAATCTATTGCCATAATATGATTAAATGATATCTATGAAACTTTTGAGGACCAGAATGATAAAAAACAGTACTTAAGGATCAAAATGGTAATTGAGCTGTAATTTGAGAGGACCATTTGGGCAATTAACTCTATAATAATTTATCATGAGCTATGTGCGAGAGACATACTTCTGAAAAGGTGGTTCTCTAAACTGCCTTTCGGCATATATTCATAGACCAAAAGACGGTTATCTCCCTCTGAGCAGTATCCTATCAATTTGACCAAATTTGGGTGGTGCAGTCTACCCAGGTAGTCCACTTCTGTCTGAAATTTTCAATGTGACATCTATCAGAGTCAAAATATAACATTACTATAGAATGGAAGAAAAGAAACTTTCATCTGCAAAGAAGATGATTCCTATATTTTAAATCAATTCTATCAAAAATTTGTATTGCAGAATGCTACCCCATGTACCAAAATAGTAACGGTAGCATTATTCAAGATATTGATGGAGCATAGGATATTTCAACAGAAAACTAAACAAAGTTCAACATATTTTTATATATATATATATATATATATATAGAGAGTGGAGATACCGTGAGCTTAACTCAAAAAATATAAGGCCTTCCGTGAGCTTAACTCAAAAAATATATTAAATCATCTCGAAATTTTAATTTATCATTCTCATTAAATTCTTTATATAAAAATCTTATGGGATGCAAAAATTTGGAGTGTTTTAAGCTTTTTAAGTCACCGTTTTTAATTTTTGAAAATGATGTTCAAGTATTGAATATATTATTATTATTTTTAGAGCTGATTTTCAAAAATTAAAAACCACAACTTAAAAAGCTCAAAACGCTCCAAATTTTTGCATCCCATGAGATTTTCATATAAAGAATTTAATGAGAATGATAAATTAAAATTTTGAAATGATTTGATATGTTTTTTGAGTTAAGCTCACGGAAGGCCTCCGTGAGCTTAAACTCACGGTATCTCCACTCTATATATATATATATAGAGTCTATTGCGCTTCGCAAAGCACAATAGGGTGTGTGCTTCGGCTCCAAATTTTTAAATTCAAACTAGATATGAACGATCTGAACCGTCCAATAAAAATGTATTAGAAAACCAAATTTTATATTTTTTAGATTTTGTTTGCTATTTTTAATTTTAAACTTGATTTGAGAATTCTGATTCATCCAAAATAATGATTTTCTACTCATTCAAAAAAATAGCAAATAAACTCTAAAAATGTAAAATTTGGTTTGCTTATATATTTTCATATGGAGATTAGATTAAACGGTTCAGACATTCATATCTAGTTTGAAATTAAAAATTTGAAGCTGAAGCACACACCCTATTGTGCTTTGCGAAGCGCAATAGACTCACTATATATATATATATATATATATAGTGAGGTTATGGTGCTTCGCGGAGCACAAAAGCTCTCGTGCTTCGCGTCCGTATCTCGTTGAACATGATCTCCATATTGAATTATCTTTGAACATGATCTTCATATTGAACTATATTTGGAGATCAAAATTTATATATTTTTTTAATTTTTTTACTATTTTTTAGATGTGTACAAAATTACTAGTTTGGATGGTGCAAAAATCATTAGATCAGCAAACTTTATACTCATTTAAAAAATAGCAAAAAAATATAAAATTTGATATCCAAGGATATTTCAATATGAAGATCGTGTTCAATGGTTTGGATCGATCGTTTGAACTTTCAAATTCAAGATACGGACGCGAAGCACGGGAGGTTTTGTGCTTCGCCCATGCTTCACGAAGCACCATAGCCTCACTCTATATATATATAGCACCAAACCTCTTGTACTTCACGTCCATATCTCAAATTTAAAAGTTCAAATGGCCGATCCAAACCGTTGAACGTGATCTTCATATTGAAATATCTTTCGAGATCAAATTTTATATTTTTTTTAATTTTTTTTGCTATTTTTTAGATGGGTACAAAGTTTGTTAATCTAACGATTTCTGCACTATCGTCTATCCAAAACTAGTGATTTTATACCCATCTAAAAAATATAAAATTTGATCTCGAAAGATATTTCAATATGAAGATCATGTTCAACGGTTTGGATCAGCCATTTGAACTTTTAAATTCGAAATACGGACGTGAAAAATAAGAGCCTAGCCCCCTCTCTCTCTCTATATATATATATATATATATATATATGAGAGATCTTATGGTGTTTCGCGAAACAAAGATGCATTTTGCTTCACCTAAAAAATCTCACAAAACCAAAGTTTAAATTGCAAATCTAATTCACCCAACATAAACTACATATTCAAATATTGTTGAAAACCAAATTTGATTACATTTGGAGCTTTCTAACTATTTTTTTCAGATTTTTAAAAATGTCCCAAAAATAATAATAAAATAATGATATGTGCACCTACAAAATTATCATCTTTCAAAAATCCAAAAAATAATTACAAAACTCCAAAAATAGTAAAATTTGGTATTCAACAAGTTTTCACTATCTAGATTATTATGGATTAATTAGATTGATATTTTAAGCTTTTGGAATATGAGATTTGAAACTAAAACAAAACCCCTTTTAGCTGGGGTACAAAGTTTGCTGATTTAATGATTTCTGCATCATCCAATACTAATGATTTTCCACTCATCTAAAAAATTGAAAAAAAATTCAAAAAAATGTAAAAATTGATCTTCAAAGATATTTCAATATGAAAATCATGTTTAACGGTTTGGATCGGCCGTTTGAACTTTCAAATTCGAAATACGAACGCGAAGCACGAGAGATTTTGTGCTTCGTGAAGCACCATAGTCTCACTCATATATATATATATATATATAGTAAAGATACCGTAAGCTTAAGCTCACGAAGGCCTTCCATAAGTTTAACTCAAAAGTACATCAAATCATCTCCAAATTTTAATTTATCATCCTCATTAAATTCTTTATATGAAAATCTAGTGGGTGCAAAAATTTAAAGTGTTTTGAGCTTTTTAAGTCACCGTTTTTAATTTTTTAAAATGATATTCAAGTATTGAATATATTATTATTATTTTTAGAGCTGATTTTCAAAAATTAAAAACCATGACTTAAAAAACTCAAAACACTCCCAATTTTTGCATCCTACAAGATTTTCATATAAAGAATTTAATGAGCTTGATAAATTAAAAATTGGAGACGATTTGATATGTTTTTTGAGTTAAACTCACGGAAGGCCTCCGTGAGCTTAAGCTCACGGTATCCTTACTCTCTATATATAGGTAGACTATAGTGAAAACGTTTGCATTTCAGCCGATATGAAAATCTAGGAAACAAAATTTAGGAGTGTTTTAAATTTTTTAAGCCACTCTTTTGAATTTTTTAAAAAAATAACACAAACATTGATTATTTATTTTTATTTTTAGAGTTGTTTTTTCAAAAATTCAAAAGAGTAGCTTAAAAAATTCAAAACACTCCAAAATTTTGTATCCCACAAGGTTTTCATATGATAAATTTAAAGAAAATCATAAATTAAAATTTTTGAGGCTTTAAAATATATTTTTTAACGTGTTTGCATATCGGATGAAATGCAAACGTTTTCACAATAATCTACCTCTTTCTATATATAGAGACTCTCTCTCTATATATATATATATAGGTATGCTAATGTGCTTTATAAAGCACAAAATACTTCGAACTTCACGTTTATATCTCATGTTTTAAAATTTAAATGGATGATGCAAACCATTAAATATGATCTTCATATCAAAATCTCCTTAGTGACCAAATTTTATAATTTTTGGAAATTTTTTTTACTATTTTTTTGATGGGTACAAAATTCATTGATCTGACGTCTTATGAATCATTCAATATCAACGATTTTCTATCCTTTTAAATAAATAGCAAAAAAATCCAAAAAATATAAAATTTGATCACCACGGAGATTTTGATATGAAGATCATATTTAACGGTTTGGATCATCCATTTGAATTTTGAAACATAAGATATAAACATGAAGTACGAAATATTTTGTGCTTTATGAAGCACATTAGCACACCTCTCTCTCTCTCTCTATATATATATATATAAAGAGAGATAGACTATTGTGAAAACGTTTGCATTTCAGCCGATATGCAAATGGATCAAAAATTATATTTTAAAATCTCAAAATTTTTAATTTATGGTTTCCATTAAATTCTTCATATGAAAACCTTGTAAGATACAAAAATTTGGAGTGTTTTGAGTTTTTCAAGTCACTCTTTTAAATTTTTGAAAAAACAACATAAACATTGAATATTTATTATTATTTTTAGAACTATTTTTTTCAAAAATTCAAAAGAGTGATTTAAAAAACTCAAAACACTCCAAATTTTTGTATCCCATAAGGTTTTCATATGAAGAATTTAATGAAAATCATAAATTGAAATTTTTGAGATTTTAAAATATAATTTTTGATCAGTTTGCATATCGGCTGAAATGCAAACATTTTCACAATAGTCTACCTATATATATATATATATAGTTTGGCTACGGTGCTACACGTAGCACAGATGACCCGTGTGCTACGGACCGTTTCTCCGTCTTCAAAGTTCAAATAGTCGATCCGACCGGTCAAAATATTTTTCATATGAAAATCGAGTTGGGGACTAAATTTTATATTTTTTAGAATTTTTTTACTATCTTTTAAGATAGCTAAAAAATCACTTAATTTAATTATTATGAGTCATTCAAAAAGAGTTATTTTCTAGTTATCCTAAAAAATAGTAAAAAAAATCTTAAAAATTATAAAATTTAGTCTTCAACTAGATTTTCATATGAAAAATATTTTGACCGGTCGGATCGACCATTTAAACTTTGAAGACGGAGAAATAGTTTGTAGCACGCAGGTCATCCGTGCTACGCGTAGCACCGCAGCTAAACTTTCTCTCTCTCTCTCTCTCTCTCTATATATATATATATAATTAGGGTATGGTGCTTTGCAAAGTACAAAAGTGTTGTGTGCTTTGCGCTTTATTATTAATTTTAAGTCAGAAATGATCGATCCAAACCGCTCAATCTAATCTCCATATCAAAATCTATTAGTAAATCAAATTTTATATTTTTTAGAATTCATTTGCTATTTTTTTGGATAGGGGAAATTGTCATTTTTGGATGAACCAGAATTCTCAGATCAAGTCATTTTCTCCTCATCAGAAAAAATAGCAAAAAATTTCTAAAAAATATAAAATTTGGTTTACTAATAGATTTTGATATGAAGATTAGATTGAACGGTTCGAATTGATTATTTCTGACTTGAAATTAAAAATAGAGCGCAAATCATACAACGCATCTGTGCTTTGCAAAGCACTATAGTCTGACTATATATATAGAGAGAGAGACTGGTGATTCGCGAAGCACAAAACCTCTTGTGCTTCGCATCCGTATCTCGAATTTAAAAGTTCAAACCGCCGATCTAAACCATTGAACATCATCTTCATATTGAACTATCCTTGAAGATCAAATTTTATATTTTTTTTGAAAATCTTTGCTATTTTTTAAATGAGTGCAAAGTTTGCTGATCTAACAATTTCTGCACCATCTAAAACTAGTTATTTTGTACCCATCTAAAAAATAACAAAAATTTTCAAAAAAATATAAATTTTGATCTCCAAAGATAGTTCAATATGAAGATCATGTTCAATGGTTTGGATCGGCCATTTGAACTTTTAAATTCGAGATACAGACGTGAAGCACAAGAGGTTTTGTGCTTCGCGAAACACCATAGCCTCACTATCTCTCTCTCTATATATATATATATAAGCCATCAACTCATATAGTAAGAAAGGATAAGAAAATATTGGGGTCAAGTTTTTTTTATTTAGGTCAGACTTGTTTCATCAATGATTGTCACTCAGTAATCACTAATCAATATAATTTTTAATACATTACTGTTTCAACTCTTTGTACTACATTCAGATAAGCTTGCAAATAGATTGCACAGAACAAAAAATATTGATGTTGCCAGTGTGTAAGCAAAGCCCATGTGGCGTGACTTCAGTGCCCAAATAGTTATTTTTAACAACCAATTAAGGTCTACCAATATAAAAAGGTCATGCTATTATCAGGCAGGTCAAGTACCAGTAAGTACATTTTTTGAGGTTCAGATATTTCAATCCTGGACATTATGAATAATGAAATTAAGAGCCAACTTCCAGGGTTGTCTCCATTCATTACTGAAAAATGAAAACGAAAGAAACAAGTCATACCAGCCATTCTTTGTGGCCCTGAAACCCTTCAGGCTTGAGTCTCTTAACAGCAACCACCATGCTACTACCAGGTTTAGAGGGTGCTAAAGTTTGCTCATCTAACCAACCCTTGTAAACATAGCCAAACCCACCTTCTCCAATCAAACTGTCCGGCCGAAAATTTTTTGTGGCAGTTTTCAAGTCACTGAAAGAAAATGGCTTGAGGTTCGGTGCAGAGAGGATCTCGCCTTCTGTTCGTGGGGTTGGTAATGAGTCAGCTTTTTCTTTGTATGAAGGCAAGGTTAGAGTTGAGGCTGATTTGAGAGACGAGGGAATGGATGATGAGAAACTTGCTTTCGTAGTTTTTGATTGACCTGAAAAATAAATAGAAAATAAGACCAATGGTTTCTACTTTCAAAATAATTCTACAGACAGAAGATCCAATCTTAAAGTTGATCGGGATCCTTAAAACTTTTACATCCAATGATTAACACCTCTTCTACAGAAATTTGCAAATGTCACTATGTTTGCTAAAGAATCCTAATGAATGATGAAGCAATAAAACAGGATATTATTATAAGAGCTATTTGATGAGGTAAGAATTGCTGAGGGCAAAATCACTAGCCAAGTGGGCATGCCAAGTCAATCACCACATGCAACCCAAGTGCCAACCCTGCTTTGGATTAAGTGTGAACCAAGAACACTGTTCAGAATTAGGGAAGGCATGGCATCCCCCTATTGACTGGTGAGCCCGGGGTGCACCACCTGGCTGAGGCTGGTAATCAAAGTGCTCGTCTTTCTTTCCTTCCTTCCTTTTCTTTTAAATGCATACAAGGGAATAAAGAAGAGCCCTTTTCGGTTAAAAAAATATATGCCGCCTAGTAACCATGCTTTCAAGAAATTGCATATTAATATGTAAACTATTATCTTTAAAGATAATGAAGAATATATTCACACATAAAGCACTAATATAAAATTCTACTCACCAAAGGTTACACTCTACTTAATGAAGATTCAGAAAGGACCAATAAATTAAATATATTTAATTTAAGTTTCTAATTGTTACAAACACACAACAGTTACAACTTACAAAGAGTTACATTTGTAGCTTCTGCATGTAGCAAAAGGTAATTAAATAAATCAAAGACGATTTAAGATGCAAAATGTTAATTTGCACAAGCCTTTTGAGGAAATAAATAATGTGCAAATGATAAAGGGGACCGTATTTCCCGATGTGCAGTAAAACAAGCTCATAAATTGCTCAACTTAGTAAATAACAGACAATAATATGCATTATGCAAATTGGATTATTTGCAATAACGATAACAGTAATAATAATAATTTGGTTTCGGTAATAGGCAGCATTGAATCCCTACATCCTATCGGAAGTATCAGAGGTTAAAGGGGGGAAAAGGAAAATTTAGTCCCAATAGATCCAAGTACGAACAAAATTTTCTCAATAACATCGTCACCTTTAAAGTCAAAAATTTCAAGAAAAAAATAATTCCCAACTTGGCAGCGCGCACAAAGCCAGAAATCTAGCTCATATTGTTTTAATTTCTTTTATTTGCTGAAAGTATGGTATAAGCAATTGAGAATAAGCAAGACGGGGAAAAGAAGCTGAATTTATGACAAACTACTTAATTGTTAAAGTTAGTTACCATAGCAAAAAAACATATTAAATAAACTTGGAAAATTAATTAGGCTATGGTTCTAAGCAGATGACTCATAGAAATTCATTACTTTCTTCTAAGACAGCAGCTCGAAATATAACTGAGAAAAATTCAAGGCAGGAGCACGCACGCCTTGTTTAAGCATTCAAGAGGAGAAAAGGCAACTATATAATAACAAAATAATTTTTCTTATATTCATCCCCTCTTCTCTGTTATCCATATATACGGGTATCGAACAAAAATGGAAAGCGAAATTACAAAACCCAACTTTTCACTCACTTCATTAAACACCAAAAATCCAAATCCTACCAAACAAAAACAAACAGCCAAAGCTTTTCCAAATCAAACAGATTGAAAAGTAGATAAGACTGTGAGAGTAACTTACTGGTACCATTTTGCGAATTAAGAGTGCTATCCACTCTAGAAGAAGAGCGCAGACAATTCCCCATCTTTCCTCCCCTTCTATTTCAGTGACTCTGTGTCTGTGTACGCATATGAAGCAAAATTGAGCAAATCTCGAGTTGAAAGAAGAAATTCAACTGGAGAGGAGACAGAAGCGTAGTAAAGATCAGGTCTTTTCACACTGTCTTGTCAATACTTTTCAATTTTCTCGATTTCACCCGGGAAGTACGG
Organism: Schoenoplectus tabernaemontani; assembly: GCA_037127355.1. Classification (NCBI taxonomy): domain Eukaryota; kingdom Viridiplantae; phylum Streptophyta; class Magnoliopsida; order Poales; family Cyperaceae; genus Schoenoplectus; species Schoenoplectus tabernaemontani. The sequence continues at coordinate 460,895 of CM073742.1, forward strand.
ATGAATAATTATGAAAAGGGAGTAGAAAGAAGGATTAGAGGGGAGGCATCAAATTGGGACGGAGAGGACCGAAGGGAAGAGTGCACGCACCGCCCTCGTGAGATAAGGACAAGTTATGTATGTGTGGGGAGCCTGGGAGGGGAGGGGCGGGGGTGCTTTTTGTATAGGAATCATTTCATTCACACCTCCAAAGAAATAAAATTTACATTCGTTGTTAGAAATGTCTCGTTGCTAAAAAGTTTATGTTAGAAATGTCTCGTTATCTCATCATTATCTAATTAGTTACATTTCTAAGATTATATTTATAAATTTCTTTATTAAGTCTGTAAAATTTTCAATCGTAACCGATCAACTATCCAGAATATTATTCTGTTCAAAACAGTGTCTCTTGATTTTCTCTTCTTCTTCTCCATTATTTTCTCTCTATATATCGAGATCCAAGTTGGACTCAAGATTGTTCTCTTTAGAGATGTTATTGTCATGTTTATTTTTGATTCGCGCTAACAAATTGATATCAGAGCAAGATTGCATCAGATTTTTTGGTTTATCGCATCAGTTGGTTCCTTCGTGCACAACATCAACTAGTTCGCTTTTAAGTAAGGCGTGCACAGCTTAGTACCAAACCGTGAGTCGTGATAGCGACCATGACAATATCTATAATCTAATATGTCAAGATGAGTTTGAATTGGTCCAAATTTGATATTAAAAAGTTCGATGGCACAACTAATTTTGCACTTTGGCAAGAATGAATGAAGACTATCTTATCAAATTTGGGTGTAAGGGCTGCCATAACTAGGCAACCAGAGGAACTTGAGGGTGATGAAAATATCAAGGAGTGGGCGGCAATGGATGAAAAGGCTTTGTCAACCATTTAGATGTGTGTTAGTGATTCAACCCTATAAGAAATTTTGACAGAAATTACAGCAGCAGGTGCTTGGAATAAGCTAGAGGAGACCTTTATGAAAAAAAAGGTTACGAACCGGTTACGTTTGAAACAGAGGTTTTATTCTTTAAGAATGGCTGAAGGTACTACTCTTAAGTCTCATATTTCATAATATACTGCCTTGTCGAATGATATGGAAATGATTGGTATTAAAACTGATGATGAGGATAAGACCATGATTTTATTGTGTTCATTACATAATTCATATAAGGGTTTCAAGGAGATAATTCGCCACAGTAGAGACTCTTTTACCCTTGAGGATGTGAAAAATAATTTGTTGATAAAATTTGACATTGATTTGGACTCTAACAAAGTTACTAATCATGAGAATGTTGAAAGAGATAGAGAGACAAAGAGAAATCAAGATTATGATAGAAGTCGTTCAAAATCCAGACACAAGAATCTGATATGCAATTTTTACAAGAACAAGGGGCACATTGAGGCTAACTGTTTCAAGTTGAAAGAGAAACATAAAGCAAATCAAAAGAGTCCTAACGAAGATGCTAATGTTGCTGAATCAGAATCGGGTGATGTTATTTTTGTGTCAGATGGAAAAGACAAGTTTGAGAAGAATTAGGTAATGGATACGGGGGGCTTCGACATATGACCCCGAATAGAGAGTGGTTTGTGACTTATGAGCCATCTGATGGAGGAGTTTTTTTGGAAAATGATCATTTGTGCAAGATTGCTGGTGTTGGCACAGTAAGGATCAAGATGCATGATGGTATTATCCGTACTTTGATGGGTGTAAGGCATATCCCAGATTTGACCAAAAACTTAATCTCTTTGGGTTCACTTGAAGATGTTGGTTGTAAATTTCAGAGTGATGGTGGAGTTCTAAAAGTTTTAAAACGTGCTCTTACTCTAATGAAGGCTAAGAAAGTTGGCACATTGTATATTCTAGAGGGTACCTCCATTGTAGGTACTACTGCCTTCATGAACTCTACATCGATTCTAATAATACCAAGTTATAACAAATGAGATTGGATCACGTGAGTGAGCGTGGAATGACTCTATTGAGCAAGGAAGGTCTATTGTGTGGTCGAAAGTACCGTAAACTAGATTTTTGTAAAGATTGTGTTTTTGGCGAGCGAAAAGCTTAGTTTCAGCACATGTGTGCATAGTACTAAAGGGACTCTAGACTATATCCATTCTGATTTATGAGGACCTTCATGTGTACCTTATAAAGGTAATGACTCTTGTTACATGATGACTTTTATTGATGATTTCTCAAGGAAGGTTTGGGTCTTTTTCTTAAAAGAGAAAAGTGATGTATTTGTTATATTTAATTAATGGAAGACTCTGATTGAGAATCAAAATGGCAAGAAGATCAAGTGGTTAAGAACCGATAATGGTTTGGAGTTCGTGTCAAACCATAAAATTTAATTAAGAAATAATGATAATTAAGATAATAATTACAATGATTTAACGTAAATTAATAAATAAATTAAATCAATGTTTAATGGAATATATATATATAATTAAATAAATAATAAATTAAACAAGTTGAAATATAAGTAGTTGAATGAGATTGAGAATCGAATAACAAAACGCAAAGATAGAATTGAACCGCTATTAAAATATAATAACTTAAAACTTAATAGATGAAATTAAACCAAAAATATCTGGTCAAATGAAATTGGGTACACGAATTTGAGTTTTATTTTTTTTAAAAGAAAAAAAAATCAATTAAGGAGAGATCAATTAATGAGTTAGCGAAATGCCAGATATAAATCTCAAATGTTAATATTAGAGACTCAAACTTAAATATTAATAACGATTAAAGTAGTAATCATAAATCTTAATTACAATCAAGAAATAACGTAACGCAGTAATTAACAAACCTTAAATATAATAATCTAATTTAATCATTTTACGATTTATAAATAAATAAAGATAAAGTTTATTTACGACTTTATCTAATGATCAAATGAATAATCAAATAAAAAGACATAAATAATACAACGCGAACACATTAATGACTGAGAACAACCGATATAGAATAAACAATCACCTAAAATAATTTAAATCAAAAACGTTAACTCGTTTAAATAAATATAATCGGAATATTTCTAAAAAAATCACTGGATTTAACCCTGCTTTGATTTAACAAAGGAATAATGATTCACAATAACAAAATATTCATATTTCTTAAATTTAACAATTAGAAATGACTGGAAATCTTATTTGTCACACCAACGGCCATAAATCCTCTGCCACAAAGGATCCCACCCCTTTTAGGTTTCTCTCTCCCCAATTAATTACCCATCAACTCTCTCTCTCTCTCTCTCTCACTCTCTCAGGTCCAATCCCATCCCATTTATTTCTCTCTCTCTCCGCTTCCGCCCCTTTTCCCTTTCTTTTCGCCCTCGGGTTCTCCGTTCCCTCTCCCCTCTCTCTCACTTTTTTCTCCGATAGCCATCCCATCTGTCGAAGGCTACCCTCTCTCTCTCTCTCTCATTTCTTCTTCGGCGACTCTCACCAGACCTAACCACTCGCTCTCTCTCTGATCGCAAAGTCCACTCTCCCCTCACCGAGCTACCTTCCCCCCCCACCTACTCTCGCCTAGGTCAATATCACTCCTGACCATTTCCTTGTCACCTCTCATTCACTCGTCCTAGCGTATGTGATGACTGGTACTTTGCGAACCCGGCTGCTCCCAGTTATAAAAGTCTCATGGCCCCTCCTTCTCTCCCGCTGCCACTTGCTTCTCATGCGTTGAGATCCATTTCCAACTGATAAGAACATATTTTTAGGGTTTGCCGTTTTTAAGAGAGGGGAAGGTGGCGGAGCTTTTGTGGAGGGTAGAGCCCAGCCTGCCCAACCTCTTGCCCTCTTGCCCTGGTCTTGTGCTGGTTGTTCTCTCTATCCTGTTTTCTGGTAATAACTCTAGCTCTGGCATTGTTCTTTTGCTCTGACTGATATGTCCCCTTCGTTTTTACTGGTAAATAAACCCTACCTCACTTTTTGTTTGCTCTGTGTGCTTGTTGTTCCTCTGACCCTCTTATTGGTAAATGATCCGACTTTTGTTGTTTACCCTTTTGTGTTGCATATGTTGCTGGTTGATTTGATTTGTGATGCGAGTGGCCCTCTCGCCTTGTGGATGTTGGTTACAGTACATTCTCGTGTTCTTGCTTGGTAAACCCTAGTTTATTTTCTGTGAAGGTGTTGCCTTGATTTTGGTTTGTTTACCACCATTCTGCTTTTACTACAATTTGTGATTAATTGGGCCCAGGGAATTATAATAGGGAATTTAGATTTGTTGCAAGACCCACAATTTAAAACTTAAATAAATAGTTATTGGGCAAATAAATGGGAAATTTATTAACAAAATCCAAATAGGATTAATGGAATTTATTAAAGGCCCAATAATTTAAAAGTCCTAAGATAATAAGGGGATTAAATTAAAATATGCCAAATTAATTGGAAGCCGCCCCGAACGGTTTGACGGTATCCATGGATTAATTACGTAAACCTAAAGAAATCGGGAAATGATTAAATTCCCTGACTGCCCCCGAATACGGGATATCAGAGCATAGGCTCTAACGATTTGGTAGTCAACGTATGATCCCGTACATTAAAACACCAACACATTTAATTAAATAAAAATATTAATTAAATTTAAGTTTAATTGAATTTCTTTTCTTTTATTTTGATTTTTTATTTTTAATTCTAGTTTTATATAATATATTTTCCAATTAATGAAAATAATATTAAAATATGAAATGAGATATAATTAAAGATTTTGATATAAATAATTAGGGGTTATAAAATAATAACTAAAGGTTAATAATAATTTATAATATAAAATATATATTAATCAATTTTTTTATTTTAATAATTCAATAACATTAATTAATATACATAAATATATATTAATCAATTTCTCTATTTAATAATGGAATGATATTAATAAATATATAAATATATATATATTAATCAATTTCTCTATTTTTGATAAGAATAATATTAATTATATAATATTATATATTAATCAATTTCTCTATTTTTAAATAATTAATTATTCTAATTCTAATTAAATTATTTAAGTGATAACATTAATCTAACTTAATTAATCTAAATAAGTTAAGTTAGTTACATTAATCGAAATAAATATAATCTCAAAATACGAACACTAAATAATAATGATCATGATTCAGAGTCTGGTATACACTGACCCAACCAGACCAAACGTGAATAGGATACTCACCAATTTAATTTATTTTGACCTTATAGGTTCTCGAGAACTTATCTTGACGAGCCGACAAACGAGTCCACTCAGGATGAGACGGCTGACGAGATCATGAGCGTCACCGGAGACTAAGCAAATTGACGCTACCGACCTGATTAAATTATTCTTAGGTATGGTTTCCTGGGATTTAATTTTCTTTCTTCAGAAATAGGAACCCAAACCGAAATTGAAATAGTTTTTAAAATAAATCTGAATTGCGGTATTTTCTGACCAAAAAATTGTAGAGACTAAATCTGACCTGTCATATGCATCCGGTAAATTGACCAGCATAATTGAGACATACCCGCATTTACATGTCATATCATGTCATACTGCACGTAGACATGATAGGAGTAGGATCCTGAAAATAGTCCCGAGATAGGATCAGATAGAATTAAATAATTCAAGTTGTAGATTATAATTATTAGGAAAATATTATTACTATCACTAATTATTAATTAAGTCAGGTAGTTAATCATGCATTAAATGCATGGGAGTGCTGAGAGGCGGACCGGGTAATTCTCAGTCGGAGTTGCCTTGCATAACCAGACCGTTGTGGTTACGTACGGTGACCCATAGGCCCGTGGGACCCACCGGTCTGTATATGCACTGCGCATCCTCGCCTGTCGGGTTATCCACCGATCCCGTCATTTGGCGGGTTCGGCTGTCTCGGAGTGTTTTCTTTTGATCTTTATTATAGTTTATTATTATTCTTTATATGATTAAATATTTAATTCAAATTTGAGCGACTAGGATGCCGTGTACTTCAGTGTTTAGTGTGGGCGGCCATATCCGAGACTAGAATCTATTTCGTGCTACTATATTATTATATTTATCCGGCTTATTTAGGATCCTAGTATTGTCCGAAGGGCTTTCTCCTTTGGCCCTTAGTTGGTACAGAGAAAGTCGGGATGCGGTCCGCTGACCTTAGTGGGTACAGTGTAGGCTCCCATTTGTTTATATTTCGTTTTGACACTTTTACGGGATACGGTCCTCTGACCCTTGGTTGGTACAGTGTAGGCTCCCATTTGTTTCCGATTTGTTAATTCACGGGTAGTTATCTCCTTTTTACGATATGGCAACTGAAGACATACTATATCCGTTTGTTTCTATTTTTGTAAGGTAAATTACCGTATTCAATGACTGCAGTACGTGCTTTATAGCCGTTCACTCTCCTAGGGCGTTATCGCCCGGAGCCTGAATTGTCGTTTGTGCGGCGTTGTCGCTGCACAAATATAAAGTCCTAAGTTAGTAAGTTGGGCCCTGGTAGTGCCCGCTTAGGCAAGGCCCGAGTTAGTAAGTTGGGCCCTGGTAGTGCCCGCTCGGGATAAGTCTGGTAAATTTACAATCTGGGTATTTATTACGGGTGTTTGACTCTCGTACCTTATACTTTATATTATATTATTATTTCCACAGAATTTTCTATTTCGGGTTTCTTTACCATATCATGTCATATCATGTAGGTCAAATATGCATAATAATATTATTATATTTACTCATCAATATTATATTGCATTTCACACATCAGTATCGATTTTTGGGTCCAGTCTAGGGAATAAGATTAAATCTTAAGGCTGGATCTAAATCCGTACTGAGTAATTTATAAAATTACTCACGTTTCCACGGTGGATGTGGGATCCAGGTATTTCAGGTTCAGGATTTTTCTTGGAGCGAGTGCTAGGGACAGTCCAGCGCGATGACAGGGATACTTTGCCGCATTTGCATGTGAGTCGGGTAGTTGGATAGGATCCATCGGGTTTTCGAGTTTTATTTCTTTCTTTTGGGTTTTTCTTTGAGAGATTTTGCTGCCCATTCCGATGGAGCTAGCCCCGCCGATGTCGGCGTTGTATTTCTCTTTGTTCATTCTGGACTGTGTAGTCATGTATATTATATTATTATTGTTTTATTTATTCTGTGATTTTTCTTATTTTATTCATTTAGCCTTTCGTACGCGAGACGTGCGTACGTGGCGGGATTAAGCACCCCTAATCCGTCTTAATATTTCTGGGGTGTGACAACTATGAAGGAGTAAATTCATTCTCTTCAGAAAAATCAAACTTGGACACTAGTTGAGCACCCTAAAAACAAGAAAAATCTCGAGATGAAAATCATGAGAGATAGGTCAAATGGAAAATTATATCTTTCTCAAAATAGCTTTGTTAAGAAAGTGTTGGATCTCTTTAAGATGAAAGATGCGAAGCCAGTTTCTACTCCTCTTGCTGGAAAATTCATATTGTCAAGGCATTTAAGCACTAAAACGGAAAAAGGCGAAGAGCTACATGGCTGAAGTTCCGTACTCTAGTGTCGTTGGGAGCATTATGTACCTAATGGTTTGCACCCGACCCGATATAGCTCATGTTGTCAGTGTTGTAAGTCGTTATCTATCATGTCCCGGTAGAGTGCATTGGGAGGCAGTGAAATGGATTCTTCGCTACTTGAAAGGCACCACAAATGCTCATTTGGAGTTTGGAAGAAGTAATGCAAAACTGACAGGTTATGTTGATTCTGATTTTATGGGTGATCTTGATAAAAGACGGTCTTTGACTGTATATATTTTTATTTTGGGAGGATGTGCAATTAGTTGGAAGGCTACTCTGCAATCCACTTTGCATTATCAACAACAGAAGCTGAATATATGACAATTAATGGAGGCGTTAAAGAGGATATTGGCTTAAAGGCTTGCTTGAAGAGATCTCAGCAGAACCTGATTCTAGTTCTGTTTTCTGTGATAGTCAGAGTGTTATTCATTTAGCTAAGGATCAGAAGTATCATGATAAAAGCAAGCATATCGATGTCAAGTTTTATTTTGTTCGGTAGGTGACTTCAAGGGGCAAGTAGAGATAAACAAAATTGCTACAACTCATAATCCAACAGACATGATGACTAAGCCTATTCCAACTATAAAGTTCAACTATTGTGCTGAGTTGATTTCTATTTATTCTTAATTTAGCTTCTGTGTGTGTTTTATTTTATGTTATTTTACTTTTAGGTGAGATTTTAAGTCAAGGTGGAGATTGTTAGAAATATCTCATTATCTCACCATTATCTAATTAGTTATATTTCTAAGATTATATTTGTAATATTTCAAAAATATTACGATCAGTATGTCTAAAAATATTTATATCGTCGTTAAAATATTTTTGATAAAAATATTTTAAATGTCTTTATGATTTATATTAATATATAAATATTTTTGTACTCACCGTCGTCACATGTGTTTATACATGAGATAAAAAATATTTATACCAACATTCAAATATGTTTACAAATTATGTAAAACATTTATACTAATATTAAAAAATATGACAGAAATATTTATATTAGATCGTTAAAAGTATGCGTGAAAAAAATTATGTGAAGTTTATTATGAAAGAGTGATCCAAGATACAAAATGAAGTTGAGATAGGAGGAGAATGAGGAGAAAGAATCAATAGAAAAAAGAAATTATTAGAAATGAGAAGTGAGATTGGAAGAAAAGGGAAGGAGAAAAATTAAGAGAGGAGGAGAGGAAGGAAGTGAGAAAAGATAGGAGAAAGATATGAGAAAAAAGGAAAAAAAAATGAAAGAGATAGAGGGAGGAGAGAGTGATAAAAATAGATGAAAGATTAGGGGAGGCAAAGAGAGGGATTAGGGAAGATTAAGTGAGCGGGCAAAAAAAATTGTGATGTGCAAAAAAAAAAATAATGAAGACAATAAAAAAATATATTTGCATTTTTACATATATAAAGTTAGTATTTATCCATCGTATATTTGAGATGATAACAAATTAATTGAAAATATAAATCTACTAGTTTAGTTAATTTAAAAATAATATTTAGCTGACTTTATCATAAATTTGAACTAATACTTATATCTATTGCAATTGATACTCAAATAAAATTTGAATGTCTCTTCGTCTATATAAATATTTTTTTTTGTTTTAAATAGGGTTTATACTTCTCCACTATATTAATAATTTTTCAGAAATTCTATTTTTGTATGTATTTTATAGATGTATATGGAAAGAAAATACAAAATAGAATTAAAATTAAAGGACGAATATTAAATGAAAATGTCTAAATATCATCCTAAGAAATCAAGATATATTTAGTGATAATTTTAAAATTTATCATGTAAGATTTTGTTTAGGAACGAGATAAAATGAGGAAAATGATTTCACTTGAATTAGGATTTATTTCACTGAAAAGGATTGATGATATAATTTAACATTTTGAGAGGGCGCAGTTGATAATTGCACTTTGCTTTAGGTCGTCATGAAATATGAATTACGAGTTCACCCTCATACATAATCAATATTTACCAAAAAGACTAAAGACGGCCACTGGCGACTGGGTGACTAGTGAGTAGTGACCGTCAGCTGTTGCAAGAGGGCAAGAGGCTATAGGCTGCTATAATCCTGTAAAGCATTTTGACTAGACCCGGTCTACACGTTACTCTCTGCCTCTACGGAGTCATGAGCCTGATTCATGAGAAGATCTAGAAAATGTATGTACGTGAAATATATATGCTGCTATTATAATCGCATTAGTTACTATTTGGCTTGGCTTAAAGCAACATGTTACTCTTCAACATGCCACTTCAAGACTTCAAGTTGGTTACGTGTATGCTTTCTTTCTTGTATCATGTATCAAATATGAAAGATCAGATTCAGAAGAAAGTCAAAAAGTTATCTGCTGTGCTTCATGCATTTTGCATCTCTCGAAAGCTGACAACTATTATTATTCTATTGTGCGATTTCAACTAAAGAAGCACGAGGTCAAAAGCGTCGTCATTTATTTGTTCGGCACTATGCAACTTGTGTCGATTCCAATTTCAAAATGTACATACTTACAGTTACAGATCAATTAATGAATGTTCTTTTAATCAAAAGTTATTTGTCGACATCCCTCTACTAAAATTCATCCATGCATGTTCATTTGATGCTACACGTTTAACACCGCACCTTGTTCTACACGCCGGTACAAATTAAATCGTTACGTGTTAACAGGAGAAATTTTCATTCATCAATGAAACAGGGGCCATATGTAAGGGTGATGATGATACTGGAAGAAAATATATCACATCAGACAACCAAGGTATGTATGTATCAGCATGTATCTACGCTTAATAGTTAATTAAGAAGGTAAAAATAGTTTTAAGTTTTTAGTAACAAAGATAACATTTTTATATAAAAAATATTTGAAATCTAACAAAAAAATAATTTCTAAATAATTAAAATTAAATAATTTAGAGTTCCATTTCTATCTAAAACAAATATTACGTATGATCAAGAAATCATCCATACTTTGATGCTGGAGAGTTCTCATTATTTATATATTTAGTATAAAAGAACATGATATTTTCGACCAATTTTCTATTTTATAATGCATATGGATTTGACATAAAACCATAAATAATAACTGGTACCCTCGTAGCGAATTTAGATAAACCAAAATGGATTCCAAAGGCACGCAATGTAGGAATCTGCCTTTCCTGCTAGGATACAGGCCACATATGTACTGATACGGATGCAGATTTTTTTATCAGAGAATTATTAATCGTATTATAATATTTTATTAGGTCTAAACTTATTAAATATTAAATATAAAAAATAATACTTCAATATGCATTTTTATATAATAAAAAATATTATTTTATATATTAAAAATAATAAAAAATAAAACATAAATAATAGATAAAAAAATCGATGAAGAAAATTTTTATTAAAAAGATTTTATATTTTAAAATTTTTACATAATTCTTTTATTATTTATGATGTTAAATATTTTCTTCTTAATCATAAATATAATCAACATATAATAATATAATACAACATAATAAAATAATAATAAAGTAATAAAAAATAATCATAATAAATAATAATATTATAATAGTAATATGATAAAAATATAAACATAATCATAATATAGTAATATAATAATAATAAATTATAATTACAATCATAATTATAATAATATAATAATAATAAGTAATCATAATTTTAATAATATAATCATAATATAATAATCATAATCATAATCATGATAATAATAATTATAGTCATAATCATAATAATATAACCATAATCATAATCATAATAATATAATAATAAAAATATAATCATAATCATAAAAATAATAATAAAAAATAATAATAAATAATAATAATAATAAATAATCTTGATCATAATAATATAATAATAATATAATAATAAAATAATTATATTTATATTCATAATATAATAATATAATATTAAAATTATATTTATAATAATAATAAATAATATAATAATACTAATGGTAACGATAATATAATAACAATAATGATAATAATAATAATAATAAATAATAATCATAATATTAATATAATAATAAATTATAATCATAAATATAATATAATAATATAATAATATAATAATACTAAATTTTAATCATAATCATAATATAATAGTATAATATAATATAATCAAACAATAATCGTTATTCCGACGAGAGCTAATCTGGTATTCCACCTATAAGTTGGTATACCGGATTAGCACTATTCCGCACTCTTCTACTTATTCTAAAATTCGTTTGGCAAATTAATTCATCGGAATAGCTATTATATTCCAACTTTTTGCTATTCCATTGAGTGCCAAACACTCTCTTTGAGAAAAAGAAATCAGAAAGATGTTTCAATAATACTCGGAGAAATCCTTACACAAGAGCTCCGAATGTATCAAAAAAGATAATACAATACGAAATTATGTAGAAGAATCATACTTGGAAGACTGTTTCATTAGAGCGACGTCCATTTTAATTTCATTTGAAATATAAAACAACGAGTTTAAAGTGAATCGTGACGTGATGATTTCCAATCATATCACTGAAGCAAGTATTACAATCAAATTCAGAGCTGTGAAGATCTGTACTTTAAAGTGTGAATACGTGTTTCTTTTTTCTAAATAAGTCAGAACTCATGGTTGACCTGTTGGCTGTTTCTTCTTTACTATTTTTGGTTGTGAACTATAGGGGTGTTCTAACGTCTAGTTTGATCACGGAAATGATTTCTTCCCTGAATTGTTTCGTTAATGAGACGCAAAAAAAAAAATTCTGTTAACCATTTCGTTTAATAAACGAAAGACGAAATTATTTCATTTACCACGAAATGAAACGAAACACGAAATTTACACTAAAATATACTTACACGAAAGACCAATTTCGTTTCGTTACCTATTTTGTTCCTTGTACGAAATAGAAAATAGTTTATTTAACTGTTTCATTTAATAAACAAAAGAAAAAAAATGTTTCATTAACCATTTTATTTATCACGAAACGAAACGAAACACGGCTAAACGTTTTCGTTGACAGCCCTAGTGAACTATTGAACTAGTGATGGAGTTGCTTTCTAAACAAGTCAAAACTCATGGCTGACCTGTTGCTTCTTTACTATTTCTTGGTAGTGATTGGGGTACTTTTTAAAAGCTTGTATTGGATAACATAACATATTCATTGCACAACACTAAGTAATATATTGTATGGCATTGCTATTGATAAATAATATGTTTACAAGATAAAAGTGGAAACAATGTAAGATACTTAATTATAACTTCTAATGTAGGGTTGGTAGAAAGAAGGAACAATCTGCAGCTATTCTCTCCAACTGATATAAAACATGTTCTCACCTTGACCCAAAAAATGAATTATGTAAATTGATTCTCCCCCCATTCTCATATGCTTCATTCAAAAGGCAATAAGGAATACAAGCTAAGAGACAAGTTTAATGAGGTTGCGAGTGGGGACACCTTTGACTGGTAGAGAAAGCAAGAGTACAAAATAATACCAAAAAAATTATATGCATTGTTGGAATTACTTGCATGGACTCTTTTGGAATTTGTTTGTATTTCTTCCGGGAGTTTGGATTATTAGCTTTGCGATTAGATGCAAATTGCTTTTCATCCAAACAAAAAGAACTAGATTTCTTTACGGGTATGAAGATTCAACGCCACATGTGGCGACTTACGTACAAACGCCAAATTTGGAACGAATTGGGTCAGTTTAAGTCAGATGTGGATTTGAGAAATTGTCAAACGCTCTTTTTGCAAATATATCAATGGATGTCTTAATTGCGTAAATGGAATTGATGAGGAATGCAGGAACGCGTCAATTCAGACGGTTCTGAACCGGGTCAATTAACTGAAAAAAATTAGACAAGTTTAAACAATACCAGTATCAGTATGCAAGCATGGCATCGCATGTCTCTTGATAAATTTGAATTTATTTTGAATCGAATTTTGTTTCATTTTAATGACATGTATTGGCATACGAACTTGCAATCGCAGAGCCATATAAGGACCATTATAATATATATTAGCACACGCAATTTTCTGAAAAAATGATTATTGATGTTCACTAAACCTGATTATGGAATCACACACAATCTACCAAGAAAACAGTAAAAGGACGATTAAACCCAATATATAGTTCCCACATCCCAGAAATTGTAGTTGCTCCCACACCAGGATTACATACTAAATAAACTGGTATTTTTTTCTATTCCGGAAAAAGCTCTTAAAGCACAATGGATGAAGGCCCTTAGAAGAGGGCCCAAAAACCAATTTAAGTTGATTTGGACCATTTGGTAATAATTTCAGAAACATGGATTTAAGGCATTTTGAGATGTCAGAAACCAATTAAATTGAAAACCCACTAAAAGTAACAAAATTGCTTGTGTAATCTCGAGTATTTTCTGGTGATACGAACTTCTATTTCCCAGGCAACAGGAAAGATTATTCTGATATGAAAAATAACATCATATTGTAATGTTCCCTCTAGTTTTTTTTTTTTATTATTGTTGGTTGCTTTTTTCCATCTTTTTCTGCGCTCAAGTGGTGATTAATATGAGCAAGCAATTCAACAAAAAATAGTGCTACTACATTTGAAAATAATAATAATAGTAAAATACTCTCCAAGACTCTAACGTTTTGACCTCACTCAATGACAGCTAGAAATAGTAAATACTATGTCAAGTGAATGAAGAATGATTATACTTCTTCCAAGTGAAGTGATAATGTTATGTGCATAAGTAGGCTGTAGGCATATGACTATATGCATAGAATTAAGAACACGATCCGGATTTCTGCCTTGAACAATTAAATCAATTAATCTCAGTATTACCTTTGTTGAAAACATGGGTATCATATATTCATATTCAAATCTATATATATTACTGAAACCATCAATAAATTCATTACCACTAATTCAACAAGAAGAAGACAAATTAATATTTAAAAAAAAATACACCTCATTTTTCAAGCCCTAGCGACCCCTGCCCCTGCCCCGGCCCCGGCCTCGAACTTGGCCTTGGACCTTGTTGCTGTCATAAATCTGTTTCATGTTCAAGCAGTAATCAGCTATCTCTCTAAACCTCGGCACACTCCTCAAATCAACCACCGTGCCATCTACTAGTGTAATTACAATATCACCCCATTCTCCGATAAACCGCGGCACAACCTTCACATCCTTTACTGAGCTGTATGGGAAATCAGACCTGTCTTGACCTGTTAAGCCTGATATAACTGTTACCCGTTTGTTCGTAAACCGGTACCGAAGAAAAAAAGCGCGAGATACTGCTGCCAAGGTCAGAGGCAGCCATAACAAGGTAAAGCCCAGCACGAGGTTGGCCATGAGATCACCGTAGTGGGCCCCACCATCAAAAAAGATATTTTCCTGGTCTTCAGGGTTGACGGTACTAGCAGAGGCGGTACGGGTGGTACGGGAGGAGGATGCGGATGCCAAAAACTTGGTGCTTTTGAGTAGAGGGAATGACTGGAAAAGAAAAATTGAAAATACAGGGGGTTTCCTGCAAACTGAGTAGTGGCGAGGTGGCCGGAAAAGGGAGGTGGTGGCAGTGGTGGCGGTGGTCATTTCTGTGGATACCTTTGCTTCATTTGGTTTTGCAAATTGAAACTATTTTCCTTTCCCATTTTGGTGGTGACTAGTACATATACCCGTTCTTACGCGCGGACCTTTAAAATCAGGGACAACACTCGCTATTAAAACAGTGATAAATATTACCTAATTTAAGTTCAGATTTATTATAGGACCTTAAACAACCATAGTAAAAAATCAAGCTTCATGTGATATCTTAGCTGCTATGTATATCTTTTTCCAAAAGTCTACCTTCAATTACTTTCTGTTTAATTACCAGTACTAAAGCATTATTCGGACTTTTGCTATTTAAAAGTGCAAATGGTATGATCACCTTAAATTCAACCTTTTGTAACTATGCACTTACTATTTTGCCTTGCTGCCTGCTACTACTATTTTTTTTCCATCTAAATGTGTGAATTATATTTCTTTTTGAATGGTGTTATGATCAGAAGTTCACATTTTTGTCAAAACATGCTTTTAACTGTTTATGTTGATGATAATAATTATATTTTATTTATTTTTATTCTCTATCTTCATTAATTTTATTTATTGTTATCCATTGTCCAGCAATAACACCATATTACTAAGAATTTTAATAGAATGGGTGGGGAGAGATTTTTCAACCTGCGATGGAAGTGTTTTTATAACTTCTTTCACTGCCTTCGATTTAGCTGATTCCTCTTTTGCAAAGGCAGTGACATCAAGAGCTTGTTTTGTGAGTTGTTTACGTGTCTGAGAAAAGACTTAGCTTTAACCAAATGGTTTCAAGTATTATACTAAACCACATAATCTCTTTAATGCATTATCGGCAGATGAGGTAATAGCAACTGAGCAAAAACTGAAAGATCATAATGCATAATTTACACACAAAGTGGAAAATTAGAGCTTAAAGTAGAGATCTCAACAATTGTCCTGGCAATCTCAGCATCTGAGAGTCGGGTGGCATTGATACAGACCCCATCATTCTGACAGAATCATCTATTTCCTCAAAAGGGTGGTACCAATTCATGGTCGGAGGCAATTCATTTCCTTCAGAATTTTCTGAGGTAGCATGGACCTTGACTTATCTATCTCCAACATTAATCTTCATTCTCAGTGGGTCTTTCTTTTGGAAATAAATGTTCCTCTTGTGCAAACAAGATCTATGTGCTTTCCATCCGGAGAGTGCAATAGCAATGACATGGTTACTTGCAACAATCTATAAAAGGAGAAAAAATAAAAGCATTTATTACAAGGTGCAATAATTGGCAAAATTGCCGGACTATTTAAAAGTAGTAACACCGAAGGAGACCCGAATATGGTCGTACAAAGCGCTTGTTAGTTGCACTTCAAAGCCTTGTGCGAGATACCTCAATGCAACATGTACACTCCCTAGACCTTCCTCTCCGTCATGGCCACATTGATATATGTGCGGCCGTGTTAGGATGAGAAGGTCCACATGTTAGGTGGAGAAGATATGATGTTCGCTTTACATACCTAGTTAAACAACCAAATTGGCCAAAATATTTTGGAAAATTTATCAATATTAAATCAATAGCACCCACAAAAAGCTTACTTAATAGCCAACTCAGTGTGTTGAAGTCGATAATAGAACACAACTAAAATACCACAGCTCTTCATTGTATAAGGATGATGAAGTCCAAAGGTGTGACTTGATCTCTCCTCTATCTATTACAAGCAATAGAGGAAAGTTCTCTCGTTCTCCCGAAATAAAAAAGAAAACCACTCTCCTGCTCATACATCAGTCTCTGCTCATATTTTAAACAAAAAAGGACTTATCGAGCAAAATATCAAAATAAACTAACTGGTATCAAAGCCTTGTCATGAGGTGACTCGAAATTGATATTCACTTATATACTCGAAGAGGAGTACCTTTTATGGCTACCAAGGTGTATTTATTGGGACAAAATGTTGATGTTGATGGTGTTTCTTCCGATGATTTCAACACCACAACATTACCAAAGCAGCTAATGTGACTCTCCAATTAAGGGATCAATTATCAAAGTTTGAAATGAAATAAGAAAAAAATATTATACTGGAGCTTCAAATAAAATGAAGAGAAAATAATAGCAATTGTATAGTTAAGAATTCACTGAAGGAATTATCAAATGGATAGTTCCATGTAGAAATAACAAAAATGACCCCAAGTGGTTCAGGTACTATTTGTGAAAGTCGAGGAGGAAGTTGAAATAACCAAAACTCATATAGAGTTTGACTTAGTACTCACACAAATTTCATCCGACATAAAGGATAAAGCAAACCAATAATTACATTAATTACCCTTACAATTATAGATGATATTTTAATTTCTAAATAAAATAATTAAATGTAAGAAAAAGCTCCTAAAATTTATGAAAATATAATTTATAAATTTGTTCTAAATAAAAAATAATGAAGTTTCATGTAGTGTAGTATTGTAATGCTATTGATAAATAATATTTTTCATATATACATCATTATCATTGACAATCTACTATATGAGAATATAACTAAATGCATATAATAAAAAATTCACACCAAGCAACAACTCTACTTTCATCAGACCTGACAGTATTGAACATATAATTAAATCTACAAATAGGAAAAAAATAGTTAAGCATCAAGAAAATATCAAGAAAAATAAATAAATAATTACATCATAAATGATACGTACTTCAGATCTTGACCAATAGGAATACCCTCTTTGAACTACAAGCACGATTCGGTTCATATCATGTAATGTCAAAACATAGAAGTTAGGTGACATTGCACAAAGTAATAAGTCATAAATTTTAATCGCGGTAAGTACTAAAATAATTGAGAACCGATTATCAAGTTCAAATAGATATTACATATGTAAAGCTAGGAGCATTTGTATACCGAATGATTGATGAGCCGTGCTACATTTCCTTTCATAGTAGCGTCAAGTACAAACTCATTGCTGATTCTAAAAAAACTATACAGATTTTTTGTACTACTACCCTGAATTGCAGCCATGCATAGAGAGAAAGGGGAGAGAGAGAGATTTAACACAAATCATATGGCTTCTCTATTTTAATCGTTATGTCATCGTGTACACCCAAACTCATTCAAAGAGGAAAAAAGTATCTATAAGAAGCAACCAAGATAACTAAAATAAAGAAAAATATCTTCAAAACTTTCATTCCAAAGACTAAAGCTTATGGTATGGAGTGAATGACCGCAAGAATTTGCATGTAAGTCTCAATTGTATGAATTTTTGCTTCTGTCCTTAGCAAAGCTAATTGGTCCCATTTTCTAGTCTTATATAGATTCACTATATTCGCTGCTTCCGTATACCACTTATGCTCATTGAATATCCTAGCCAAATAAAATTCATGCATTTGTAATAACAATTTCTAATTTCATTACAGCTCCTAATCATATTAAATATAGTACATCCACTAAAAATATAAGTTACCAACATTCTGTTAAATGTTTTATATTGAGTTTATTGATACTGAATCGTAAAATTAAGTCCAGGTGATGAATTGTAATTAATTAAGTGGACTTAATTGTATGAAAATGAAAAAGAAGAAAAAAATATACACTTACCTTGCAAGCGCATTGAATCCAACCGAAATCATGAACACCCAATCGAAATTATCATGTTGAATTATAAGAAAGGGCATATTAAACCAAAAACTGTATATATCGAACTATATAAGAAGTATAAATAATTAAAAACCACATACTTACCAGAATAGATAGAGAATCAAGTATCAACTCGGGGTTTGGTAACAACCTCGCAACGAGCACGAGTATTTGGAAATTCCATATCTCTAGGCATAACATCATATCAGAAGCAAGTGGCAGCTTGAAGAAATTTGGCATACCCGAAAATGCTTGCCAGGTGAACTCAGTCCATGTGAGCCGACATCGGGGACTCCAAACAAAAACATGAGATTAGGAAAAAGGTTCCCCAAATTGAAAAGTTCATCTCCAAATAAATTAAAATAGAAATATAGGAGAGAATAAATTCTCCAATTTTACTTAAATTGAAGAAAAAAAGGATAAAATTTTGACTAAATCAATTAAAATTCCAAAGGGTGAGATAAACCTCGAAGTGCTGATTACAAGATTACAAAGTAGTAGAACAGCGACACTTGATGATGTCCTTGAATTTCTTAGTGTAGTTCTGTCTTATTGGTTATCCCTCTCTTTCGAGTGCTTCGTGTTTGAGAAGCAGGAAAATAAAGCTTTGATTGGTGTGCTCGCACCGATCGACTACAAGGCTCATGCCTTGCTAAAGCAATGACAACAAGGAGACGAAGAGCAAACCTCATGTAGTCGGGCGCAATGCTCTTAACACAAAAGTGGAAGGCTCTAATGGAGACAGGTGAGGCGTCGATATCAGTTGAAGAGCAATTGTAAAGAGAGGAGGAGAGAGACTGTGGGGAGCGAATGATCGTCGGGTGCGAGGAAAGCGTTCGGATTCGGTGAGAGAAGAGGAGCACGAACGACAGTGAGGGAGAGAGTTAGGCGAGAGGTGAGAGGCGAGAGGTGAGAGGTGAGAGGAGTGTGGTGTGAGGGGGTGTGAGGCGTTCGATGACAGAGAGAGTTTTCTTTTTCGAAATTGAGAGAGAAACGTGAGGCGTCGGGTGTGATTTCAGCGACTCACCTGAACTGGAGAAAGCGAATATCGGCTTCGATGTAATCACGACAGTTAATTGGATGTCATTTTTAATTCAGATCGTTTGATTGTTTGATAAAAGGGTATATGTGTAAATTCACGTCTTAAAAAATCCAAAACATATGGACAAAACAACTGGATTAATCCAGTTCTTAGATGCTTTTTAAGATAGTAAGATATGGATAGATTTTGGACGACTAGGAATTTTAGAGAGATTTCGATTAATTGGAATAGGATTTGCGATTGGCCATGTTAGAATATGGGGTGCGATGTTATGGGGCAATAGTTGTGTAGGCTATACATGTATTATATTCATAATCAATTTATTTCTTCCAAGAAAGCGTCTCGGCCTGTACTAGCCCATTGGATATATATAGGCCTCTGTGAACGGGGGAAGAAACAGGCTTAGAAATTTTAGGACCTCGGTCTAACACAGTTATGCAGATCAGTTTTTTTTTCTTTTTTTCTTTCCCAAATATATTAATATTAAACATAGAATTTAATAATGTTTTTTATGTATGTTTTTAGAATAAAATGAGTACCGACCACCTTTGATACAATTTAATATAATTTGATGGCGTGAAAAGAACCTTCAGTTTTAAATCAATGAAAATTCAATGCAATTGGTGAACAACAAAAAACGTACCAAAAAATAAAAAAAAATTCTATAGACATAATATATTATATAGATCATAGATCATACATGTAATACATGTAATACATGTAATATAGGATTCCAAAGGTTTAATATTGATTTCAATAATTTTGAATATTAAAGCGATACTTCCAAAATAGATGCACCATGAATCTCCATTAATAAAGGCTGCAGTTGCACTGTTAAATTATTTATTTTATTTTATTTTTCTTTTGGGGCCGGGGTTGTTCGGAATAATGCTTCTCTTTTTGAAACATGTTCTAGCACTCACACTGACAAAAGTAATACTGGATACTCTTAAGACTCACCATTTATCCACGTAATGTTCTAGCACTCACACTGATTATTTAATGCATGTGGTTAGGGATCGGTCGGGTTATATTATTTAATTATTATTTTTATCTGATTCAATTTCGACTCAATTAAATTCGGGTAAAATATTAATTAGTGTAAAATAAATTTTAAGTAATAAAATATTAATTAATTTATAATTAATATTAATTAGTGTATATTTAAGTTTTAATTAGTATTAAATCACAAAATTACTTCAAAAAATATATTTAATAAGGTCGGGTCAGATTGATCCGAATCTGACCCGATTCAAGTAAAAAAAAATTAAACCCATGTCCCACCCATTTATCTTCAGAATATGTCGGATCGAATCGGGTTAACCTGTCGGGTCATATCAAGAATTGACATGGTCATTCAAAATTCTTAATGAAAAGAAATAAATACAGAGAAGGAAGCAAACAACGAAATTTTATTAATAGCTAGAATATGATTATGTAGACGTACGTGTTACATAGTGGAAATGACCTCTCTCTCACACACACAATATCTAAAGATGTACAAATAAATATTATTCTAACATTAGCACAGCTAGTACTGATATAATATGCTGCAAGCGGTCCCTCAAGAATCAATTGCTTTTTTTTTCCCGCGAGTTTTATTTATGAGTAACTTTTGTATACATGAAAAATATTTGAAAATTTAATTAATTACGTTAAAGTGAACGTAAATTACTACATATATTTTGTGAATCATACTTGCTCAAGTAATATCTTATGCGCGCCCCAAATACCCATTCCCATGTGCCTTCTCCAAAATGGCCTAACATAGTGTACTAACAACCAATATTTAAAAAATATAGAGATACTTAGGAGTAAATATATATAGTATATATGGAACAGTTGGCAACACATGTTCCTTACTCTTAGCACCTAATTAAAATTGAAAGAGGCATGATATTCGTCTCCAGTTATTCATCCCCAAATCGCATCCTAGATGCAAATTGTTATGATTTCTGTTGGAACAGATTGGATTAAAACTCGAATATATAGCCGCACGATAGAATGAAATAATTTAAAAATAAATTAATTTATGTAATTAAAATCGTGATACCCTAATCATATATGTTACATCTTTAGACATATTCTATCATCTATGTGAACAATCAGTCGAACGTAATTGTCTGTACATCTTTCTCAAAGAAAAAAAAGTCTGTACATCTTAGTCGAACAATTTTGCAGACAACCTAAGAATAAATTTTAAAAAAAATTATGAAAATTATTGTCACTACATACACAACACATATAGCAAAGAATCAATTATTAGTTCAAGTACAATGACAGCCACATTTCGTTTCATATCAGTAACATTAAGTTCTAATTAAGTGATTTGGCCGTATACATATTTTTGTTCGTTAATATATTGACTAAACTATATGAATGTATAAATTATAAAATTATATACATTAGTGAGTGATACGTTTTAGTGAAGGGGACCAGATTGTATGAAGAAGATGGATGTGTATTAAGATGTTTGAGGGTAAATATGTGCGTAAGAGTTACTTTGACGTATAGGCTCTGTGCATGTGTGAGAAATTGGATCCCCGTTAAGTCTTTGAAAATACCTTATATAAGGGGAAGAATCATAGGGATCATACATGTGATGTGCATGATCGTGAGTAGTTATTGTGTGTGATTGTGTCCGATCACTTGTAATTGTCATAGAATGTACATGATTATTAGTGACTATCATGTGTGATCCTGTCCGATCATCTGTAACTGCTAAACGTGATCATAGGTAGTTATGAAAATATATATACTCGAGATGAGTATAGAGTAGTTTTCGATCTCAGAAATATTCAGCTCGAGGTAAATATAGAGTAGTTCTTGAGGTAAAAAATGTCCAGCTCGAGAACTATTCTAGATAAATGTTGAGTGAGTGAGGCTTTATAGGACCTAGTGAAATTAGCGTCATAAGACTAAGTATATTCAGATCTATGATAATTAAGCCTTCAGAATCACAACTCTATTATTATTCATTGATGCTGAAATATGTCATAATGACATTTTTAACTTCTAATTTGTATGAATAATTAATTTAAAAACGTAATGCTATCAGTGAAATTAACTAATTTCTCAATCCTTCAAGCCCACAAACAAGTTCCTTGCCAAAAAAAAAAAAAAAATTAAAGGGTCCACGAACATGTTGTACACCATCTTCCTCATTTCTCTCCAAGATCTCTTTGACAACCAGCTCCCTTCCCAAATTATTGAAAGTAGCAATAATTCCTAAATGGGTTTTGCCTATGTTACTAATTAGGGACCACAATTAGGAGATGGGTATAAATATATCTTTGTTTTATTGTGTCTTAACGTAATAAGGAACAACTACCCCATTAGTGCATTAATTAGTGATATTTAATAGCCGCTGATATGCTTTTGATGATTCAATCAAGTTAGCTTCTGTGTTATAAAAGTTAAATATATAGCCGCTGACTTTGGCCTCCATTTCATGTGAATTAACTGGTAAATATTCCCTTCTAATAGTATTTAGTATACGGAAGGGATCACTTGACGATGGTTATTTTGACAATCTTGATAATGAGTTTTATATAAATATAAAAAATTCTTAAAAATAAAAAAACTAATAGATATGTTCTTCTACTTATAGATTGACGGTGTTTCAAATTTCATATAATTTTATTATCATTTGATAGTCTATCAGAGACTATTAAATTGGGACTGTTACAAATTACATAACATTTTGATAGACTTTGATGGACTATCAAAGGATAATGAAATTGCATGAAAATTGAATAATCATTAATCTATAAGTAGAGAAACATACTTATAATTTTTTTTTTTCTATTTTTAAGAATTTTTTCTATTTATTTGAAAATTCATTGTCAAAATTGTCAAGATAACCCATTATCAAGGGATCCCTTTTCTTTAGTATATATTATATATGTACACTAAATGTATCTCGTATTTAAAATTCAAATGAAAAGACTAAACTGTTAAACATGATTTCTATATTAAAAATTTTTTGATGATCAAATTTTATTTTTTTTGTAAGTTTTATACTATTTTTTGAAGGATTATAAAATTCATTGACCGAGGGCATTTTCCACTTGCCAATCCCTAATTAAATTAATTAGAAGCCAGGGCATGCATTTGCGTGTGCATGGTTGGTGCTATGTCAATTTTCATTTCCAGCTTGATTCTTGCGTAAAATTTAAGATCCCAACTGTTTGTGCCGCTGGATCTGTTTGTTTTTGTTTTGTTCTCATCCACAAATTAAGCTTATCTGAGAAGTGAGTACTGTTTTCTCAAAAAAAGGGTGAGAACTGGTCTTGGCGTGTACAGGAAAAACAAGCTATCTATATTAAAAAATAATTCTTCAACCATTTGGCCGTTTTATTAATTTAGTCCCTTTAATTTACTTTGGTATAGTTATATACTCTGCGCCTCCTTTCTTTTCTTTTTTACATATTGTCCAATTACTCCACTAAATTTTACTAAATAACCTTCAAAATTTTATAAATAAGTTAATTTTACTATATTTAATTCTTTTAGCATGACACCATCAACGCCGCTAAAAAGTTTATACATCACGATTTCAACCCATATATCATATATATTTAGTTCGTACATGGTAAATCAGACTGATCAAATCAAACATAATAAAACCAAAACACACGAGGTTGTTTGTCACCAACTTAAAAATAAAGAATTAACATCCGATATTCAATAAATATATAATAATAATGAAACAAACAAGTACCATATGATTTAACATGTATCCAAGTTGTAAAATGGATTTTACACCGGTCAAATAAGTCTTTACACGAGGACAGCAATTATAGACAGAGAAGTTGTCAGAGGTAACTTTCATGATCCAAAGCTCTGTCAGTTTTCTCCAAGAAAAAAAGAAGAAGAACTGTCAGTGCAGAAATTGTGTGAATCTAGAAATCCAACGTAGAC
The DNA here is from genome assembly GCA_037127355.1 of Schoenoplectus tabernaemontani. Taxonomy (NCBI): domain Eukaryota; kingdom Viridiplantae; phylum Streptophyta; class Magnoliopsida; order Poales; family Cyperaceae; genus Schoenoplectus; species Schoenoplectus tabernaemontani. The sequence continues at coordinate 485,515 of CM073742.1, forward strand.
CAAAAAGACGACAAGATAAAAATTAACAAAGGAAATGCAAACTGGAGATGAACATATCAAAAGCATGCTCGTACTTTTCACACAAAAAACAATTGGCATTTTGAGGTGGGCACCATTGCAATAGAAATTAATAGTAGCCATCATGGTCCTTTTGACCCCCCCCCCCCCCACACACACACACAGAGGAGACATGGTTAGCAGATTCCTTCTCTTGTTGCAAGGTTTTGTGTGGCTATCTATGCAATAAATAATAATAATAATGATAATATATATTGTTATTATTATTAGAATAATACGATAGTAATAATGAATTCAGTTCTCTTTACCAATTTTGAACTATAATAAAATGTGTCCTTTACATGATAGCAATATTTTGTAATTTTTGTTAGATACTTAATTAGATGATAACGCCACATGCCGACAGTAACAGTAATAGCCCTGTTTTTTTTACTGTAGCACCATCTGAGGGTGGTGCTTTGGGTACATCCAAATTTCAAAAAGAAAAATGTTTCTTTTTCCTCCGAACAAACACCCTGCAGTTTATAATAAAAGAAAGAGAAAGTGTGAGTCTATGTTACATTGTAATGTATGGATATATCAATGTATAATTTTTTTTAAATTTTACGTAAAATATGACTGATCCGAACAGTTCAATATAATACTTATCTCAAACTCTACTAGCTAGTCAAATTTTATATTTTTTAAATTTTTTTACTATTTTTTATGAGGAAAAAAATACTTGATTTAAAATCTCGGGATCGTCCAATATGACGATTTTTTTCTCAATAAAAAAAAACTTCAGAAAATATAAAATTTGGCTAGCTAGTAGAGTTTGATATTAAAATTATATTGAACGGTTCAGATCAGTTATACTTTACGTAAATTTTAAAATTTTAAATTAATACACGGACGTATCCCTACATTGTAATGCAGTCTCACTCTAAAAGAAATGCTTTCATGATCGCGTCCCACAAGCATGTTTATTGGAATTGTCAGTCTTCCAATTTATTTGTTGGGGTTTATATGTTTATGGACAATAACAGTAAGTACTAGAGCTTGTTAACCGGCTATATTAAACTTTCGTTGTTGAAAAGCTCTAGTCAGTGAAAAAACAAGTGGGAGAAAGGCATTATTCTTTATTTTTGGATTCATCATCATTGTTATTTTATTATTTGAAGGTTCTTTATCAAAATCTCTGAGTATTTATTTGTTGATGTCCTTAATTTAACTTTTTATTTTAAATAGGTATATGTGAGAATTTAATTAATTACATTAGGTGGTATTCACTTTTGGAAATAACCGATCTCAAACAAATTTCATCATCTAATGGTAGGATTAAATGACAACTCAATCTAATCAACAGCTTTGAGATAAAGTATAGTTGAGAACGAATTTGCTTGCACTGCAATAAAAAAATATTACAGGATAAAATAGATAATAAAATAATAGTAAAACTCTGTAGTTTTAAAAATAACGTCCATGCAAACATTGACTCTGTCTCCTATTTGGTATAATGGTTTTCTTCAATTTTTTTTTAAGAAAAGAACAAAATGTTTGCTAGTCACCAAATTGTTTGGCATATTCAGGTAGTTATTTGATGTTTCTTGGATGATAAATTATTTGACAAAATTTTTATTCCATGATTTTATCATCACATGGTTACTCGAGTGTTTTTTAAATTTTATTTTTTAGTCTGTTAATAAAATTTTCGGCATATTCCTTCCGTTTTATTACAAACAAAAATTATTGTAAAAATAAAACTTAATTTAACCACTTAATTAGCTCCTTTGCTTATTGCAGTATACTCGATTTGATAAAAAAAGTATTGATCATTTGGTTCCGCATTTAATTAATTACTGGAAAAAATAATTAATTATACAACATTAGCTAATAAATTATGTTTCGGTTTACCATTCCAAATTGTATCGTTTTCATTCAAGAACTTGTGTTCAGAACAAATACGATAGTTTTTTTTGTATATAATAATTATATTATTAATAATAAGAGTGATAAAAACAAAATTTAAAATCTACGAATGGCAGCGCGCCACTGCCAGTGGCATCTTTGCTACAGTGCGCACGCGTCTTTGTAAATGCGCCACTGCCAGTGACGTTTTTGGTGGTTAGTAATGTTGATCCAACGATAATGGATTGTGATCAGGAAGAGCAAGAACAAACGCGCCACCGGCAGTGGCGCGTTTACACTGTTTTATACAAAGACACCACTGGTAGTGACATGTTTGCTCTGTGCCACTAACAGTGGCGCGCTATCATTCGTAGATTTCAAATTTTACTTTTATGAGTTTTATTATTAATAATATAATTATTATAATTATTATATAAAAAAACTGCAAATACAAAGATCGAGCATGTTTGGACTTGGAGGGTGCTCGAGACAATTATCAACCCAACATTGGAAGGTGCATTTTTGTCCATTAAAACTTTTGGGCTGTTCGAAGAGATTTTACTGGTGCCGAAGAATCTCCCACCATCTTACCATGAAATTAGATAAGTTGGCGATTTGTGTAAATTCATGACTCTTAAGTATAATTAAGAAGATACTTTTAAAAAATATATATATATATTTTTTTTACCGACAATCCAACATAGACACACAACCACACAGGGAGGAACGTGATACTATTCTTGAAAGAACTATAGAAGTAATAATGGCAACGAGAGAGGGGGATTAAGATATATATATGAGATTTTTTATGTCGAAAAAACAATTAAAATTATAAATCGGAAAATAAAAAAAATTACAAAACAGAAAAAATCGCTTCCTTAGGGAGTGACCTTCAGGAACGGAGCAGAAGTAATAATAATAATATAAAGAGAAAGGAGTAGAGATATTTGAGAATTTTTTTATGCCGAAAAAACAATCAAAATCATAAAATCGGAAAACAAAAAAAATACAAAAAAGAAAAAAAAACAATCAAAATCAGATAAATCAGAAAATAAAAAAATAAAAAAAATTACAAAAAAATCATTAGGAAGCGGCCTTGTTCCGTGTCGACAATTTCACAAAGCACTCGATATTGTTTTCCATGCCTTATCTGCCACTTTTGTTGTTGAAGATCATTTTCTAAGAAATTGGTTAAGTTTTTGTTCACTATAAAAAATGGGAATTGAGCCCTATTTAATTTCATCATCAATCACCTCAACAATTATAATTTTTTTCTTCAAATAAGCTAATTTGATTATTGGATTAGAGAGAGAGGCAAAGTGCCTACTTGTAAATACTCCGTCCAACGTCGCTACGCTTTCACAAAAATAATTTCTGTATAATAACGGAAACTGAAAACGCTCTTTATTTTTTTTTGAGAAAAATAAGGGTAAACCTTTATTTTAAAATTTTATTGAACAATCATTCAACAGTACATGAAAATATAAAGTCAAAAGCGATCTCATAAGAGATGAGATAAAAAATTAAAATTAAAATAAAAGTAATTATAAAATACAATAAAATTTTGCAAACTAGCCTATTATTCTTTTGTTAAGCAGACTCCATTCTTCTTTTACTCCTCAATCAATATGGCAATTGTTTTATTTTCTTCTCTAAAAATATGGTTGTATCTTTCTCGTCAAACTACAAAGCAAACAATTGCTATTACCTCTCTGATTTCCGTCCGAATCACTCTATTTAGAATAATCTCTTGAGTAGAATCATGATAGGGCACCATCATAGAGATATTCAATCTTCTAAATAGGAGCATTTTGGAAAAGAATTGGCATTCATTAAAAAGATGATTTGTCGATTCATCATTTGATCTACACATGTAATAGATTTCAACAATACTCCAACCCCTTCTCTTCACAACATCTATAGTGAGAATTTTGTTTCGAACCATTGTCCATATGAACACTTGCATTGTAGGCGGTATTTTTAAATCCCAAACAACATGTAAATCAGAGAGTATCAACGGGCCTTTCTTGAGAAATAAATAAAATAATTTTATAGTGTAATTATCATTTGGTGTTTGTTTCCATACAATCACATCTTGATCAGTGACTTTTGGTATCGGTACATTAAGCAATATTTCCAACAAACGATCAAGCTGATATTGGACATCTGTCGATAAGTTGTGAAGAAAAGCCATACTCCTTGCAAAATTCATGTATCTTACATAGCTCTTCTCTTTTGCCAGAAAAAATCTCTTCTTATTTTATCAAGTTTTTTTATTATCCATGATTGTATCTTAAAAACTGACATATAGTAAACCGGCAATGCAGTGAGTACTGAATTTAACATCACCAATCGACCGGCAGGTGATAATACAATTGCACCCCAACCTGTCAACTTGGCATTATATTTGTCAAATAGCGGCAAATAGTCTAATAAGGATAAGTTTTTGAATAATAACGGAAGACCAAGGTACTTCATGGGAAATGTTGCCACCCTACAACTCAAGATTTCAGCCCACCTTGCAGTATTATCATCGGTCTCAATAACAGTAGCAATCTCTGATTTTCTCAAGTTAACTATCAAGCCCGAGATTATTTCCCAAAATTTCAATAATATCTTGATAACTTGTATGTTTTGCACTGTTGGTTTAACAATAAATAACAAATCATCGGTATATAATATGCAAGGCCTGATTCCAATAAAAGAGAATGTTAATGCTGATGATTGTTGAAGCTTTGTGCACCATCTTGAAATGAAATTTGTAGCCAAGATGAATAAATAAGGGGATAACGGATCTTCTTATCTAACACCTCGTTTTAATATAATTTGGTTGCCAAGAATTCCATTAATAATTACTTGAGAGCAACCATTGAGAAACGAATTTGTTATCCAATGTTGCCAATTGACAGGTATACCCCTTGCTTGCAAAGCCGCGATAATAAAAACGCTCTTTATTGAAGCAGTGAATGATTGATGATGAAAACACGGCTCAACAGCCATTTTATAGTGAACAAAAACTTGGCCAATTTCTTAGAAAATGGTATTGAACGTCAAATCAAATAATTGAAACAGTGACAGAAAATGTGAGAGACAAACTGAGTGCTTTGCGTAATTACTGGTACAGAACAAAGCTGCTTACTAACTAAACGGTGTTTCCTGTTTTGGAATTCTTTCCTTTTTATTTTCTGGTTTCATAATTTTGATTTTTTTTTCTGACAGAGAAAAAACCCAATGTGTGTGCTTGTGACTGCGCTGGGCCCACACCTCATTTTTTCTGAAAACCCTGAAAACCGCACAAGCCTATGTTTTTTAGAGGGCTTATATGTAAAGAAAGATAGGCAAACGCCCAACGGTTAAAGAATATGGAAATATTTTACATATTTATATTCATTATTTGGAGGGCTTATATATAAAAGTGTCAGTTCCATTACGTCATCTATGGATGAATTTTTTTTTTTGAGGGAATCTACGCATGAGTTGAGAGTTGAGAGTTGAGGGCATGCAATGGCATGACATGACCATTAACGTGAATTGAGCTTCATATATTCATCCCATTCAACAAATTTTCAGCCATGGTCCAATCAATCCGTTTGTTTTGAGGTTCGTGAAAAATTGTTTACGGAAAGATCCTATACTGTTAATACTGTGCACCGGAGAATAGGGCAATTTTACATTTTATTCCTTTTTAAATGGGAAGATACCTCCATAATGGTTTATTTTAACAATTTTCATAATAAATTTTTAAAAATACGAAAAAATAGAAAACATAAATATATATATATATATATATATAGAGTGGAGATACCGTGAGCTTAAGCTCACAGAGACTTTCCGTGAGCTTAACTCAAAAAATATATTAAATCATCTTAAAATTTTAATTTATCATTCTCATTAAATTCTTTATATAAAAATCTTGTGGGATTCAAAATTTTGTAGTGTTTTGAGATTTTTAAGTCACCGTTTTTAATTTTTTAAAATGATGTTCAAGTATTGAATATATTATTATTATTTTTAGAGTTGATTTTCAAAAATTAAAAACCACAACTTAAAAAGCTCAAAACGCTCCAAATTTTTGCATCCCACAAGATTTTTATATAAAGAATTTAATGAGAATGATAAATTAAAATTTTGAGATGATTTAATATATTTTTTGAGTTAAACTCACGGAAGGCCTCCATGAGTTTAAGCTCACGGTATCTCCACTCTCTATATATATATATGTTCTTCTACTTGTAGATTAATAGTGATTTAAATTTTATATAATTTCATTATCATATGATAGTCCATCAAATACCATCAAAATGTTATATAATTTGTAATAATTTTAATTTAACGGTCTTTGACAATCTATCAAACGGTAATAAAATTGCGTGAAATTTGAATCACCATCAATCTATAATAGAAGAACATATCTATAAAAAAAATTCTATTTTTAAGATTTTTTATATTTATTTGAAGATCCAATGTTAAGATTATCAAGATAGCCATTATCATGTGATCCCTTCCTTTTTTAAATAGTTTTAAGCGATTTGCACTGCGCTTCAATATATTCAACAAAAATATTTTTTTGGACCTTTTTCTGCTTTTTGTTGTCCTCTCTTCCCCTTCACTCATATTACTTCTATTTTACCTCCCTCAATAACAAATTTGATTTTATTTATTTGTTCTTTTATTTTTCTTCGTTTATACACTATATTTTTATAATATTTCCAGATAATAAGAGAATAATAATTTGTCAATTAAGATGCTTTTACAATTTGCTCCACTATTCATACTAAATATGATATAAATTTTCATAGATTTTTTTAATCTCATTATTTTTAAAATATTCATAATTTATTTACTCTGTGGAGAGAATAAAGGAAAAATGATTAAATCTTTTCGATATGTTTTTTATTTCACTACAGAAAAAAGAAATAAAATCACTATTTCCATCTTTTGAATTTATAATATTGAAATTTTTATTTTATTTTTATCAGCACTCATGACATATTTAAAAAAATTAACAATAATATATATATTCCAAAAGCATTTTTATCTCTTTTTATATTTTTTAGAACTAGAAACAAAGATAGTTATTTTTTAAGAGTTTCTTTATCATATTTAGAATGATATTAATCTTATTTGTTATGGAAGGAACATTTTTTTTAAATATATATAAATATACAAAAACTACGTTGAAAAGCTTTTAATTCAATTATATAATTCTCAAGAAACTTGAAATATAACAAATCATCTCATGGTTGACATTATAAATAAAAAATAAATTTTTGACCAATAAAATTTTATTATATGAAATGATAAAATTATAAACATTATCGAGTATAAATATATTTTTATAATAGAAATATTGGTAGAGTAAGATCTAGATGTTACATATTATATTATCATAAATTAAATTATATGTTTAAAAGTTATTTTTTTATGACAAGACATATCAGATTAGACTCAAATAAATGAACTATAAATATATATAAATATAGAATGATTAAAGATTTTCAAATATGAAAATTTAATTAAATGATATGAAAATCTTATTATATGAAAATTTGAGCATGTTAATAATGCAAAATAAATAATTTTATTGGCCATTTTTGAGAAAATGTAAATGAAACATGACATGTAAAAAGAGGTTAGAAAAATGATCTATAAGAACATTTAATTTGTTAAATACTTTAAAGGGTGTTTAAAATGGCAAAATATAAAATTGCCCAGAGATGAAGAACAATACTCACAGGAAAGATATTAGGGTTTTCTCACTTCATATTGAAAACCAAAAGGCTCTTTCTTTATTCTTTTTTTCGATGAAGAAAATTATGTACTACTCAAAGGCCGATGTCTTTGTTTCCTTGCTTGTCAGCTGGGACATTTCCACGCTGGTCTTCTGCGACGCAACAATATGTAACATAGTATATAGGGCATTATCTGATGCGGAAGTATCTTTGACAATGGCTATTTTGATAATCTTGATGATGAATTTTAAAATAAATTTGAAAAAAATTATAAATATATAAATAAGTTTATAGATCTGTTCTTTTATTTATATATTGATATTATTTCAAATTTTATATTATTTTATTATTATTTGATAGTCCATTAAAAGCCATTAAATTGATATCATTATAAATTACATAAAATTTTGATAATCTTTGCTCAAACATCAAATAATAATAGAATTGTATGAAATTTAAAACATCATCAATCTATAAATAAAGAGTATATCTATAAACTTTTTTATGTTTATTAGATTTTTTTCATATTTATTTAAAAATTAATTGTCAAAATTTATCAAAATAACCCATTATCAAGGATCCTCCCCATTATCAAGGATCCTCCCATTATCAAAATAACACAGTTTACTTGCATAGTTTCATGCGGAAAGACTTGAGTTTTAACTAAACTACCTATATGTTTATTAAGGTGAACCACACAAGATTCCAATCTTGATATGGAGTTTGCCAAACATCCCATTTTTAATTTATTTTTTGAGCTCCACTCTCTTCTTGCCACGCTGTCCCCTACTTTTTTGCTTTTCATTTTTGGAATTTTCTCCCTAGCCCCAAATAGAGATAAAAACCACTAATCAGTTGATAAAAATTCTTGAACATTTTTTTTAAAAAGTAATTCCCCAATTAGTTCGCTACGTACGAAGAAAAGGTTGTGGTCAAAATAAGTTACGTGTATATAGGGGTGTAAAACGTGTATAACATTCACGAAACACTATATTTATGTTAACTGTTATGTTTAAGAAACAGTTAAAAATTTTAGTGCGTTAACTATTTTTTGAGATTAACGAAGGTGCGATATGTTGCGTTGATCGTTTCGTTTAACGAAGGTTTTAAAGCAACAAGTCAGTAACAACAAGTAACAACTAAAAAGTCAGATATCTAAATTACACTAATTACTTACAACAACAAATAATTAACAATAGACAAGTAACAATATATAAGCTTTTAAAGCAACAACAAACAAGTAACAAAATCATAGAAAACTTCCATATTACAACAAGTATTCAAATACCTAAATTACACTAATTACTTCCGATCTCAACTCAGAATTCAAGCTTATTTCTCAGATATATCAATTTTAGACAATGATATACCACTTCTCAACCAAATTGCTAAATATGTAAGCATTCAAAAACTCTATCATCACAAAAATTCATTGCTTGAGATTCATGAAGCCAAAAAGCAATTGTCTAGGCTACAACAGTAAGGCTACAAGGCAAGGCAACATGGCAATATCCAACAAGGCAACAATCAACAAGGGAATAACCAACAAGCCAGGAAGGCAAGAATAATCAAACAAATAACAACTGACAAATTAACAAGCCAACAAGCCAACAAAAGTAACAAATCTAAAATAGGGTTACTAACAGAGTGACTGATTGACATAGTAATCCTCAGACATCATCATTCGGTGCCGCTTCATCATCACTGGGCCATAGTGTATCACCAAAATCTCCACTATTTTCTAAACATACAACAACAATAAATGACAGTGATCATATACAACCAAATGTATAAATAAAAGAGTTATTTATAGAAGTAAGAGTATGTTACTAATTTCAATAAATAAGAATTATCGACAACTGAAGCACACAACCAATCCTGATCACAAACTAGAGCTTCAATACATTCATCATTCGAAGAGTTCCTGGCTGGATTTAGTGTCCTACAACTAGTACTAAAGCTAGATTTTGAGGATACTGTTGAAATTGGGACAACCAGGATGTCCCGCGTTAACTGAGCAAGAATAGAGTATTATGGGGCCTTTAGTTTGCACCATGTTAGAATTAGAATGTCAAATTTATCATCCAAATTGGCTTCATCAAGTACATCAGTTAAATATTACTCAATCTCTGATTTTAAGGGTTCAGAGAATTTTTTTACACGCATTAAATCTTTCAAATCAGCCCTTATATCACTGACACTACCATTACTAGCATTAGAAGTTTACCTATCATATTGAATTCATGTTAGATCAATTTAAATTCAAATTAGCCCTTGTGTTGTGCTCAATTTAAACCAGCCCTTGTGATGAATAACTAACAAGCAAACAAAATAATTTAAAAGCAGCTAACAAACCAACAAGACAGCAACTAACAAGACAACATACAAGACAATTAGGTAATTTAAAAATAACTAACAAGCTAACAAGGCAATTTAACTGCAACTAACAAGCCAACAAGGCAGTAACTAACAAACCAACAAGGCAATTTAAAAGCAGCAAGATTTTTAACTGTACCTTCTTAAGGGTTGTCTTTGAAATTGCTAGCTTGTTCGTATCAATCTTGAGTGTGCTTCCGAATACTCTTTAAACAACTCATTCATGCAAGACTTTAAGTTTACAATAAAGCGAGAACACTCATTGTCGGCATACATCTTTTCAATGTAGTACTCAATAACAACAAGCTTGCATCTAGAATCAGGTACACAAGCAATTGTCAACAATATATTCTCACTAGTCCAATACTTATCACATTTGATAAATATTTTTGTTCTTATCTTAACAATAAAGGGGTACGCACTACTATTTATTTGCTTAATACTCAGATAAACCTCACAAAACTCAGAGAAGAAGAGATTAAGTGTGAGATACTTAGTGCCACTCAACTTTAGTGTTGCATCATAAAAGACTTTCAAACACACTATAAGATTCTTTACTTTGTCCCATTATTATTTAGATGGATTTAGTATGTACCTCTTATCGATAGCGGCATATTTCTTAATTGCCTCTCACAGCTCCAAGGCTAGCTATAACATTAAATATGTGGAATTCTAACGTGTTTGTACATCCCAAGCTGATTTTTTGTTAGGAGCATTAACCTGAAAATAATAACAAAAATTGAACTATGAGAAAGAGACAATTAATCCTAAAACCTAAAAGTTGAACAATCATAATTATGATTTAAATAATTAGCAACATTAACTTTGTGCTTGCATTTTGCAAATAAATTTCTCCATTGTTGGTTGTGAATGATGAATGTACTTTATCATTTCTCGAATATTCTTTATCTCATCACACAATACACCCAACCCGTATTGAATAATGAGATTTAAGATATGACAACCATATTTTTGATGAAAGATGAATCATTTGTAGGAAATTCATCTTTAATAGGTGTATTTGACAGTTCTTTAATGCAAATATCATTTGCAGATGAATTATCAAGTACAAGACAAAAGACCTTTTATCTAGATTCCACAACACTAACTTGTCATGAATGACTCAAGATATATTTTTATCAATCTGGGGAGATGGCAAAGATATAAAATTGATAGGTCATTTTCTCAAATGCCAATTGCCATCAATATAATGATATATAAGGGACATAAAACCTCTTTCTTTATCCTTATTGGTCCATAAATCACTTGTGAAATTAAATCTATAATATAGTTTGCCAAACAACTCATACAAACTAACCCTTCTCTCCTCATATATTTTAACACAATCCAGTCTAAGTGTGTTCCTTAATACCATTTTAAAATAAGGTTGAAGATCACTTATAAAAACTTTTAAGAAATGATGCTTTGCACAATTAATTGGGTATTCATGTGTAATTACCATCCTTGCAAAGCTTTTCCTACATCTAGCAGGATCAAACTCCCAAACAACAGGACTTGCCCCACCTATAAAAAATACATGAAAGAGAAGATAGTTAAGTAGTAACAGAAGCACTATACAAATTGATAGTATAAATTAAAATTTTGAAGAATCGCCTGTTTTGTTATCAGTATGCAATATCTTTTGTAAGGCATAAATTTTATTATGTCTCATAGCCCATAAAATTTTCTTACAACCTTTGTTAATGTGATGTTTCAAAGAGTTAGTGCTCCTTTGATTCCCTTACTTATAATATTTTCATAATAATTACATATAGCCTTATAACTATCATCATCCCATATTTCTCCTCTTTTAAAATGCTTCCACACATCAGAATAAGTTTCATGATATTTCCTCTTTTTTTTGGGTTGTTCAGGGGAATTAGGGTTTTGAGTTTCAGTTGGAGCATCATTTTGTATCATATCAATCTCCTCTGGGGTTTCAAGATTCAACTCTGGTCCCATGCTAAATTATAAGTGCAAATAATTTTTCAAACATACTGATATAGTGACATACTAACAAGTGTAAATAAAGCAACAAGGCAACAAGCCTACACATGCCAAATAATAAGCCAACAAGTAACAAACTAGAAATGCAAGTAACAAGCCAAGCCAACAAGCCGGTAACTAACAATTCTCAGATACTGACATACTAATAAGTGCAAACAAAGCAACAAGGCAACAAGCCAAATAACAAAGCCGAGCGACAAGTAACAAACTATAAATGCAACTAACAAGTCAAACCAACAAGCAACAAGCCAGTAACTAATAATTCTCAGATCCTGACATAGTAACAAGTGAAAACATTTGCTCAGATACTAACAATTTCTCAATTACTGACATAGTAACAAGTGCTCAGATATTTTAAGTAAAATGAGACTTACTCATCATCAGAAATATCAATCTCAGAAATAACAAAGTCTGAACCAGTCATTCTTACACAACAAAGACAGCAAAAACAAAGATAGCTGTAGCAACACTTACAAGTAAAGACAATAAGACTGTAATAACAAAAAAAAACCAAAATCAGAGAAATGAGTGAAATAAAAAAAAATCCAAGAAATAACTATTAAAAACAAAATCGACAAAAGTACCTCTGTCTGTCTGTCTCTCTCTCTCTTTTACTTTCTTTCTGCTTTTTTCTTTCTCTTCAACAACAATACAAGAACACAATATATAAGCAATAAATCGATCATCTTGTGTCGGTCGGGTGGTGACGAGATCTCCATCGATGATCTATGACCTATGTCTCGGCTAGCTATAATGTAGATATGTATTGATCTGTTTTGTCTCCAATCTCGAGCCATTAGCTTTATCGAGGTGGAAACTAGGCTTATAGATCATCGAGTGGCGATCTCGATAGCCTCATAATCACAGGCAAGGCAATGATGGGGTCGATCGCTGATTTAACTCATCTCTTAGTGAGAGAGCAAAATAAAGATCGAGAGAGAGAGATCGGCTAAGTGAGACAACGAGAGAGTGGGATAAAGTGTGAGAGGAGATCGGTGATCGAGACGGCGCGAGAGAGTGTGAGAGAGGAGAGCGGGCGAGCGAGACAAATTAAGTTTACCCCGTCCGCGCGCGAGAGAAGAGAGCGGCGGAAAAGACGAGAGAGGTGAGACAAGATCAAATAGGGTTTTCTCCTCTCTTTTTTTTTTCTCCTGCAATAATTTTATAGCAGCCGTATGGAATCTATAAGAAAACAACGGTCGAAATGATATGGAACAAATGAGTTTCGTTAACCGTTTCGTTATTGAAATAAAATAAAATATATTTGCGCAAATCATTTTGTTATTGAAATGAAATAAAATATGTGGATCGTTCCATTTCATTTGCACTAAAATAAAATGACGAAACAGTCAAACAACCGCCTACGTGTATACATATTTTTGTAGTTCCATTCCATGTTCACTGATTATTACAACAATAAAAAAAAACAGGGATGCTTGAGTCACACGCAATGCTATGCGTGTAAAAAACAAAATGCTGTAGTGTGCCTTTTTCTGGTCCTTCGTATGGTTCCATTTTGCATTTAAATTCTGAAAGTAACAAATGGGGAGCACAGTACTTCGGATATCCATCGAACTAATTTAATTCGATGGGTACATTTACCATTCAATCACACGGAAATTTACATTCAAATTTTAATAGGTTGCTTTAAAAATCATATGAATTATTAAATTTAAAGATCTAGTAGCTCTCACCCCTCATTAAATCGAATTGAGTCCAAAACCCATGGAAAGCACCCTCTCCCAACAAATGAAACGTGACCATAAATCGCAATGGAAAAACCAAATGAACCGCGTAGCCCAGATTTTGACTTGCATTGTCCTTTCAAAGTACTGCTGAAACACTGGTCTAAATATTTTTTTTTTGTTGTATGCAAAATATCGTATTGGTTGGCATTACAAAATACGTTCATGGAATGATAAACAGAGTGGACCTAAACCATGGCCCCTGAAATGACAGAGAGAACTTCTTTCCCTTTCAACTTATATATATATATATTTTTGAACGAGCCCGTAGACAACACACTCAACACTCAAATCTATTAATTCTTACCCATCTGTGGGGCTTGAACCTCAGACCTCCCCCTGGAAGGCAATGCCACTACCAACTGCTCCAAGCAGCGGTGGCCCTTTCAACTTTTACTACTACAACCTTGAGTTTTCTTTTTGTAATACCACTACATACCAAAGGATGCTAGCTGCCTAGCTCATTTGGCCCCATGCACCATACTAGTGCTATATGGTCATCATGAATTCAAATGGCTGTCAATTTTGCCATCCACTATGAAAACAAACTTGATTCCTCTCGAAAACTTTTGAAAGTAAAGCGCTTGGAACTGAGCTTTCATGATGATAAATACGACTTCAATAGTTAATAAACAGTACTTACCAAGTGGTCAGACCTAGTCATGGTTGTTTGAAAGGAATTCCACTAACAAAATTTCAACTTATTCCCTTAAACAATACTTACCAAGTTATCAGACTGATAACAAGCTAGCCTTATATATACACCGAACTCTACCTAGCTTATATAAATTAATTACTCGTTGTAATCTTAAGAAGAAAAAAAAATCCATGGGAATGGGACTGGAACTGATGATCTCTTACAAAAATAGCTAAAATAAAAGTTACAACGAGTACATCCCGCACATGCACATTCTGAATTATCACGATGACACAACCGAGTTTACTCTGAATTTATTCGGTGAATCTATGACCTCTCGATCAGCCTGTACCACTTGTTCAGGTACCATTTTAAGAATTTGAACCATCTAACAGCAAAAGGCCATTAAACATGTCCGACTTGCATACGCTCAATGAAAATTGTGATGCTCCACCCACGGCCAGAATGGTGGATGTTCTTCAACACTGCACAACAAACTGCTAAAGTTCCCCTCTTGCGCACCTGGCTCAGTCTTTGCACAGTGCAATTGGTGATCTGACGGCCTCTGATGGAGGAGTTGTTCGAACTCACCAACCCTAATTGAACCGTGGTTGAAAAAGGGTAGGCCTTGGTGCACTTGTGGGTTGATTGGGCTCTCAATTGGAGGTGTTCTTGAAATGTCTAAGTTGATTTCAGAGCTGTTCTCACTTCTGTTGCTACAAGATTCTTCTGTTTCTTTATTTAGGTTAATTAGCTCTGAGGTTTCTCTCCCCTTCAATGCCATGATCTGCACATGCCAATGGCAATTAAGTGCGCAGTTAGTATAGATTTTCTTTTGTTGGTTAAAACAGTTACATGATAAAAAGGCACAATCACGTCCACAGAGACCCACTTAGTAAATGAACCAACAACTAATTGTGCACTGTAAAGTAAGATAGATTAGTAAAGAGCATTGAATTATATATGTATGCTAATATTGTTATATTTCATGTTAATTATACAATATCAGGTTGACACGTACATGAGAGGGATGGAATGCTTGAGAAAAAAAAACATTTCTCATCGACGTGTGATTATGCCGAGAACATAATAAATTTCTTATTTCGTCGGTGACCAAATATAAATGTATAAATCTTAAAGATGTGAAATTGTTAAAAAAATGAATTTGATCAGGTCATGCCACTGCCACCATTATTTGAGTTCATCTGAAGGTGTAAAAATAACCAAGTTATTGTTCCAATGCAGTTTATCTTAACAACTTAATTCATCTCATTAACAAAAGAAATTAGATGATATTAAAAAAATACAAGGATGCAATATTTGGGCATAAAATATTTAAAATATAAAACAAGAAATGCTATATTTGCACCCATGTCCTAAGGTAAGATCATTTCAATCTCTCAAATGAATGATACCGTCAATCATTTGCAAATGCACATAATTATTAAACCAAGAAACAGCGGTCGTATCTTTCTAAAAAGACTAAAAAAACATTAAAGAATGGGACTAAGTCATGTCAATGTATCACTGAAAAATGATTCGTGAAGTTAAAACGGAAAAGTAAAATACACGTTAGTGTCCAATAGAAAGAAGAGCACTGTGGTAAAGAAATACATTTACCACAGTCAACACGTTATGATCTTGTTGACAATTTATTAGTGACAACTTGAGCGATCCTCAAAATAACATTTTTACTTTTTAAATCCACAATTAAATTATCGATACTATGTGCATGACTTACATATATTAAACATAATAAATTTACTGCTACTTAAAATGCAGTTGTCCATTAACGATCTTTGAAATTCAAAATAATATTATTATCACATTTGCTGAAATTTGATATACAACTTTTTATACCGTTTAATTTACATAAGTAATAACATACGTACATACCAATATTTTTTTTATCTATATTGTAGTCTTTTGTTTAAAATCGAATATAGTTTATATATTATAGTTACCAGTGTTTTCCAACCCTTATAGAAAAGTTGAATATATTCAAAACTTAAATATGTTTTAGTTAAATTATCATTTAGATCATGATCAGGGATTAATATAGTAAATTACCTTAAAATAATTATTTTCCTGTTGAAACCCAAATTTCATACCAATAAAATATCCCGGCATTGCCAGAAAAAAAGTTGGACAATGAAAAAGAATATGATTTAACAGACCCAAGAACTAATAATTGTTTTCGTATATCTTTCCATTCGAAACTCACCAAATATTCTTTGTTTTTGCTGAAATTGATATTGGAAATGAATAAAAGCTATGTCAGATCTTATTATGGCATCAAATTTTCTTATACGATTATATATGAATTGCACTATAACATGGTCTCGATAGTACGTACCATGCAAAAGAACAGGGAGAGAAGATAACCACATCCAACTAACAAATAGAAAAAAAAAACTAAATATTACCCTGCATCCGTACCTCAGCTTGAAGTTTCTTGTTTTGAGCTTGTAGTGCTTCATTTTCTGACTTAACAGCGTCAAACTGCCTCTTAAGCACATCATAATCTTTCTCTAGTTGCTTTGTTTTCCACCTAGCTCTTCTATTCTGAAACCAAATTGCCACTTGCCTTGGTTGAAGACCCAAAGCTCTTGCTAATTGGATCTTTCTCTCTGGCTCAATCTTGTTGCCTAGTTCAAAGTTCTTCTCAAGTGTTCTCACTTGCTCTATGTTGAGCCGCCGCTTCTTTTCCCCGGCCTGGGAGCAGTCGTCCGATAACTCATCTTCTCCATTTGTCCGGTCTTCGCATGGATCCATTCCAGGGAATTGCATTGGTCTTTTTCCGAGCATGGACGGCATCCCTACATGTCAAGTTTGGCAAAGAAAATACTAATGAACAGAAGAAAGATAAATTCTATATAGTTAAATAAATATGTAATGTGTACTAGTGCCATGAGAATCTGGCGAGCATTTACACTGATCAAATGTGGATAGCATGTCCTCTGACAGAGCAGAGAATTAGATTCAATGGGCTGTGGAAAAGAAAGCAGTTTGATTCAATTGGAATGACAGTTGACTCAATTTTGCTCAATTGTGGTTTGTATTTGAGAAAGGAAATGTTGAATGCAGATGAAATAGTACCTCTAAAATCTTGAAGATTCGTGGATAGATTGGCGGAGAGGAGAGGGTTAGTTGGAGGAACATGTGGGGGTTGGAGGTGTTCTTCTTGAGTAGTTTGCATGTGCAATAAGAAGTTTGTTGGGAAGAAAGAAGGGGATGCCATGCCGTTACATGTAATTTGCTTCATCCTTTAATGGCAGTTTACGACTACTAATCTCTCCCCTAATTATGGCAATATACGCGCTCGTGACAAGAGGAAACTCTTGAGCAAGTGAAAGATGGAAATGGAGATATAGATTGATAGATTGATAGAGAGAGAGAGAAGCGCTAACATATGCAGAGGAAAAGATAGGGGTCCAACTGACAAGAGATGGAGAAAATGCAGTGAATGGAAGTGCTTGGTTGTAGGCAGCCTTTGTACTGTCAGCAGAAAGGCTCTCTCTACCTTTCCACATTTGCCATTTTTTTTTACCAGGCCTCCTTTTTCTGTATTTGTACTGGCATGAAAAAAAGGTTACTGAGTTTGAGCTTTTGAGGTACTTCCAGAAACTATTAACTTTATTTACGGTCCCAATAGCTTCTATATTGTTGCGGATGTGTTCATTAGTAATACTAATATTTAATGACAAATTCAAATTGCTTGGATTAAAATTTTTATTCTTGAATGGGACAGATATGATCGTTTCAACCCTTCAAGTTTCAGTAGAGCAACACCTAATTTATTGACGATCTGGACCAATTTGATGCAATGAGTCATGGTCAATCCAATTTATTCTGATATTTTACTTTTGTTTTACGATTACTTCAAGTTTAAGAGTCATAATAAGGAGATTATGGAAAAAAATGTGAATATATATACCTTGTAAATTTATAGTAATTTTTTTAGTATTCTAAAATACATATGCATTGTTAAACTTAGAATTTATTAGTGATATCAATTAAATTATTATTTTGAATTTGTCTTTGTCAATTATTTGTTTCATTTTAATTTAGGTGGGGATTTGATTTTGAATTCTAACATATAAATAATATTTGCAATTTTATCCGTGATTATCTTCAATTTCTCAATTCAACATGACTATATACATAGTTTTCAACACTATCCGATCTAAAACTTTCTATTGCACCTTATATGTATATTACGATTTCCGTATCTAATAAGATGATTGAATTTGATAAGAAACCAAGTCGTTATTTCAAATTGTAGCTCGTTATTTTAGATGAGATCAGGAGGATTCAAATTTTTAGTTTATAATAATGACACATTAATTAATATCGTCATACATACACATTATTTTTTTTTTCTAATATTTGGTAACGATCGAAACAATTCCTCGGATATACAAATAAAGTGGAACTTATTGCCAATCTTTTTTTTAAAGCTGAACCGTAAAAAAGCTTCTGGCAAGACTCTGTTTTGGACTCTCATTGTCAGAACAGTTTCGATAAATGTGGTTGAAATATGCACTTGTATTTAAATTGCAAAAATATGTACTCCAAGATGTAAATTAGCCGAGTCGAGTCGAGTTGATCAAATTCATACTCAGTTTATTACCTTAACAAGTTGAGTCGAACTGATTTATTAATTTCTTTCAAGCCAAAAAATTTAATTGAGATCGACTCATTAAGTTAAAGATCTAACTAAGCTATTATAAACTTATTTAATAGTTAATAATATTTTATATTAAAATTTATATAAAAATTAATAACATAACTAATAATAATATATATTTCACACAAATTTTATATAATAATTTAATATATATCATACTATAAATTATTTATTATATTAAAAATTCATAATAAAATAATATAAATAATAATTATTAAGATTTTATCGAGCCAAACAACCTGAGCTAGTCCAAAATCAAAATCAGTTTATTTAACTTAATGAGCTTAATAAATCAACTTGATCTATTAATGAACGGGCCAATAACAAATGGATTCCAAATGAATCATGAGCGAGTCTTGAACCAGTATTTTTTTTTGCCAACCCTAGTACTCCTAGAAAACACCACCAGTACTCCTCTACGGTGGCTATCTTTATTTAATGCCAACTACTTATAATTATGATACGGTTCTACTCGAACTCGATTTGGTTATACCCTGTTTCTGTATTCTGAATTAGCTAAATGACCCAGGACTTTCTTTGTACCATAATTTATTATTCGTTGTCAGAATTAACAACCTTAGTTTATTTAAGTATTATTTTTCTTTGGTTCTTTGTGACCTTTGGAAAGAGGTAATTATGTAAAAGAGTAAATTCTTCTACTGATAAACCAGCAACATATATATGCTGTCGCAAGAGGCTTGTGGCACAGAAGATCCAAGGAATAGGTCCCCTGATATTTGTATAGAGTTTCATCGCTAGACTTCGGCGTTGGGAATTTAAGATTGCAAATGTTGGTTGTATTTGTAGTTTATTTTGAACCGAGAAGTGGGTTGTCAATTGCCATGTGGGTGAGAAGTGAAATTCTGAGGAAAGAATTTTATTCGTGAATATTATTATATTAAAGTTGGTTAAGGAAGATTCTCTCCGGGGTTATGAGATGTGGGGTTGGATTATAAAATACAGCGCACATTTCAGCTGTGTTAAGAGCATCAATGCAAGGACACACACATTATCTCTTAAGAATATAATTAGTAAAAGCGATATATTACATTGCCTAAATCCATAATAAAAGAAAATTTTGTATGGATCATGACACCTAATAAGTACTTATTTTTGCATTTGTCTGTGATGTCTGCAAAATTTTGGTGAGAAACACCTCAAAAGTCAAAACAGTTATGGAAAGATCAAAGAAGCAGAGTAACATTTGAGAAAATAACACTTTTCCGTGAAATATAAACATGAAAAAGTTTATGCGAGAGAGAGAGAGAGAGAGAGGAATCTAGGGATGGATGGGTCCTGTGAACGCAGCACTTGCCACCTAACCCACGAACAGCTATCATGCATCATCACTCTTTCACTCTCTCTCTCTTCACAAATCACACACACATACTGCACACACAAAACATACGCACGGATCCATATAAACGCACCAATGCCAGCACAATGAAATGGGAACATAGATTTGAGATGCAACAACAAAGAGGAGCTGGTTCTGTTGACATATACCAGAATAAAAATCAGAATATATCATCTCATGGGAGGCATTAAATATTTTTAATTTAAATCGGCCTCTCGCTCTCGTGGCCATCTTGGCACCTCACTCTCTCTTTTTAACTCAGTAGATCGATGTATGAAACATTTGGCATGCATGTACATGTATAATTATAGTAATTTTATTATACATATATAACTTCACTCTAATTAATGTAGGGAAGAACTAACAGGTTTTTTTGTCGACCTAGCTAGCTGTGCTAAAGGCCAAAGAAGGGGTGACACATGCAGGGACCTGGCCGAAAGGAGAAAACGACCTATTTCCTCATATGGGGAAATAAATAAACTGCAAAATGCCTCCTAAATACATCAACAGAAAGTGCACTGTTGGGATCCAATGCATATCATGACCACTACATAAGTGTTTACATACATCAGTGGCAAGTTCATCATGACCACTACGAACAATCGGATGGTTGATAGGGTATCTAAGAAAATATTTTATTTTCTAATAGATGAGTACATATGGTAAATTATGTCGATCATTTGACATACAGCACATGCACTACACGTTTCTTCTTCTTTTTTTCTTTCTAAAAATAGTATTGTTAGGATATATTTTGTGAAGGAAAAATTTTAGATAACCAAATTAATGACTTTTATCCGATCTGACCTGTGATAGTGATGGTAAGAGTCATAATATATATATATATGCTCCTTTATATTATTATATATATATTCTCTCAGGCATTGATTTATTAATTGTCTTTTAGAGAATAATTCAAGTTTTATTATATGCCATAGTACATTAAAATTCTTTATTTTGAAAATTTTATCTCAATAAATATTGACGAGATCACTTGATAATAATTATTTTAACAATACTAACAATAATCTAAAAATAATAAATACAAAATGACTTCACGGGCCGGTATGTCATTATTGATAACTTATCAATCAAATTTCACACAGTTTAAGTATTATTTGATGATGCTTCAAGAACCATTAGTTTTAAGTTGTTCCAATTTTAAATCATTTAATGTATAGTGAAACATATATGAAATTTGGTCATATTTTAAAGAATGAAATAATGATAATATGTTTCTTGTCTATAATATTAGATTACAAATTTAAACTTTTTATGGTCACCAATATTATCAAAATGAACAATTGTCAATGATCCCCTCTTTATTATATATTTGTGATTTCTCCTTTTCGTTTTTATTAGGGTTATAACAATATAGTTCTCAAATAAATAATTAGAATTATAAAATTTTAAATATATTTAATGAAATATCACATTAAAGAAAATTGTAGAAACAATTATTAAATTCTAAAGATGTATATAATAATAATAATAATAATGATTATAAATAATATAATTAAACATATGATAACTTATAAAGACTTATAAAAAGTTAAATTATTTTAAGAGTTAAGTTTCACCTTAATTATATAACACATTACTTTAAATAAGGAGAGAGAAAAACTATGTATGAATCATTGGATTCAAATAGATGAAAAGATTTAAACAAAATCAATTGTGGTGAATTATTGATGATGTGGCATGTGTGAGAGGCTAAACAACTTAACTCTCTTTATGAAGTACTAAGTCTGTTCACCCCAAAAAAATAAAGCATATATAAATAATAAAAAAATTCTGTAAAATAACTTTTGTTACAAAAAATTTGAACATAAATGTATATTTTTTAAAATGCTAAAAATATATTTATGAAAAATATTATAATTAGTTACATAATAATTCAATAATAATATATACTTATAGACATCATATCATCTCTTTAAATGAAGAAATAAAAAATAATACGAGACATTTGATTAAGATAAATGAGGAGAGATATATAATCAATGGTGAAAAATATAGATGATGCGGCATAGCTAAAAGACTTGAAAAATAACCCTCTTTTTGGATATGAAATATTTTTTTATTAGATCCTCTATAATTTCTCTTCATTAAATTAAGAAGTCAAGTAACGTTTGCATTAACTACATATTTCAACTAAGAACTTTTGATGGTTAATTGGAAGTCCTAGGTGGCATTTTGCTTAAGTGAATTAAAGTTCGTAACTACGGACTTAAGGAATGTTTCTAAATTGGATGTCATTTATAATTTGGTGCATTAATATATATATATATATAATTCCGTCGATTGCAACAACTTGTAAGCGCAAAATGAAATTAAATTATATAAGCTCTTCAAGTTGGGTTTAAAAAATAATAAATTTACCTCGTTTTATAGTTACAAGTTGAAATAAAATGCAAATTTGAGGCGGACGGGCCCACTGAAAAGGAGGGTTGTGTTAGAATGGTGGCCCTTCCCCTAGTTGGCCTTTATGCAAAGCATCACATGGTTTTGTAAGTTAGAGACCCCTCCCCAGTCCCCACCTTATATTAGATGTAGTCGCCTTGCTGTTGGAACTTAGTCCATGTTGGATGCCTATTGCCTTGATGCTCCTCCCCCTAACCTTCCATGGCCTTTTGACAAATAAAGAAACCAAACCGAACCTTCTTCCACTTATCACATGCTCGCCACTCGCCACATTAATATACTTTCGAAAGTATATATATATGCTTTAGATTTTCTAGTTGAAGATAGCGAGCCCATTGGGCCAGTTGACAAAGCATATTTTGATGTTCGTGCCGGCCCATTACGCAGCACCGGTCCAACAATTCTACAATGCAAAATTCATGCTCGGAGCTACGAAGAACAAAAATTCAAGATTTATATGCTAAGAACGGATTCCCCTTTTCCCCTTCATTATAAAAAAAAATGATTGAAAAGCGTGAGACCAGTGGGCTGATCACATGAACCAAAAAATAATAAATAATATTGAAGTGTCTATAGTTTGTTCGTTAATGTGTCCGAGGAGTATCCCTACCGTATCATGTGTCGCGTGTCAATATTGACCGTGTCAATATGTGTCAATCACGTGTCCATATCTGACATGTGATAGATACGGATATAGCTCAGTTCTTTGTGTGTCTGTACTCTGTACTACATAGCTGATCAGTTACCACCTCTTTCTGATCCTCTCTGGCGATGACACAAGTCCCTTTCCATGCGATCCGCCGATCAAGATCATCTAATTGTGCTACAATCTACATAGAAGTCTGGTATATAGTCATAAAATTCACGAATAATTCATTTTTCATTCATAATCGGATGTTTCACGAATAATTCATCAGTTTAATATATAGTATATTTTTTTGTTAAAAAAAGAAAACGTTTTATTTTAAAAAATATATCATATATTATTTTAAATGAAATTATATGTTTTTAATATTTTTAATATATTATTATTATAATATATATTATATAAAATAAATTACTCTTAAAATATATCCGTATTATACCTAAACGTCAAATTTTGACCTCATCGAACATTTGTAAATCACAAACTTATTACTAAGTTGGTGAACTGATGACAGGGAAGCTAGCGACCGAAGCCCCGGTCAACGGCGGCCGTAACTATAACGGTCCTAAGGTAGCGAAATTCTTTGTCGGGTAAGTTCCGACCTGCACGAAAGGCGTAACGATCTGGGCACTGTCTCGGAGAGAGGCTCGGTGAAATAGACATGTCTGTGAAGATGCGGACTACCTTCACCTGGACAGAAAGACCCTATGAAGCTTTACTGTTCCCTGGGATTGGTTTTGGGCCTTTTCCTGCGCAGCTTAGGTGGAAGGCGAAGAAGGCCCCCTTCCGGGGGGGCCCGAGCCATCAGTGAGATACCACTCTGGAAGAGCTAGAAATTCTAACCTTGTGTCAGCACCTACGGGCCAAGGGACAGTCTCAGGTAGACAGTTTCTATGGGGCGTAGGCCTCCCAAAAGGTAACGGAGGCGTGCAAAGGTTTCCTCAGGCCGGACAGACATTGGTTTTCGAGTGCAAAGGCAGAAGGGAGCTTGACACTATTAAACGATAATGAAATTGCATGAAATTTGAATCACTATCAATCTATAAGTATGAGAACATATTTATAAGATTTTTTTATATTTTTTTATATTTATTTAAAAATTCATTGATAAAATTATCAAGATAACCATTGTCAACTAATCCCTTTCCTTTATTTATTGCTTTCATGGGCCAAGTCAAAATCGAATTAGCTTTTTGAAATTTGAAAAGAAGGTTTCAGCCCAAGTCGGAACCAACAGATACATACAGATCAGCCTTCAATTTCAAAGGGTTGTGTGACAAGACAAACTCGACATCAATGTCTCTCTTTATTAATAGGGATGGGATGACTTATGTTGAAAATCTTGATAATGGGTTGGGATGACTTATGTTGAAAATCTTGATAATGGGTGTTCAAATAAATATAAATATAAATTTAAAAATTAAAAAAAAAATATAGATAACCATTATCAAATGAAGAATTTATAGACTTTATATTTATATTTGAATCATTATTGATCTATAAGTAAAAGAACATATTTATAATTTTTTTTATATTTATTTGAGCACTCATTGTCAAGATTATCAAAATAACCATTGTCAAGTGATCCCTTTCCTTATATATATATATAGGACAATCAAATGAAATCCGTATAATGGGAAGAGTCAAACCTTATTTTCATTAATTTAATATACGGATTCATCTCCTCTGCTGCTGCTGCTGCTGCTGCAAGAAAATCAAAGGTTTTGAACATAAGGATGTTTATTTTAGGGGATATTTGATGTGCTTCCCATTCGTACCACTAGTTTATATTTGCTTGTTTTTATAATGAGTGAAAATAATAAACTGAATTTGTCCTGTATCTGTTGATAAAAAAAAATATATATAGTGCTGAGATTTGCATGAATACTCATCATAATTGGAAATTAAGGAGCTCAGCTAACCCAGAATCCAGGTAATTTCCGAAGAACAATAAAGAAGACAAAAGTCCCGAAAGGAACAGTACATGGTATAAAAAGTACCAGTGAACAAGTTCCTAGATACAGGGAGTAGACAACTAAAAGGTTGAGAGACAAAAAGAAAGGTATCAATTGTAAAAAAGCAACTCTAGCTGTAGGCTGTAGCAGTAGTGGCCTTCAGTTCATCATGCATGTGTTTCCTTAATTCCATGAAAAACACTTGAACCGGGCATCTATAATACATTAAAAAAATCAATATGTATTTTACTGAATTACAGGAAATTAAAAACTCTTATCCTCAAGACCCTTTTCTTTACGCAAATATTCAGAAATAAATGGATACTGATTGAACAATACTAACTTCAATTTAGGTTCTGCACAGCCATTTTAAATTTTAAGGACTGAAATATTAACCGAATAATATTTTAAAGATCAAAATAAATGGATACTGACTTAATTTTATGCATTGGGAAAAGTGCAAGGACCCATCATAGTAATCAATCATCTTAATTTAACCATTGTTGTCTAATACAAATGTCAATTTAATTACTCTTAATTTGAGTTAGCCTTTCTCCATTCCCCACGTAGTCCAGCTCAATTTCCTCAAGGAATGTTCCTTATATTTTCTTCGCATCCCCAAAAGCACAACTAATCAACAATCTCATTCTCCTCGGCCATTAATGGGTTGTGCCACCTCAAAGCAAGCTCAACTAGATCATAGTCGTAGCCCCTCTCCTCTCCCTCAAGACCACCATGTAGTTTCTTTACGCTCCTCTACACTCCACTCTCTAAGCCTCAGAACCCAATTGGAAACCGAAGCCGAAATTGAAATCAAGACAATTGATGAATCATCCAAGTCAGGTCCAACCAAGAATCCTAAGTGGATACTATGCACACCCACCATGACTCCACCAAACGAGCCTGAAACAATCAACACATGGGAGCTGATGGCTGATCTCGACCACTCGCTTCTATCCAGACCCACCACGCCACCTCCTCCTGTGGAACGCTGCTCTTTCTCCTTTCAATCAGTGCCAACTGACATAATAGAATTTGATCAAGAGGTGTTATCTGCTTTCAGAATGGCAATGGAGGAACTATCACCAGTACACCCGGCATCTTTAAGAGCATCTCCTAAAATTGAGAAAATGGATAGACAAATGAAACAGAGTTGTGAAGGGAATATTAATTGCAACAATAACAAGGTGGTACTGTATTTTACTAGCTTAAGGGGTGTGAGAAAGACTTTTGAGGATTGCTGCTTGGTAAGGTTGATATTGAAAGGTTATGGTATACAAATTGATGAGAGAGATCTGTCCATGCATAGAGGATTTCTGGAGGAGCTACAGAAAATTCTTGGTGATGGTAATTTTTATTATGCATGAATTAATTTATTAAATTGCTTGAAACAAAGTGGTGTTCGATTAATTTATCCCAGCAAGTTTATTTACTCTCCTCGGTACTTGTCTGATATTACAAAAATGAGGGAATTTTTAAATTGAGACATGCAAGTAAATTCAAACTTTTCATGTTTTCGGATGAATTTAGTAACCAATCCAGTACGTAAATTCATTGAATTTATTAAGAATGTTGTGGCTTGTGGATATCATACTCATATACATAATTCATATACTCCTAAACAGGTATAAAGTGGCAGCTACCGAGTGTTTTTGTAAAAGGGAAACATATTGGAGGTGCAGAGGAGGTGAAGCAAATGCATGAAGGCGGGGAATTGGCAAGTATATTAGAAGGCTGTGAAAAGATACCAGAAGAGATAAATCGACCATGTAATCAGTGCGGAGATGTGAGGTTTGTAGTGTGCCAGACTTGTTCAGGCAGTTGCAAGCTTTGTATAGAAGAAATTGAGGATCAAGAGGAAGAGAAAAGAGAGTTCATTAGGTGTCCTGATTGCAACGAGAATGGCATTGTGAGGTGCAATGCTTGTTGCTAGATGTGAAACAGGGCATATTTCAGCACTGTCTTGGAGAATTTTGTGTTAATCACTGTGAGACTTGGGTGCATGCTATATCTTACAAAGGAGAGCGAACATGGAAAAAAGTTTTGAAGGTCTGTAATTTTGTTGCGTTTACGTTATTTGATCTTTCTGTTTTCTTTTTTTCCTTTTGTTTTGTTTTTTATATATATTGTGAATTCGTGATTGGTATATTTGGACAATAAGATCTTTTTACCATTATTGTTGATATTGGTGGGTTTGTTAATTTTTGGTAGTCTGTCAGCTTTATTTTTCATTATTTTGAAACAAATTTGTAATAAACACCCTATATACCCCACACATACTCCCTTCAAAAAAAAAATTTAATCTAATTTTCGTTGGAATTTGTTTTTAAATTTTTAGAAACTATGCCGCTGTCAAGACTAATATTCTTGTGGAAGTATGATCCGCAATTGGTCTAAAATTTTGAGCAATAACTGTAATACTAGGGCTGTCAACGAATTCCGTTTCGACCGTGTTTCGTTTCGTTTCGTGATAAACGAAATGGTTAACGAAACGATTTTCTGTTTCGTTTATTAAACGAAACGGTTAACGAAACTGTTTTCTGTTTCGTTTATTAAACGAAACGGTTAACGAAACGGCACTGTTTCGTCACCGTTTTGGCCGTTTGACAGCCCTATGTAATACGTTGTATATATACATGTGTGTAAGCAATGGTTATGGTTCTGGTCAAGGGTAGCTCTAGTTAACTAACAATTCAAACAGAGATCGGCGCCGTTCTACTTTTTTATTTCCAGAGTAATATTTCAACATTTTAAAGTTGGAAGATATATATTTTTTTCAACAAATAAGTGAGCCTTTTTGACTGCTTTTAGTAGGCTTTTAACAAGTCTTAATCCTGTTTGGGTTAGTTGGGTTTGAATATCTTGCCAAAAGGTCGGTAGACTAATACTAGGTCTTCATTTAGTTTTACTAGAAGTTACAAACAAAAGGCAACTGATAATGAAACAACAAAGGAAAGAAAAAAAGATGAAGCAAAAGTGGATGCCAAAACCAGTACTAAATTTATATCAAAGATTGTTCAAGGGGGCCAATGTGCTGTCAATGAAGTATTGACAACCTACTAAAGAAGCCCAAGCCCAACAGAGAAACTTCAGAATTCTTTGTTAATTGACACTCAAATAGAAGCTAGGCATCCTCTCCCTTTGCAAAAAACAAGCAAATCAAAGTGTGCGCACTGAGACACTCACATAAGACAATATTAAAACTTATTAACTTTATTACTGTTACATTACTGTCCTTTGTTTGAACAAAGAGACCCTCATCCTTTATAGCCAATGAGGCCTTCGACCAGCAATGGCTTTTCTATAGAAACAAGGGTGTAACACGGGTCCCATATGTCAGTGACCACCCATGGCTATGGCTTTGAAGTTGCATCCCGAGATCCTCGGCAGTTTGAGGAAACCAATGATGGCAGCCACAAGCGCCACCACCGAGGCAACTGCAAATGCAGGGGTATTACCCTTACCGAACAAGGCATCCCACGGACCAGCCCCAAGAGATACTATCACCTACAATTTTACAAATAAAATTAAAAAAGAACATGAGGACAGAATTAAAGAGAAAAATGGTTAAATAAATGTATCATGGACGTTCTGCATTATATTGGAAGAAATTGATATATCTTACCTGAGGGATCACAATGGAAATGTTCAAGATGCCAACGCAAAGGCCTGAATTATAGGTACAATATGTTATAAGCCAAAGCAGCAACTCATACATTTGCATAAGTTTAATGAAGATAAAAATTGAGAAATAAAGACTAACCTTGTCCTCCCCCTTGAGTGGCTGCCAACTGTGCTGTTACAGCAAATGGAATGCTATACAAAACCTATAAAGCACAGTATGAAAATCAGGCCACTAAAAACAGACTCACTTTCTTATTTTAATTAACTTACTGATAAAATTCAATATATTGATCCTAGAAATCCCTGGTCAAGTTATATGTCATGCAATGAGGCGTATAGTTTTCTACATAAAACACATGTACAAGTATAAAATGAAGCATGGAAAATTTACAGCGAGTGGGAGGCCGAGGACAGTGAAAAGGGAGAGAGCGACAGCCCTGACATCCTTCTCTGCAACAGGTTGTTGGTTGGATGCATTGTTGAACTCCTTCATGGACCAGGTGCCAATAATGCAGGTGACTGCCATCAGGATGGACATGGTCACGTTGGTCATCACCCATACCAGCCGTGCACTAAATTTTCGGCACAATGGTTCTATCATTAGAGAAGTTGCCGCAAGCACCACCTAAAATGGAATTAATATTTCCAGGTCAGCAATTGACAACTACATGTTACAAGCTTTTCTACTTGGTTGTTAGCTGGTTTCTGTAATGATTAGTATTCTTCAATTCCAGCAAAATATCATGCATCAGAATTCATAAATGAAAACTAAAAATTAAGTAACAACTAAGAACATTACAAAGATACGAGAGGTGGAAAAACACAACAAAAATATATACTTACCCTTCATATTTAGCCGGCTGCAATCATTTAGCTAAGCATGAATTAAAAGAAGTTTATTGAAACATACCGAATTTAACAAGAGACCCAGTGCTCCATCTCTGACACCACGTTCATACGATCTAACTTGGCTTGGTGTTCCCTTTGGCTGTCCATGATAAATCTCACGTCCCATCCAATCGGTATCATACATATTAAAAGGAAACCATGACAGCTGAAAAATGAAGTACAAGTCTCATTTTTCATTTTTCAGAAATTAAAGAAGGCCAATGATTTGTTTTTTTGTCGATTTTTCAATTACCCAGGTGAGACAGGTTACAAGAAGAACAGACAGCATGCCAGGAGGCAAGTTCTTAAAGCTTTGGAAGAAATTGAAAATCCCATCCTTTTCCTCCTTTATTGGGGATTCTATTTCTATTACAGTGCCCTCACTTGTTAGTCCAGTTTCTAGTGCTGCAGCTTCTATTTCAGAAAGTGGGACCTCATTGGCAAAAATCACCGTTACAGCCACAGAGATTAATAGCAAAATCTGAAAATGGATAGAATTTAGTTCGAGTAGTTGTGTCTTTCTGGTGAGGGCATGAAAACTAAAAAGTCTAGAAGTTTGCAGTTCAACACTTACCATGGCAATAAAAAATGCACCTTTGAGATTTGCACATGCCTCGCAACATGCTTTTGTCATGAGAAAAGGAAACCACCTAATATTATTGAGGCATAAACTCATTTATTTTCTGACAATTCATAGAACCCAAAAAAGTGAAGGCTATATGATCTAATTTTCTAAAGGGAAGGATCCCTTGACAATGGGTTATCTTTGAAAATCTTGATGACGAATCTCCAAATAAATATGAAATAAATCTTAAAAATAGAAAAAAACGTTATAGATATGTTGATGGTGATTAAAATTTCATACAATTTAATTATTATTTGCTATTTCATCAAAGACCATCAAAATGTTATGTATTTTACAATAGTTTTCAATATATTTATAAGTTTTTTTCTATTTTTAAGATTTTTTTTTTATATTTATTTGAAGATCCATTGTCAAGATTATCAAGTGATCCCTTCGCTTTTCTAAAATCTAATGAGTTGTCCATATTTTTCAGATGTTCCATCAAACTGTTCAGTCAAAGTTATCTCAAATTCTCAATAACAAGGTTTTGGTGCTGGCATACTGAGAACTGCTACCAGCATATAAGCAAAGTAAAAAGATTTAGAAGTATGAAAATCATACTTGTGCCATGCTCCTGTGGAACCAGAAGCATACCCAATTATATTCCCAAAAGCCATCCATGATGAAAAAATTGCATTAGCTTGATGGCACCCTTGCGCGCCTGTTTAAAGATTGTAATTGGAATAGTAATATGAGTATTGAATTCAGAAAAATAAATGCATCCAACTTGGTTATGAGCATAGTTTCCATTACCTGATAAATCAGCCATAAGTGCACGAGCTGGTCCCTAAGTACAAGTGAAAAAGAAAATAATATACTTGAGGTAATCTTTTGAAAACTGTTCGATATTATTATAATTAGCATTATTGCATAAGAGAATTAAAAAGGGTAGGGAGAATTAATATACTTGGACAAGGTTGTTGGAGAAATCTAGAATCCAGAATCCAAAGATGAAGACAACGGCAGCATGCACTCGAGCACCAGTGTAGTCCCTGTTTAGAAGTTGAATACAAATTAATTGATCAAGTTACAAAGGAACTCGTCACGGCATAAAAAGTTACAAAGTTGCTCGACAAGTTTAACTCACAGGCACAAACAAACTTTTTGGAAATCAGTTTGTATTTTACAAAAATACAGAGATGACAACTATACTGACGTCAGTTAATTGGTACATTAAAAGTATTGTATCTCTTACCTGCAATGAAGTTTGGTATCGCCTAGTGCAAATCCAATGTCAGATGAAAACCCGATGATCAGCACCTAGACAGCAACAATGATATGTTCCATGTTAATATAAACTAACCCCACTGACAAAATTAATAATGAAACAAAGCACATACATATTAGAATTAAGGAAGTAATACGAACAGCAATGCAGATTAACAAACATCCAATGAGAATAAAGGGTCGACGCCTCCCGAATGCTAAACGACATCTGTCGCTCCAATATCCAACACAAGGTTGCACCTGTAGTAGTTCCAAATCATTACATGATAAAATGAAATTATTTTGACGAAAATATCAAACAGCATGCATGACAAAGTATACCATAACATATATATTCTGAAGGGAAAAAGCCAAAAACCAGCCTATATTCTTCCATATGTGTGAAGTATAAACATTTGAGAAGTGCCATCTGAGGCATGTTTCAAGAAAATGGGAAGATAAAAAGGATTGATGTTATTCCATTAATGTGCAGAAAATATATTTTGGGTGCTTTTTAGGGATGAATAGATGATCGCACCCAATAGTTGAATCAGAATTTCGTCTCCCAAGTGAAACAAGAATATACTTTTATCAAACAAAGGAAATGCTTTTGTGACATGCGTTGTTTAAAGATTCATCTGCAAATTAATGCAGATTCATTTATAAAGACGTGTATTTTGAAGTTTGAACCTTTGTAAATCAACAGGCTCTCTGTAGTTGGATCTGTATCATCTGCAATCCAAATGCGATCGGAAGATCCTCCAATCTTAACTCGTACCATCCGATCGAGATTGCATGATCGGGATCTGTTTGATTAATTGGTTTACAGGGTCTGCGATTTCATGCGTTCGGCATCGCATGATCGGAATCAGACGGCCTTCCGATCGCATTTGGGATCATAGGGGAATTCATCGCCTCTGTCGTTGGGAATAAATAACATGGTTCAAGCAGTCTTACCACAAAGCCAGCGATAGGACCGCATATCCACATAACTGAGCTCAGAGCATGAGAAAGTCCAAGAGTCTAAAAAATAACATATAAGATAAAGAAGTCAGATAATCTTCCACAAAAAAAAAATAAAAGATACAATTTCCAAAATAAGTAGATCTAGTAAATATATATAGATAAATAAGCGGCCTATGAAACATGATAGAACTTGTCTCTGTTTTGTGTATATTGATATATTCTTTCACTAAATTAGTGTTCCTAAGATTATATTTCTACAACTAAATCAACCAAAATTTACACCAGATAAACATACAATTTTTTCATATTTACATGTGCATCAGCTATATAAAATATTGAAGTAAACACTAGCTGGAGGCGGTACACACATTATTAATTGATGGTTCATAATATTAACCATAAAGCATACATATATATAGTGTAAGGAATTTTAGTCGATCTTGATTATTATTATTATTATTATTATTATTATTATTATTATTATTATTACCTTTATATATTTATTATTATATTATTATATTATGACTGTGGTAATAATTATTTATTATTATATTATTATATTATAATTATAATTATAATAATTATTATTATATTATGACTGTGGTTATATTGTTATATTATTATGATTATTATTATCATGATTATTATTATTATTTTATTATTATTATTATCATCATCATCATCATCATCATCATTAGTATCATAATTATCTATATTTTAACTATTCTTATTAACAACTGTCAAATTATATTTTCACTCTTCTAAATAGTCAAAAATATTATTCTTCAGTTTCTAAAATACATTATTTTATAACTCTTGTAAAATTATTACTCTTCCAAATTATTTCGTGACCCAAATCTTCCCAAGTTATTTCTTGACCCAAAGTCATAAATGAGACATCACCAATTAACTATTTGCACTTTTTACAACGTTATAATATATAAAGCTATACGTATACGGTCGCCTTTTACTCTGCTATACATCTATGGCAGTCAGTTACTCATAGATGCCTGCACTTAAGTACTAGGTTTACTTTCCAACTATTTCTAGCACCAAAATCGAGGATATCAACCCTTCATAGTTTATATTAGTTTATATTAGAGGTCGTCTCCAACACTCAATTCTTTTAAGAAACGTTCTCCGGACCTTCGCGGCAGTGGCATTTATTTGTCTAATAATCCGTATTGGACACCATGTTAAATGTGTTAAAATTATCATCTTTACAACCGTTCATTAGTGAAAAGTCCATTAATGAAAATTGTTTTTACGGTTCCTACCTCATAAATGCACCTATTTATTGGTAATATTAACTTCAAACGGAGGGGGAAAATACGTTAATTAAACAAACTAGTATTGGTTATATTTCATCAAAACCAACTAATATAAGAATAGTCAAGAGTGCCTTTCTATAAAATAAAAAAAAACAGAAGAAAATAGCGGAATTTCAAAGATAATATCTGATAATACTGTGAACTCAATGACTCAAACAAGGGAGCAGAAAGTTTGACGGTATAAAATTCTCCAACAAAAGAAGCGTATACAGTATACTATACGTCTATACAGATGAGGAGTCAAGAGACAAGTAAAAATCAAAGGAAAAAGAAAAATACTAAACGATGGATATACCTGCACGTAAGGTGTGAGGAGGGATAACTGGAGAGCCCAACCGTACTGGACACCTCCAGCGACTGCACACGCCAAGACCAGTCTCATGAGGGTGAGGCTCACCGGACGCACTGGAGGCTGCTTCGTCGTGCCTCCTGCCTCGATCTTCTCCAACCCAGTGGTCTCCATCATCTCCAATTCTCCTTTCCGTCCTTTCTCCATTTGTATCGCTCTCAACTCTCAACTCAAGAGTTGCAATGTTATATCGTATACACTTGCATAAACTATAAATTTAAGAGAGATAGAGAGGGAAGGAGTGGAGAGAAATTGTAGTGACCACTTGAGAAATGGGGGACTAGTAGTGTGGAGAGGAGGCAGGGTGGAGGATTTATAATAGTAATACCTTGCTCTGATTGTACTCTGCGCCTGCGGTGTGGTGTCCCGCAGGATCCATCAAATATTATCGGATTGTTTTCTGCCAGGCGCCAGCCGGTACTGGTAAGTCGTAACTGATAATGTTTGTTATCCTTATCCAGATAATTAATTTGAATTGATTTTTTATTACATTGAATGTTTCATTAATTACTTGTCATAAGAATGTTACTTCGCGTTTTACATAATAATTCCGGGGAATGAATGTCATTTATATATGTCAACAATTGTGGTATGATTTTGGCTAGTGACTCCAATTTATTTTATATAACAATATATTCTCCTTTCACTTTATTCCAGTATCACTCTCACAAAAGAGATTCAACCACGATTTTGAAGCATTTTTAATAACGGTTATTCAATTATTATTGAAGGGTATTAGAAAAAGTACCAACAATTTTTAATACATAAAAAAAATTTAAGTTTTCAAAATTTTTCAAGCATGTTACATCATTAATTTTCTCCACTATTGATTTAATTTAAATCTTTTCATCTTCTTGAATCTAAAGGTTCATATAAATAGTTTCTCTCTCCTCATATGGGTTAAACTTTCAAACTTTTCAAACATACCACATCATTACTTTTCTCCGTCATTAATTTATTTAAATATTTTCATCTTATTGATATCCAAGAGTTCATTTAAAATAATGTGTATAATATACTTAAGGTAAAACTTAACTTTTAAAATGATTAAATGTTTTATATGATCATTTATATATTATTATATTTAATTTATATTATCTATTATTCTAATAATTATTATTATAATTATCATTATTACTTAACATATAAATTATTATGTATAAAAAATTTTAATGTAAAATTTTATTTAATATATTTTAAGTTTTTATATTATTAGTTATTTATTTTAGGACTATGTCACGACAAAATCCGAGTTACAACCCTAATTTAAAATAATGTGTGTAATATACTTAAGGTGAAACTTAACTCTTAAAATGATCTAATCTTTTATATAATTATTTATATATTATTATGTATTTATTTATATAATTTATTATAATAATAATAATAATTATTATTATTATTATTATTACTTATCATTCAAAATATTATGTCTCAATTTTCTTCAATGTGAAATTTTATTAAATATATTTAAAATTTTGATGTTATTAATTATTTATTTTAGGACTATATTGTCGGGGTGAAACCTGAGTTACAACCCTAATCGTTATTAATCGTGTTGTTAAAATCATTCTTAGAAGACCTTTAATAATGTTTCTTAGTTAAAGAGGTTTTTAGCAATGATTTTTATCTAAGAATCATTATTAAATGATATTTTTCTATCTAAGAACCGTAATGGGTCCTTTAGCAATGGTTCTTAGTTAAAAATTATTATTAAATGAGTCTTTAACAATAGTTTTAACTAAGTATCATTTTTAAATGATCTTTTAATAACAGTTCTAAGTTAAAAATTATTGCTAAATATCATTTTAATTTTTTTAACTTTAACTAAGGACAAACAATACAACAACAAAATGAAGATAGATTGTTATATAAGAGCAAATATTATGGTATATTTTTTATTCAATAATTAATATAGAAAAATATAATTATTTATTTAATAAAAAATATATTTAGTCAATAATACATTTTATTCATTCAATGATATAAAAATTTACATAATTTATCAGAAAAAAATAAAAAATATATATATCTTGAAACTTCAAACGCATTTTTGAGGGTCAAGGATAAGCATTTTTGCACTAAAAGTCACCTTGATGGTGGAAGTAATTAATCCTATAAATCTCATCATATGCTTTTTTTTTACACATAAGACGTCTCAATCGGAGTTTCCTACCAAAAGTTATATCCGTTTGAAGTAGAGATAATTAAATTTTTATTTTATTATTTTTATTCTCTCCTCTTTGTCTTTCTTTGTCCCTCACCTCTCTTTTAACATGAAACATGGAGAAAAGGTTTTTGAATTTTAATTTTTATATCGTTAGAACGAGATGAAAGAATAATGAGATTGAAAATTCTAGCAATTCGTAGGAGCAAAAAAAAACTAAAATGTCATTGGTGAATTCTTTTCTGTCAGAGTCAAAATTCAAATATCACCCATTAGCAAGGATTCCTTACCAAAAATATTGCTAAATATTATATTTAACAATGATTCTTTATAAGGAACCGTTGTTAAATGAGGTTTTTAACAATGATTTCTTTATTAAACCGTTGCTAAAAGAATATTTAATTTTTTGATGTATCCGGTCTCTATTTTAATAATATTTTTTTATTAAAAAATTATTATATTTTTTTAAATATCTCAGTAATGTCACTAACTCCTTTTAATAATGGATTTGACTTATAACCATTATTAAAGGTCCTTTATGTTATAGTTGTATATTTTAGAGTAATTCTAGTGTATATCAAATTCTAGCACATTAATTTTTTATCGAATATATTTTTTGTGAATATTACTCAAATGAAAATTTCAAATTCATAAATGTGTTTCTAACGATTTAGATAGAATGTGTATCAAATTTTATTGAATTTCAAAGCGATTTAGTTTCATAACATATAATTTTAAAATTTTAACGAAAGAGTTTCAATGATAATATAATGAATGATCAACTAATCACTAAATTATTTCAAATTTAATATACATTTTATCTAAATCATTACAAATAATCAATTTTTTTAATTTTTTTCATTCGGGAAATATTTTAAAAAATGATGTATTATAAGCATTATATGTACACTAAAATGACTTTATATTTTAAATGATCAACTTGACTAAACTGATGAAATAATAATAAAAAAATTGACCCATTTATTTTGTTCGAATTAGTGAGTCTCTCATAATGTAAAAATAAATAAATGTATTAATAGACCAGCATTAGTATTTATGAGATTAATAAAATGCACCAGTTAAAACAACTAAGTGTGCATAAAAGTAACTATATAATGAAATATAATTTAATTTATCGATTGACTAAATCAGTCATTAGCTTACTAACAGAAATAATGTTTGTCATGTGAGAAGTAATGCGTTTGAAACGAGAGAAATTTTAATAAATATTTAATATTAAATAATTTGGGCTCGTTTTTACATCCAAAGAAACTTAGAGGTTGGTTACTAATTCCCCTTAAAATATAAAAAAAAGTTAGACATAAAAATTTTGTTTCTGTTAATTCAAATGTAACATTTTATTCAGCTTGGTCTCATAGTTAAAAATAATACAACGGTAATAATAATCTCTGAGATAGTTAGAAAAAAAAATGAGCGGTGAAAAATAAAACTAAGGGTCACTCAATTTTATATGATATTGAATATGAACCATATTTATAACTAAAATTTAAATTATTCATTTTTAGTCACTGAATTTCAATAGATATTCAATTTTAATCATTTTT
The DNA here is from genome assembly GCA_037127355.1 of Schoenoplectus tabernaemontani. Taxonomy (NCBI): domain Eukaryota; kingdom Viridiplantae; phylum Streptophyta; class Magnoliopsida; order Poales; family Cyperaceae; genus Schoenoplectus; species Schoenoplectus tabernaemontani. Next base: position 523,710 of record CM073742.1, read on the forward strand.
ATCCTAACGATGATGATAACACATTCTATGTGGACTCTATATTTTACAGTTAGACTATAATAAATGTTTATTATTTAAATCAGATACATTACTTTGCACTCCTAATAATAATAAACACACATATTTTTTTTCTCTTTTCTTATCTCATTTAGTCATTTATTAGTGTTTCTTATCTTTATTGTAACATTATATAACTCATGTAAAATGTCATGTTAACTCATTTTAATCGAAGAATGACTAAATTTAAATATATGTTGAAATTCAGTGATTAAAAATAATAATTTAAAGTTGAGCGAATAAATATGAATTTTAAGTGGCATCTCAAAAAATTAACGTTTTTTTAATAAATAACATAAGAGTCTGGATAGTAAACTTCGAAGTATGATTGCATGACTGGCACTTCTTTCGCGTATAAATTTTAAAAAAATCAATTTTCTTATGATTTAAACTCATCGATGCAAAAAAATTTAAAATCAAATTATCCTGATAGATATTTACATGACTTGACAAGGAGTTGACAAGTGCCAACTAAGAGAAGAAAATGAGAACTAAAAATAAAAATCCATTTTTAATTTAGTGTTAAAAATAATACTCTATGTATAAAAGTCATAGATTTAAAATAAAATCTTTAACAAAATTTATAATTTAAATAAGGAAGGGATATGACAATGGCTATTTTGACAATCTTGATAATAGATTTTCAAATAAATATGAAAAAAAATTATAAATAGAAAAAACTATATAGATATATTCTTCTACTAATAGATTGATAGTGATTCAAATTTCATATAATTTTATTATCATTTGATAGTATATCAAAAATCATTAAATTAAAACCGTTACAACTTACATAATATTTTGATGATCTTTGATAGATTAAAAAATAATAATAAAATTGTATAAAATTTGAATCACCATTAATCTATAAGTAGAAAAACATATATATATTTTTTATTATTTTTAAAAAATTTATAATATTTATTTAAAGATCCATTATTAAAAATAACCTATTGCGAAGGGATCTCTTCCTTTAAATAATTTAGACTCGATCTTTACTATATCTTGCGGACAAAATCTTTACTATATCTTGTACGAATTTCATATTGTGAATTAATATTAATAATTCTCACTAAAAAAAGGGTGAAGTCAATTTTCTGTCGGAATTCGCATGGGAGACACACGTGTCAATACACTTGTGCCACGTAAAACTTGGACATTCCAGTCGTCCACTATAGAAGCCCATTAAATTCTCATCCGGGCCCACATTTTAGGGGATATATGGTTGACCGGCATTTATTTCCTGTCCATTTTCTCAAAGGCAGGATGTTCCGGTCATTCATTTATAAGAAAACTGGAGAAGTCCAACTAGCAAAATTAAGGAGAGTATATATTATTATAGACTAATTTCTAGAAAGTAATGAATGCATGTCTGACAATACGACGTCAAATGCTAGAATAGTGGGATTTGGATAAATGGATAATTGTTGCATCATCGCGGAACACCGAATTTTAGGGGTGTCAATGGATATTAAAGTCCAAAATCGGATCAATTAGTCCGAATGAATTTGTATATGAATCTAAAAAAATATTTAATAGTTTATAAAATCTACATACAACATTCAAATACGAATCGTTATAAATTTGATCAAATAATTATTTTCATAATTTTAATATTTTTTTAAAATTAAAAAATATAATAATTAGATCATATTATTTAAAAAAAATATTATGCAAGTTATTTCAATTAGTATTAAATATTAAAATTATTTTTTGATGTGCATTGTACATATTTTATTCATATTAAATATTAAAATTATTATTATATATATTTGAATATAAAATTCAATCATGCTCCGAATCCGATCCGATATCCGCTATATAAATGAATATAAATACGTGTTTTGATCTTATAAATTTTTAATGGATCCATTCTGAATTCGATCCATTAACACCCCCACTGAATTCAATTCCGTTGGAGGTCCCCTATTCATAAAAGTGTTCGTCATTGGGTTTCGGGTGGAAATGAAATTTAATGGATTCAGATTTTATTTTCATTTTGAAGGCTGTTGGAAAATTTATATATATTAGGTTGAAATGAATTTACTTTTTTTTTCCTTCAAAATTTCATGAATTTTGTTAGAAAATCTTACTGGAATCGGTTATGAAACTGTTATCCAAACCCAATCTCATGCACTTCCATTTCCAACAAAACTCATGGAGATGGAGCAGGGTTCTGTCGTGACTACCTTTGCCCGAAATCCACAATAGTGCAGTAGTGCACATTCAAAAACTCAAATGGGTACCCGCAAAGAACAACGTGGCAATGTAAAATGTGATGTCATAGATGACAACAACAATAAATCAAATAGAAGAAAGGGATTACTCAGACAGTTCACAATGTTCATCTTAATTATCTTCATAACGGGAAATAAAATAAATTCAAGAAATTCAAAAAAAAAATTTAATATTTATGAAAAAATTAACAATTATGAACTTATTATGTTTGAAATTTTAAGCTATTTAAGTATCTTTTGATAGTGTATCAAAAATCATTAAATATATTAAAAAGTGATAAATCACATAAAATTTCGATATTCATTAATAAATTATCACAAAATATTTAAAATATTTAAATTGTATAAAATTTGAAACAATATAAAAAAACTATGCTTTTTTTATATATTTTTTTCAAATATTGTCCAGATAAGCATTGTCAATTGATCCCTCTTCTTAAATAAATAAATGCATTTGTTGAAAAATTATATAAAAACGTTAATATTAATACAACAAAATTTTCAAAGTAGGAAGTTACAATTATGAACATCAAAATAAACAAACTCACATATTTATTTATGTTAGATAAATATGATTTTCTTCTTTAAAAAATGCATGTTTTATGTAATATAAATACTTCTTGTACATGTTTAATTTAAAAATGAACAAAGAACATTGTATCGCATTTACTGCATATTTGCAAGTAATATGCATCTGAACCGTGAATTTAGACATTTAACCGAACATGAATAAGATAACGTAGGGGTGTAAATAGGTCGGGTTGGGTTCGGAGTCGGATCATATTATTTTATTTATTTTTTGATCCGATCGGAACCGGCTTTCGTTAAATTGAGGATCAAAATTTTTTGATCCATATCCGATCCGACCAATATAAAATAATTAATTATTAATTATTTTTATATAATTTTAGATAATTAAATATTAATTAACTTATAATTAATCTTAATTAGTATATAATTATTATATAATTATATTTTAATTAGTAGTAAATTATAAAATTATTTTAAAAAACATAATTAATCGGGTTGAGTCGGGTTGATCCGAACCCGACCTAACCCATATACGACCCATTTATCATCGGATCATGTCGGATCGGGTTTGGTCGAGTTCGAATCAGATTGGTATAGCAGATCGAATTGGATCAATAATTGACACCCTATGATATCCCAAGTCCCAACCAAAATAATGAGGAAAAATATTATTAATTTTGGCAGAAAGTACGTAACATTGCAAATCAAAGAATTTCATAGAAAACATCTTGATAGGGATTAGGATCTGCTATTATTCTTGGAGAATAATAGAATCCTACTATCAAATTTCAAAGAGTATTAAAAAAATAAAAAATATTTTTTTTATCGACATGTACTTTTAGATAATTTTGTAGATTGATAGTTAAGTAAAATTTCATGTAATTTCATTAATGTTTGATAATCCATCAAACAACATTAAATTAAACTATTATAAATATTAATGAAAAGCTGTTAAATTTAAGAATCTTTGATGAACTATCACATATTAATAAAATGACATAAATTTGACGGACTATCAATTTATAAGTAAAATAACATATTTATAAAAAAATTCTATTTTTATTTTTTTTTTATATTTTTAGATTTAAAAATAGAACCCATTATTGTCCAAAATAATAGAAGATTTTGATCCATATTGAGAGTAGAGTTTGCAAATGAGTTGAGTTCGAGCGAGTCGGACCTACCTCGATTTCGGCTCATGAAAATTCGAGTTGAGTCGTGTTGGGCTCGTGAAATGCTTATTTGAAAAACCTATGTCAGAAGCTCGGCTCGTTACAATTCAAGCTAGCTCGCGAGATCTCCTTTGCCTCGCTTTGACCCTTAGTTGCTCTACGAGAGAAAGTCGGAGATCTCCTTTGGCCCTACAAAATTTGTACTGATACAGACATCTCTCGTTGTTATTATATTCTATTTTGTCATTTCACGAGATAGTTATCTCTTTTTAACGATATGACAAGCGAAGTCATATTCTAATCAATTTGTTTTTATTTTGTAAGGTGAATGTTAAATTTTCTTGTTATGGCCATGATCCTTTAGTGAACCCTAAACATAAATTAAGTTACCTTGATCCATCTTTGTCGGTCTTCCGGAGAGACACAACCCGTTGATCACCGGACTCCTTTAGCCTTCCAGCGATCTTCCTCTAATCCGATGGAGTGATTGAGAGGGCCAGGCGTCGAGACGGTTTCTTCTCTTCTGGAATAATGTTAAGAGAGAGAGAGATCTGGATCTGTTAGAAATGAAAAGGTGCCAGAAAGTGAGGAAATGAAAAGATATCCAAAACCAACTGTATCCCTGCATATATATGGACGTCCATATAATAAAGTGCAGTTATACCTTAATGGGTCCATATTGGATCCAGATTCTCTCTTAACGGGTTCGTTGCTTAATCGAGAAAGGCATGTCTATGGTTGTGTTCTCCAGGGACCAATAGCATAATTGTATTATTATCGAGACTTTATATAATTCGGACCATCGCTAAATCATAAAGTCATTAATACGCATTCTACACATTAAAGGCTCCACTTCTCATGACATATAATAAACCGTCTGAGAATTTGATCACTTCATTATGGGTATAATTTGTGATCCATTATATAATATATTTATTACATATAAGCCCATACATATTGTAATTAATAATAATTAATTCCAACAATAATGACATGAATCATGAAGGGGATGTGTAGTTTGAAAATTACATGTAATGTGATCCACATGCCTATTTTCTATTTGGTCACCTTAATTAATCTGAATTAGAGGTCGATTATAAGCTCGAGTGTATATAAAGGCGAATAAGCTGAATAAGCTGAATAAGCGCATGATACATTACAAAATCATAGAATATCATATAAGAACTACTTTGCATGATATCGAAAAAGTATATCATATAAAACATAAAAAAAAAAAAAATACAAGTACAAACTCCCGAAACTCAACTCTAATAATCTCTGCAACATATATACCCATATGAGCGACATGCTCATGAAAGCTGTTTAGGTATCAATCCCTTAGTCGGTGGATGCTGCTTTAGCATGGAAGGCTGTACCATTATGCTCGATACTTATAAGTCCCCGCTCTGAACTCTCTCCTTCACGACAAGGAACTTAATGTCGATATGTTTGGATTTCGACGAGCTCATGTTGTTGTTAGAATATAGCAACTTTGCTGAACTATTGCCACAATATAACTTAAGTGGTAACTTAATAGTATTCACGATGCGCGACCTGTGACAAAGTTCCTTAGCCATATTATTCATGGTTCGATGCCTCGAAACACGCAATAGATCGGGTTGCCATGGTGGAGGAGGCAATCATGGATTGCTTTGCACTCCTCCAAAATAGCTCCTCCAACCAACATAAAAATATATGGGATGTTGACTTTAAGCTATCCACATGACCATGAAAGTCGGAATCGGTATACCCCGATGACCTCGAAGCTTGTCGATCGCAGATATGTTAACATGTGATTCTTCGTTCTTTACGAGTACCTTAGTACCCTTTTGGTACTTTCCAGTGATTCATACCGGGATTGCGAGATAGCGACCAAGCATTCTGTGATATACGCAATATCAGGACGCGTACACACTTGAGCATACATAAGACTTCTATCGAAGAAGCATATGGAATCGATGCATTTATGATTTCTCGAGTTACATTTTTGGCCTTGATCAAGACTAAACTTGTCTCCTTTAGCAACATGGGTATTTCTTGGTTTATAATTTTCCATACCATATCGCTTGAGAACTTTATCGATATATGCTTGTTGTGAAAGTCCTAAAATACCCTTATTTCTATCTCTGTGTATTTTAAGACCTAACACATACGATGCTTCGCCAAGATCTTTCATGTCAAAAATGTTTGAAAAAAAAAATTCTTGGTTTCATGCATCATATTTTTATCGTTACTAGTGGCAATATGTCGTCGACATATAAAACCGAAATACAAACTTACTCCCGCTAAACTTGTGATATATACATTCATCCACTTGAAGTTAGGCTCAAATCCGAATGAGATAATTACTTGATGAAATTTGAAATACCTTCCCGATCATGAGACGCTTGTTTGAGTCCATAGATAGACTTCTTTAATTTGCAAACCATCTTGTTTCGAGTCATCGATTCGTAATTCGGTGGTTGCGACATATAAATGCATTCATCAATGCTCGCCTATTGAGAAATGCGGTCTTAACGATCCATACGATATAACTCGAGTAGATATTGCGACTTATTCTCTCTACGGTGGGCCGTCTTAAAGGCCTGACTTCTTGAGGTTCTTGAGGTGGTATAGGTTCCTCATCAACATCAACATTGTCTTGTTAGGATTCTCTTCTATTTACGGAGGTTCATTGACTATAGGTTCATTCACCACGAGATGTGGGTTCGGGAACAAATGAGTCTCTCGGATATCCTTATTACAATTGAGTGCATAGATGTGGGTGCCTCTCGTATAGGAGAATCATGTGATTCTTCAAAGACAATTTGATTTGTATTTCCCCTACGAACCATAACATCCTCGAAGAACTTAAGCTTGTATTTGTCTCAAAATTAATCTATTAGTGGGATCATAAAATTTATACCCACGGGACCTTTACTGCATATCAGATAAAATAGCGACTAACAGTCCTTTCATCCAACTTCTTCTCTTGTGGCCTATAAAGTAGAGCTTGGTGGACAACCCCAAATTCTAAAATGTTGGAGACTAGGTTTTCGTCAGATCCACAACTCATATGGAGTTTTGTTTCTTTGCCTTAGTCGGTGCCGATTCAAAATGTATGATCTTTGTCTTAAGTGCTTCTCCCAGAGGTTGATGGAGGCGATGTATGAGAAATCATGCTTGCACCATCTCTATTAATGTTCGATTAGTCTTTATTTCAAGCTAGTTCATTCTTGGTGAACCGACATTGAATCTTGTGCACAATCCCATTATCCTCGAGAATTTAGCAAAAGGCCCTGGACGTTGCTCTCCCGAGCAATCGGAGCGGCCAGTAATATTCACCGCCACGATCGATCTGCGCCTTTAATCCTTTTGTTGAGTTGTAACTCGACTTCGGACTTGAAGGATTTAAATGTGTCCAAAGCTTGAGCCTTTTCTCTAATTAAATATATATAGCCATATCTAGAATAATCGTCGATGTAAGCGATAAAATATACATGACCATTCTAGTTCTTTGTAGGGAATGGTCGCATATATCCGTATGTATCGGCTCAAAGAACATCAGATCATACGATTGGTGTATACTTACGCATGCTTGTTTGTTTGCCATTAGCACATTCGATGCACGGACCCGAGGTCGAGCATGATCAAGCGCGAGATTTCACTTGAACAAGACGTGTAATTCTGTTGAGAAATATGACCTAAACGCTTGTGCCAAAGTGCATTTGAATCTGATGTGTTAATTTTTGTCTAACATTTCGAACGAACGAGAAAACCGGAAGACGAACCATATTGGAGTGTGCGATACAAACTAAATTTTCCATCTCCAAATGAACAAGAAAAACCTAATTTGTCCAATGCGGAAATAGAAATTAAGTTAAATCTAAAAGACAGCACTGATAAAAGTATCATACAAATTCAAATATAAACCGAGTTTTCATAAGTAATCTAAAATGCCCTATGCTTCAAGCCTGACTTCAGCCTTATTGTCATCGCCTACATAGATGTATCTTTCACCATCTCTTGGCCTACGGTAATTTCGGCAACCTGCATGACACGAGATATGTGAGTTGTTGCACCGAATCTATCCACCATGTGTCTATTGAAATGAAAGCGAATTAACTTCTTCACGAAACAAGAGAAAAATTACCTTTCTTTGCACGCCATGCGTGATAATGGTGAGTACAATTTTTCTTCATGTATGAATCCACAAAAGAAACACCATTTCTTTTCCTTATCCCTCTTCTCTTGTCTTGATAACTTAGGTTTCTTGTCCTTAGTGGGTTTCTTCTGCGAACTTGTAGTCGCGACATACGAATTGATTTTACGTTTATTTCCACTTTTCCTTTAGATGTGGAAGCTGATGTTTGCTCAGCTCTCGCTCTTGTCGGAGTCTTCAAACGCTCTTCCTCACCGAACACGGTGCGAGATGAGCTCATTATTTGTCCATGATTCCTTCGACGATTGTAGCTCACCTTAGACCCGCGAAAAGAAGTGGGAAGAGAGTTGAGAGACAAATAAACCAACATATCTTGGAGTATGTCGAGTTTATGAGCCTTGATTTTGAAGCGGTATTCATACATTTCAAGAATGTGCTCGACGACATTACTTACGCCATTGTACTTCATTGTGCGAGTTTGTTTAACAGAATGTCTATTTGACCTTCCTCATTCCTAACAAACCTGCGCTCCGAGTTCCTTAAGATAGTCCCGAGGCAGTGAAATCGAGAAAGCGGGTCCATAAAACTTTCAGAATGGTCCTTTAACGTGACCTTAAGACACAAGCAATTTGACCTCATCACCGTGCATGCGCATTCAGACATTATCAGGACTATGCTCTACAGACTGATGCCAATTGGTTTAACTCTTTATGTACGCTATATCTAGATCAACACACCCAGAATAATCTCTAAGGTATCTTTCTATTCCTTGTAATTAGAACCAAATCAACATCGAAATGCTATTGATGCCGATCGTGATAGATCAGATAATCTTTGTGAAAAATACATGTAATATAAACGAATCAAATGTCTGAATTATAATATTAAATCAAAATAAGGCATATTTCATCAACTAAGTATCCTCAAATAATAAGTGTTCTTTGGAATCAATTATTATTCTAAGATAATTAGGCGTAATAATGATATATAACGGTCCATTTTGATGTCAATTAGTCAACTTTCCTTTCAGATTGATCAACTAATCACACACAAAACTTATTAACCATTACCTATATATTACTATGATCTGTTTACATATAACTAAGTGATTGTTGTCTTTCCTTTGGGATAGTCCAAAAATCAAATATTATATATATCGTCGTATACAAGTCTTGAAAAATAATTAACGCCAATATAAGAGCTTACTTTGGTAAGATAATAATTTTGTTAATTATTTCAAAAAATGTATTTAATACGAAGCCTTCATAATGATTTAACATTATCGAATAAATTTCTCAAATATGTTGGCTTAACCTAAATATCAATTCATGGGTTCATACTTGATCAATACAGAATAAACAACAACCAACATAATCAATTCATAAGCGAGATAGTATGACCCAAGGCATGATGATCTCCTTCGTAAGAATCCTCTTCACAAGCCATTAATCCTATGCTTAATGTAAATCTCTCATTCTTACCAAATTACTATCTAATAATAAATGAAAATTATGTACATGCAAGCCACGCAAAATAAAAATAATTAATTGGCACCTTAAGTAAGCTTTTACACACATCAATCATTCATGCATTACAAGTTTCACACAAGGCAACAGGTCATACTATCTCATAATCCCCATACATCAAAAAAAGAGTTAGGCATGAAAATGCGGAACGGGAGCTTCCTAATCGCTATAGGTCCCGGATAAAAACTGTAGGTATTTGATCTTGACATGATTCAAAAATAACGCAATGGAATACGAGATCGAAATTCGTATTTTCTTAACGAATCATGTAATATAACAATTAATCATATGCAATTCGAAAGCTACGTGTTGACGATCGGTTTTAAAATATTTACCGGATTACCGATAAGCGATAATTGTAATTTTCAGACCCGATTGTCAATCTTGATAAAATTTCATATTTAACAAACAGATCTATAAATTTACTGAACTATTTATAAACTATTTGATTAAAAGAAACATATCTATTATGAAATATGAATTTCCTCGAAATTTTTTGAATCGGTCATTAGATCTTAACGGCTTCGACTAGAGTAGACTACGATACCAATTGTTAGAATTTTTTTTTTTCACTGTTATGGCCATGATCCTCATAGTGAACCTGGCTAAACATAAATTAAGTTACCTTAATCCCATACTTGTCAGTCTTCCCGAGAGAGACACCATGACCCAGTTTGATCGCTGAACTCCTTTAGCCTTCGGCGATCTTCCTACAGTCAGATGGAGTGATTGAGAGGGCCAGAGCGTCGGAACTGATTTCTTAGCCTGTACATGAACGATGTTAAGAGAGAGAATGCTGGATGCTGTTAGAAATGAAAGGGTGCCGAAAGTGGAGAAATGAAAAGATGTCCAAAACCTTGTGTATCCCTGCACATATATATGGACGTACATATAATAGATGCAGTTATACTGTAATGGGTCCATATTGGATCCAGTTCTGCTTAACGGGTTGTTTGCTTAATCGGAAAATTTGTCTATGGTTTGTTCTCCAGGACGATAGCATAATTGTATTATTATCAGTATTTATATAATTCGGACCATCGCTAAATCATGAAGCTCGTTAATAAATTACACACATTAAAACCTTCTCGCTGACATATAATAAACCGATACGAAATTTGATCACTTGTTATGGGTATAAT